>CM033474.1:242869251-243286401 GCA_019447015.1 Hymenochirus boettgeri
TAGCACTACCACTTGAGGGTTTCGCCTGGCGTATCCCCTTACCCATAGCACATACAATTGGAGGTTCTCTTTCTGGTGGTATCCCCATTACCCATATAGCACATACACGTGGAGGTTCTTTCTGGCGGTATCCCCATTACCATATAGCACATACATCACGTGGAGGTTCTGCCTGGCGGTATCCCCATTACTATATAGCACATAGACTGGAGGTTCTTCCCTGGCGGTTATCCCCATTATCCATTTAGCACATGCACATGGAGGGTTCTGCCTGGCGTTATCCCGCATTACCCATATAGCACAACAACACTGGAGGGTTCTGCTGGAGGTATCCCCATTACCCATATAGCCATACACGTGGAGGTTCGGCCTGGCGTATCCCCATTACCCATAAACACATACACTGGAGGGTTCTGCCTGGCGTTATCACCATTACCCATATAGCACATCACACGTGGAGGGTTCTCCTGGCGTATCACTATTACCCATATAGCACATACACTGGAGGGTTCTGCCTGTGGTAATCCCCATTACCCATATAGCACATACACGTGGAGGGTTCTGCCGGCATTATCACCATACCCATATCAACATACACTGGAGGGGTTCTGCTTGGTGGTATCCACCATTACCCATATAGCACATACACGTGAGGGTTCTGCCTGGAGTTTCACCATTACGTGCCACAAACAGGAGAAGTGTACTTCTGCAACAACGCGCATTCAGGGCACACGCAACAACATGGCCACGTTCTGGCCCCTTGGTTGGTTGAGACCAAATAATGAATTTAGTAAAACTCCCTGTACAATCAAACATTTTAATTAGACAAAAGGAAAGTCAAACCAAAGTTTATTTTAATTTTTTTATTAAGGTTTAATCAATAGTGGTTGTTGTCTTTTTTCTGGAACTGGGGTGACTTTAGGAATAGTAGGTGGATGGAGGTCTGTATCTTCCTTCATTAGATTGTCCCAATCAATTTTCTATTAACAGGAAAAAATAAACATGAGCCAATCCCTCCACATGCCATTCTGATAGGGGGCGGGACACAAACATGTGTATGGAACGGAGAGTGGGTGTGTCAGGGGTGGAGAGGTGGGGATTGGGGCAGGGAAGGATGGGGAGGGGCATTCTGGGGCAGGGACTTCCATCCCATCCAGGGGACGGATTTCAGCCCTGACAGCGGGAACTTGGGATTTTGTCCCTACAGTTGGGACATCCCGTCCTGATTGGGATGTCTGGAAACCCTGGGCGACGCTCATGTCTGAAATCCAAACATACCTTAAGAAGGATTATCCATTATGTCATCCCCCCACGACTGCTCGCTCCAAGTCGTTGCTTCCGGTTCTTATCCAAAACTACAAAAACAAATCATTTGTTACCCACAAATGTCGTTCACCTTCCCAGGAGGTTTCCCGGTAACAGTTTCAGTCGTGTACACTTACTCTATACAAGATGGATTTTGTGGCCAAATTAGTTCCCCGGAATTTAGGCTTCTGTTACAGACAGCATATTTGAATTCTCTTCAGTCTCTCCATTGAATGGTAACTAAGAATAGAGAAATATCCGTTAAATTCCATTCCACAGTTCTTTATATGGAACCAACCAGGCCCCAAAGAAACATCATTAGATTCTAGACAAGAGGATTATTTGTAGGTGACCCTTATAGTGCAGATGGGTCCACGTGACCAACTGCCTCGTGGCAGGTAGATATGTTGGTAGTAAAACCGTTTTTATACACTTCCATACCCAGAACATTTCAGAGATATCATCCCTACAGACCACCAGTCCACGGATCTGGAGTAGCGTCATTTCTGTTACATTCTCTGGAGCCAAGTACAACGAATGTCCACATCTTTCTCCACATTTAGATACGATTTCATCACCGTAGCCAATCCCTTAACCAGAAACAAAACATTCCCAGTTAATATGTCTCTTTTATGTTTTTGTTACTGTTACTGGATTTTATTTTAGACCTTTTAATATTCAGATTTGTTGCGTTTGTTTTGCACCGGCAACAAAACTAAACTGAAAAATAAAACCTAAACTGATATGTCCCATTCTATGGAATTGTACCAGGAACCCTACCTTCCATGCAGAGCTCGAAGTCGGCTATCTTTAGGTATCCTTGCAGCAAATAAAAATTTCCTGGATTCAGATCTCTGGGAAAAACAAAGAAAATATTGAGAATAGATAATATGTTCATAATAAAGGTATCTGTTGTATTAAGTTAGTTCAACTGGACTTAAAGTTTACTTCTTGAAGACCCCCTTCGACCCCCTCACACATTAATATTATAATATGACCTTAGCTATTAAAATATCTATCCCCCACGTTTACATTGGTTTCTTACCGATGAATGATCCTGTGTTGGTGGAAAAATCTCACTCACTCTAGGACAAGGCACCGAGTAAAACCTGCAGGTATTAAAATAAAAACCTTCATCAGTCAATCTTCAATAATCCAAACATATTCTACTTATTACCCAGTTCCATAAGTCACTACACCCAACCTTCCCATAGTGCTCTGTGTCTGGGGGCTATTTACATAGGTGCCATGGAGATTTTATTATTCCGCTAAAGATTACAGATATCGATTGGCCTTATTATCCAGTTCGGTTTGTAAGAGAAAAACTATGAATTAAGGTGGTCTCTATATTAATGTTCTAAATTCAGAAATCCTGCCGCAGTTACAGCTGTGGGTAGGGAACCCATCATTTCATCCAGTTTATTATGTACCCTTTACCACTGTCCACTGTGAGACAATAGGTTACTGTCTGATGGTCACCAACACTGAAATACTCACACTGTCATTTCATATGCCATTGGACCTCTGGCCCATCAGTAGGTTTTCAGTCCAGCTGGGAGCGAGTTCTAGAACCAGGCCTTCATGGTAGGGGGTTTGAAAGAGCCATTATACCCAATAATGAAAGGACTTCTTTCTTCTCTCTTTGCTCAATTGCAGGATCTTCTTCTCTATCTTGAAGCTAAAAACAAGATGAATCCAAATTCACAAATGGAAAGAGTGCAGCTGAATTAATATTATATGAGAAATCAACGTCAAAAATGGTCAAATAATTACAAACGAAACGAGGTAAGGATTAAACTACACTACACAATGGGGCCAGTAGTGGGGGGGATTATAGTTTTGGGGGTGGACATGGGCGGTATCCCATTACCCATATAGCACATACACATGGAGGGTTCTGCCTGGCGTTATCCCCATTACCCATATAGCACATACACATGGAGGGTTCTGCCTGGCGTTATCCCCATTACCCATATAGCACATACACATGGAGGGTTCTGCCTGGCGGTATCCCCATTACCCATATAGCACATACACGTGGAGGGTTCTGCCTGGCGGTATCCCCATTACCCATACAGCACATATACCACACAGAGTGCCCATACCATTATACCACACAGAGTGCCCATACAATACAGAGTGTCCATACCATTAAACCACACAGTGCCCCTACCGGAGTCTGGGATTACCTACTGTGTTCTGGGGGTCTGGGCCTTACTACTTGCATGCTGAGGGGCTGGGACCTACCTACTTGCGTGCTGGAGGTCGACCTACCTACTTGCGTGCTGGAGTCTGGGACCTAACTACTTGTGTGCTGGAACCTACCTACTTGCGTGCTGGGGTCTGGGACCTACCTACTTGTGTGCTGGGGCCTACCTATTTTGGGGCTCATGCAGAACAATGAACAATGCATGCACGCTTGCCATTATCGGGGGAAACGTCCATTTGTCACGCGTGTGAACAAGCTCGTGGGTCGGTGACTAGATAGTACATGTGTACGAGGCTTTACAATGTTAGATAACACTGTGTTGAGGTGGAAAGTTGTAAAGACTAACTCTTTATCTAATAGTTTGTCAGAGAATAGACAGTCCTCAATATATTTTTCCCCCTCTGTATACACTTTTGGTTTGTAGAGAAAGTAAGTAGAAATTTAGACTCTGCATAGCATTAGATGTAGTTTACTTGGATTTTGCAAGGCTTTTGATACAGTCCCCTATAGGGCGACTATTTATAAGCTAAGGTCTGTTGGTCTGGGGAGTCATGAATAGATGCAGAGAGTAGTTGTTAATGGGGCTTCATCATTATGGACTAAAGTGCTAAGTGGGGTGTCACAGGGTTTTGTTGGGGCCGCTTCTATTTAATCTATATTAATGATTTGGAAGTGGGTATCGTCAGCACAGGTTTCTGTGTTTTGCTGGCGACACAAAACTTTGTCGACCATTAAAAACTTCAAAGGATGTGCAATCGTTGCAGGGGGATCTAGATAGATTGTCACATTGGGCTGCTAAGTGCAGATGAGATCAATGTTAATAAATGTAAGGTGAGCATTTTGGGCCTAAAAATCCTTGAGCTGTTTATACTTAATGCTCTGTGTTAACAGTTTCCATTACCTTAAAACGTTGGAAAACACCATTTCTGTTTCTACTTCCCAGATTGCTCTACCAAACATACTTAGCAACAGATTTCATATAGTAAGCCGCAGGGTGCCCCTATCATGAAGCAAACGCCCCATCGACACTTAAAAGGTGGCAGTTAAAAAAAATCCTCCTTCCTGCAATCTGCATTTCGGCACCAGTCCACGCATCAATGTTAAGTCAGCCTTCCAGTCCACCAGTCAGTGGTTAGTCAACCCACACAACCACCTCCACAACCCACCCTATCACCCTGATGAAGCCACGCCTACTTAAAATGCCGCCACCTGTTCTGCCATTTAAAGTTGTTTCAGGTGTCAAAAGCCCTAGGAACACCCTTGAGTAAGGTAGCTTTAGCTAGTTTAAGTTAGGCTAGTTAGGCTTTTAGATTAGTTAGGGCCCTGCTGAAAAAGTCTACCTAGCCATGGTGGCAGACTTACAAATCTTTTGGCCAACATCTTTCTGATAGAGAAAATATGGTAGGCATTTCTAATGTAATGTACAGTTGTACCATATATACATTGTGTTTTAAACATGGATAACTGTTTTCAAAATTATCAAGTTTTGCCACACCCAGCAAAGAAGCCACACCCACACACAAGCCACACACGCCATCACACATTCGCCGAGAGGCGGCATTTAAAAGATGTTTCAGTGCCAAAAACCCTAGGGACACCCTGCTTTACATATATCAGGTGTGCCTCTCCTATAAGTTTATTATCACAGGTGAACAGAAAGGCATTTATAAGATAAGTTATACAGTAGATGGTTCACTATAACAATTACTCAGCAGTTAGTTTCTAGAAACTGTCACCAATCTCACTTTGTAAGCAGGACCTCCCTGAAAATACATTTCTTTTTTTCTTTAGTTTCTGCTGGAGTGCCTGGGATGGTGATGGAATCTTCTACTGAACACATACAAGATACATCAGGGAAATTCAATAAAAGTTCCTATTGTTTAAAATGGTGCTAATTTTGCCCCAACCAATCAGATTTTATTTAACATTTGAAAGCTAACATCTGATTGTTGGGGAAAATTAGCACCATTTTAACGATAAGAACTTTTATTAATAACCCTGTAGCTAACAGCATCTTTGCACACATTAAATTCCAATGTTCAGGATATTACCATTCCTATTAACTGAAGGCCTGTGGTCTTTTAACTGCGCGGGTACAACTTTCTCAACACGCTAATAAAATGACCTCATGCCTCCGATTCATTTTGGACTGTTAAATTATATTAAAAAAATAAACAAGAACATTCTCCCTGAGTATAGAAAATACTTAGTTCTCCTGGGAGACATTAGGTTGTGAAAACAGCAATGTCATAAGCCCTTATACATAGAAGGGATTTCTTCTAGCTGGGACACATGGGCTGGAATATACTTAGCTGTCTTGCTGATTAATAGCTGAGTCTGATGCTTCAAAAGAAACATGCTTATTTCTGGAACAATAGCAGGATATGTCCCCCCCTAGACCGGAACTAATAAAAACACCAGCTGTTAGAGTTTCCTTTCCCTGTAATTTTTCTCGATATGCACACCACGCAGACAAGTGTCCATACCAATATGGCCCATACCATTATACCACACAGAGTGCCCATACCATTATACCACACAGAGTGCCTATACAATCGAGTGTCCATACCATTAAACACACAGTGCCCCTACCATTTACCATACAGAATGCCCATACCATTATCCACACAGAATGCCCTACCATTATACCACAGAATGCCCATACCATTACCACACAGAATGCCCATACCATTATACCCCAACAAGATGCCCATACCATTATACCATACAGAATGCCCATACTATTATACCATACAGAGTGCTCATACCATTATTCCATACAGAGTGCCCATACAATACAAAGTGTCCATACCATTATACCACACAGAGTGCCCTACATTATGCCAGACAGTTCCCTACCATTATACCATAGCAGAGTGTTTATACTATTATACCACCAGGTGCCCTACCATTATACACAGAGTGCCCATACCATTATAACCACAGAGTGCCCATACATTATACCACACCAGAGTGGCCCATACAATACAGAGTGTCCATACCATTAAACCACACAGTGCCCCTACCATTTATACCTATACAAGATGATGCCCATACCATTATACCACACAGAATGCCCATACCATTATACCACACAGAATGCCCATACCATTATACCACACAGAATGCCCATACCATTATATGATTTTAAAAATTGAACCAATAAAGTCTTTTTATATTCGGAGAAGTTGTAGGCGCAAGAACACTTTTTCCTGTTTTGTTCTACGACCTGCTATATATACATTCAGTCAGGGCCGTCCCTACCATGAAGCAGCATGAAACAAATGCTTGAAGGTGGCACACATGGGTAAAATCTAAAAGGTGCCTGCCTGACAGTCACATGTTTTTTTTTGCTTCCCCTTAAATCGTGGCCGTATGCAGCGCATTAAGTACTGGCGTCTGTGTCTGACTCCTGTCATCTTCAATATGGCCATCCGCACCTTCCCTCGCTGTGTCCGGCCTGTGTGCGGTTGTGCAAGTAGAGACTTGCAGCGTTGCAACGCCAAAGGGACGTACTGGTCTTCTGCCTTCTGCTCTTCTTACTGTATGCTCGCACCTTCCTACTTAGGGTCCGGGACCAATCAGGATGCCTGCAGCCGCTCCATCACACTCCTCTGGCTGTGCGCGTGATACTTCTCTTACACGCACGCATGGGGGGCGGTACCAGAGCCTAAGAAGGTGCGAGCATCCATACAGAAGAAGAGCAGAAGACTGTACTCCCTTCCCTCTCGTTGCACAGTCTCCACTTCATTACACCGGCAGGACACAGCCAGGAAGGTGCGAGCAGCCATATTGAAGATGAAAGGAGTCAGACACAAACGAGCCAGGTACTTGAAGGGCACAACTTAAAGGGGAGCAAAAAAAAAAACCAGCAGAGCCTGACGGGCGCCTTTTTAGATTTTTACACTACATGTGTCTGGGGCTTACCTACTATTGTGCCTAGCTTCTTGATATTGTGCTGGGTCCTACCCTCCTTTTGTGCTGGGTTCTATACCTTATTGTGTGCTGGATCCGACATAGTTTTTGTGCGGGGCCTACCTAGTTTTTTGCTGTGGCGCCTACCTAGTTTGTGCTGGGGCATACCTAGTTTGTGCTGGGGCCTACCTACTTGCGTGATGGGGGGCTGACCTACTACTTGTGTGCTGGGGGCTGGAACCCACACACTTGCATGCTGGGGTGCTAGGACTACCTACTTGCTGCTGGGGGTCTGGGACTACCTGCTTGTGTGCTGGGGGCCTACCTACTGTGTGGCTGGAGGGCTGGAATAACCTACATACTTGCATTGCTGGGTGTCTGGGACCTACCTACTTGCATGCTGGGGGTCTGGGACCTACCTACTTGCAATGCTGAGGGGCTGGGACCTACCTACTTTTGTGCTGGGCAGTCTGGGATCTACCTACTTGTGTCTGGGGGTCTGGGCCTTACTACTTGCATGCTGAGGGCTGGGACCTACCTACTGCGTGCTGGAGGTCTGGGACCTACCTACTTGCGTGCTGGGGTCTGGGACCTAACTACTTGTGTGCTGGAACCTACCTACTTGCGTGCTGGGGTCTGGGACCTACCTACTTGTGTGCTGGGGCCTACCTATTTTGGGGCTCAGTGGCAGAACAATGAACAATGCATGCACCGCTTGCCATATAGGGGGAAACGTCCATTTGTCACGCGTGTGAACAACTCGTGGTCGGTGACTAGATAGTACATGTGTACGAGGCTTTACAATGTTAGAAAACACTGTGTTGAGGTGGAAAGTTGTAAATGACTAACTCTTTATCTAATAGTTTGTCAGAGAATAGACAGTCCTCACTGAATAATTTTTTTCCCCCTCTGTATACACTTTGGTGTGTATTAGGAAGTAAGTAGAAATTTAAGACTCTGGCATAGCATTAGATGTAGTTATACTGGATTTTGCAAAGGCTTTTGATACAGTCCCCTATAGGCGACTATTTAAGCTAAGGTCTGTTGGTCTGGGGAGTCATGAATAGATGCAGAGAGTAGTTGTAATGGGGCTTCATTATTATGGACTAAAGTGCTAAGTGGGGTGTCACAGGGTTCTGTGTTGGGGGCCGCTTCTATTTAATCTATTATTAATGATTTGGAAGTGGGTATCGTCAGCAAGGTTTCTGTGTTTGTGCTGGCGACACAAACTTTGTCGACCATTAAAAACTTCAAAGGATGTGCAATCGTTGCAGGGGGATCTAGATAGATTGTACACATTGGGCTGCTAAGTGGCAGATGAGATTCAATGTTAATAAATGTAAGGTGATGCATTTTGGGCCTAAAAATCCTTGAGCTGTTTATACTATAATGCTCTGTGTTAACAGTTTTCCATTACCTTAAAACGTTGGAAAACACCATTTCTGTTTCTACTTCCCCAGATTGCTCTACCAAACATACTTAGCAACAGATTTCATATAGTAAGGCCAGGGGTGCCCCTATCATGAAGCAAACGCCCCAGCAGAACACTTAAAAGGTGGCAGTTTAAAAAAAATCCTCCTTCCTGCAATACTGCATTTCGGCACCAGTCCCGAATCAATGTTAAGTCAGCCTTCCAGTCCACCGTCAGTGGTTAGTCAACCCACACAACCACCTCCACAACCCACCCTATCACCCGATATAGCCACGCCACTTAAAATGCCGCCACCTGTCTGCCATTTAAAAGTTGTTTCAGGTGTCAAAAGCCCTAGGAACACCCTTGAGTAGGTAGCTTAGCAGTTTAAGTTAGGCTAGTTAGTGCGTTAAGATTAGTTAGGGCCCTGCTGAAAAAGTCTACCTAGCCATGGTGGCAGACTTACAAATCTTTTGGCCAACATCTTTCTTGAGTAAGAAATATGGTAGGCATTTCTAATGTAATGTACAGTTGTCCAATATATACATTGTGTTTTAAACATGGATAACTGTTTTCAAAATTATCAAGTTTTGCCACACCCAGCAAAGAAAGCCACACCCACACAAGCCACACACGCCATCACACATTCGCCGAGAGGCGGCATTTAAAAGATGTTTCAGGTGCCAAAAACCCTAGGACACACCCCTGCTTTACATATATCAGGTGTGCCTCTCCATATAAGTTTATTATCACAGGTTGAACAGAAAGGCATTTATAAGATGTTATACAGTAGATGGTTCACATAAGTCAATTACTCAGCAGTTAGTTTCTAAAACTGTCACCAATCTCATTTGTAAGCAGGACCTCCCTGAAAATACATTTCTTTTTTCTTTTAGTTTCTTGGAGTGCCTGGGATGGTGATGGAATCTTCTACTGAACCACATACAAGATACATACAGGGAAATTCAATAAAAGTTCCTATTGTTTAAAATGGGGCTAATTTTGCCCCAACCAATCAGATTTTATTAACATTTGAAAGCTAACATCTGATTGTTGGGCAAAATTAGCACCATTTAAACGATAAGAATTTTATTAAATAACCCTGTAAGCTAACGCATCTTTGCAGCACATTATTCCAATGTTAGGATATTACCATTCCTATTAACTGAAGGCCTGTGGTCTTTTACTGCCGGGGTACAACACTTTCTCAACACGCTAATAAATGACCTCAGCTGCCGATTCATTTTGGACTGTTAATTATATTAAAAAAATAAACAAAGAAACATCTCCCTGGATATAGAAATACTTAGTTCTCCTGGGAGACATTAGGTTATGGAAAAGCAATGTCATAAGCACCTTATACTAGAAGGGATTTCTTCTAGCTGGGACACATGGGCTGGAGATATACTTAGCTGTCTTAGCTGATATTAATAGCTGAGTCTGATGCTTCAAAAGAAACATGCTTATTTCTGAACAATAAGCAGGGAAATATGTCCCCACCTAGAACCGGAACTAATAAAACACCAGCTGTTAGAGTTTCTTTCCCTGTAATTTTTCTCAGATATGCACACCACGCAGACAGATGTCCATACAATAGTGGCCCATACCATTATAACCCACACAGAGTGCCCATACCATTATACCACACAGAGTGCCTATACAATACGAGTGTGTCCATACCATTAAACCACACACTGCCCCTACCATTATACCATACAGAATGCCATCAATTATACACACAGAATGCCCATACCATTATACCACCAGAATGCCCATACCATTTACCACACAGAATGCCCATACCATTTACCACACAGAATGCGGCCCATACCATTATACATACAGAATGCCCATACTATTATACCATACAGAGTGCTCATACCATTATTCCATCATCAGAGTGCCCATACAATACAAGTGTCCATACCATTATAACCACACAGAGTGCCCATACTATTATCCAGACAGTTCCCCAATACCATTATACCATACAGATGTTATACTATTATACCACACAGAGTGCCCATACCATTAATTCACACAGAGTGCCCATAACCTTATACCACACAGAGTGCCCAACCATTATACCACCAATGCCAACAATACAGAGTGTCCATACCATTAAACCACACAGTGCCCCTACCCATTTATACCATACAGAATGCCCAACCATTATACCACACAGAATGCCCATACCTATACCACTCAGAATGGCCCATACCATTATACCACACAGAATGCCCATACCATTATACCATACAGAGTGCTCATACCATTATACCACACAGAATGCCCATACCATTATACCATACAGAGTGATTTGAACACAGAAGTAGCACTTACTCGATTTGTGTGTGTGCTGCAGTCTTCATCAGCAACACATTTGTTTAGGAGCTGTATCCTCCCTCTTTTAACATACTCCCACTTCCATCTGACCTGACTTTTTTCCACAAACCAACTGTCAAGCCTGCAAATTGACGTTGAAACTAAAGACGTTTTAAGAATTGGATATCTAAAGAAATAGGGGGCAGATCAAACAAAAAAATGATACAGTGTGGTTGGGGAATATTAAGTTTCACAGTTCATGTCAATTTAAAAAACTATTTTGGTATAGATGCCCTTTAATATAGAGAACAATATAAGAGAAAACAGGGAGAATCAAATGGATTACAGCACGCTGCAAACCACCAATTTGTTCCAGATCACTGTCTTTAGGAAGGAGTTATGGGTAGCACATGGCACACTGGTGGGTTACTAGGTAGTCTGGAACAAAGAGACAGTGCCACTAAACAGGTTCCCCATATAACATGTGCAGTAATCGGGGGTGTCCCCAGTCTATGGTGCACACACTTTGAACTATTGACAAGGCCTGTAAATTGTGTGTCCTTGTAAGTTGGTGTAACTTATCTGCTACACTCAGAGTTGTATCAATAAGGTAAATTGTATGCCAGTAACTTTCCTCCCATCGGATCTTATACCAGGATTTTGTGTTGACAGTCAATATCTCTCCAAAGCACACTCCTCAAATCTACGTTCATGTTCCGTCCTCCTAGCCATACAGAGCAGGGATGTTTTGTCTTTTATTAATCAACTGGACACCACCTGCAGTTTGGAAGATGGTATATAAGGATCTTTGAGGTATATGTTCCATTACGATACACATCGACATCCTGTTGCAGACAGAAACTTTTTATGGAGACACTTCCTTTCATATGGAGCAGACACAGGGTGTGATTTAAGCTGCCATACTGAACCATTCATTTTGAAATAGGGATCTCAGCCTTGAACAAAAAGTTAGAATTTTGTTTATATTTTGTGTTGTACCTACTATAAGTCATGCTAAACTATATACATTCTGATGGTCATTTAAATGGTAATAGTGGGGAGATAGTACAACATATTCATATATACACCTTTCCTATGTAATATGCATATACCCACCACTACATTGTGATAGCTTTAAAAACTCAATGCAATCTCCTATGAAGATATCTATATATTTGATATAATATTAAGGGACTAATATATATATATATATTATATATGTAAATAGTCACATAACCCAAGGCTGACATAAACGAGCACACATGTATTATATAATAACAAAAATATGGTCCCCTAGGGTGAAAAGCTAGACACACAGAACCAGGAAAAGATAATATCTAAAATCATAGATCCACAAAAGTGATATCATCCCAGGGTATTTTTAAACCAGATGGGGTACGTGTCTTCACGGTGTTCCGTCTATACTTTCCGCACTTTATTTTTGTTTGTTTAACTTGTCTAATTGCCCACATAGACCCTCATTCCCTTTATTTAGCCCCCAAAAGCCTATCATGACAAAAAAAAAAGCACGAGGAGATAACCAATCAGGACAAAGAAACTAATTAGGAACATTACTATACTGGTGGAGACACTAGATAGAATGCTTGGGAAAATGCTGTGGTTCTATGAAAATGTGCTGGGCTCTTAAGATGGTCATTGCTCCCTAAGTTCGTAGTCTGTTAGAAACCAGGTCATTGCAAATGAAACAGGGAACTCCATTAAACACTTTAAAAACTTTCTGTGGTGAGAGTTTACTCTTATAGTTCATTACAGGCAGCGAAAATACAGGTTATCAATGTTGACCCTGGCGATGCAGCGAGATGTACTGACAGTGCATCGCGTCAATCGAACTGGTATGATTGTGGTGTGTGCTGAGTGATAGCTGATATCCTAGCTCTATTAATGGCACATGGATTTCAATCCACTGGTGAAGAGCAATACTTGTATTCCAGTTCAATCACAATTGAAGTGGTAGCGGGATTTTTGCTGGAGAGTTACAATCTAATTAGCAGGACATCTGATCTTGAGTTAACTTGACCCCCTATCCCTTGCTAATCATTTATGAGGTCAAAACATTCGACACCAGTTTTAAGTCGGTACTGTGTGGTGAGGACTACATCAGTCCAATGGATCCCTTTGGTGTTACCATAGACTTAAACTTTTGGAAATTTCTTGGGAATCCATTTGGTACCTTTAAACAACCACTATTATTACATTTGGGTTCTTCTGGAGCCACCATTTTGGCATCCATCTCTTTTTAATACTCTATGGACATACCGATTTTATTCATTTGTATACACAGGCCTTTTTACTTACCCACAATGCCACTAGAAGTCCCCCCATACACTGGAAGGGACTGCACCCTACCACAACCCAGGCGGCAAAACCTACACCTTCACCAAAGACCGTGTCATTATGGTGTATATGGGTTAACAGTGGGGGTTCTGCCTGGCGTATCCCCATTACCCATATAGCACATACCGTGGAGGGTTCTGCTGGCGGTATCCCATTCCCATATAGGACACTACACGGTGGAGGGTCGGCCTGGCGTGTATTCCCCATACCATATAGAACATACACGTGGAGGGTTCTGCCTGGCGGTATCCCCATGACCCATATAGAACATACACGGGGAGGGTTCTGCCTGGCGGTATCCCATTACCCATATAGAACATACACGTGGAGGGTTCTGCTCCTGGCGGTATCCCCCATTACCCATATAGCACATACTGTGGAGGGTTCTGCCTGGCGGAGTCCCCAACCTATATAGAAACATTTAACGTGGAGGTTATTCTGGCTGATCCCCATTACCCATATAGACATACACGGAGGGGGTTCTGCCTGGCCGTTATCTCTCATTACCCTATAGCACATACAACGTGGAGGGTTCTGCCTGGCGTATCCCCAGTCGCCATAAGACATACACGTGGAGGTTCTGCCTGGCGGTGTCCCCATTCATATAGCACATACACTGGAGTGTCCTGCTGGCCGTATCCCTTTCCCATATAGCTCTAAAGTGGGAGGGTGTGTTCTGGAGTATCCCATTACACAATAATCATACACAGGAGGGTTTTTTTTTTTGCCTTGGCGGTATCCCCATTACTACCAATAAGCACATACACAATGGAGTATCCCACATTACCCTTTAACCTATTACACGTGGAGAAAGTTTGCGGCGGTATCCCCATTACCCATATAGCACATACAATGGAGGGTTATGCTGACAGGATATCCCCATTACCCAGCCATAGCACATACACAGGGAGGGTTCTGTCTGGTGGTATCCCCAATACCCATATTAGCACATGCATGTGGCAGGGTTCTGCTGGACAGTTTCCCCATTACCATGTATGCAATTTACAACTGGCGGGTTCGGTCTGGCGTATCCATTACCCAATATAGCAAATACACGTGGAGGGTTCTCTTCTGCTGATTCCCATGAACCCATTATGCACATTACCACATGGAGGGTTTGCTTGGCGTTATCCCCATTACCCATATAGCACTACACATGGAGGGTTCTGCCTTCGGATCCCCATATACCCATATAAACAAAACACATGGAGGGGTTCTGCTGTGGCGTTATACATCCAATTCCCATATATAGCACATGCATGTGGAGGGTTCGCCTGGACCAGTTTCCCATTACCATATAGCAATTACACATGCGGGGTTCTGTATGGCGTTATCCCCATTACCATATGAACAAACGTGGGGGTTATCATCTGGCGTGTATCCCCATTACCCATATAGCCACATACAATGGAGGGTTCTGCTTGGGCGTTTCACCATTACCATACTAGCACGTACATGTGGAGGGTTCTGCCTGGCGTTTTCACCATTACGTGCCAAAACAGAGAGAAATTAACTCTGCAACAACACGTGCGCATTCAGGCACCGCACAAACATGGCCACCGCCTGGCCCCTATTGGTTGAGACCAAATACATGAATTTAGTATAAAACTCCCTGTTACAATCAAATATTTATATAGACAAAAGGCAAAGTCAAAACCAAGTTATTTTAATTCTTTTTATGTAAGGTTTTAATCAGATAGTGGTGTTGTCTTTTTCTGGAATGGGGTTGGCTTAGGATAGTTAGGTTGGATGGAGGTCTGTATCTTCATTCAACTTAGATTGTCCCAATCAAATTTTCTAAGTAAACAGGGAAAAAAATAACCAATGAGTCAGAATTAAACACCCCCCAAATCCCCATTCTAACCACTCCCAACATTCTTTGTTATGGGCGCGGCACCGGTTGCCAGATTCTGCTTGGCAGTGATGCTGGTGGGACCAACAGGGGATGGAACGGAGAAAGGGGTTGGTGTCAGGGGTGGAGAGGTGGGGCAAGAAGGATGGGGAGGGGGACCATTGGGGCAGGACTTCCAGTTCCCATCAGAGGGACGGATTCAGCATGACAGCGGACTCTGGATTTCCCACCATTCCCGATTTGGATGTCTGGAAACCTGGGCGAGTCAGTCTGAAACCAAAACATACATTAAAAAGAAGGGATTACCATTATTTTCTTCCGCCCCCACGACTGTCGCTCCAAGTCAGCTGCATTCCGGTTCTTATCCAAAAGCTACAAAAACAAAAAAAATCATTTGTTACCCACAAAAATGTCGTTCACTCCCAGGAGGTTCCCGGGAACAGTTTCAGTGTGTAACTTATCGTATACAAGATGATTTGGTGGCCAAATTTAGTTCCCCGGACATTTTAGGTTATGTTACAGACAGCATATTTGAATTTCTCTTCCGTCTTCTCCCATTGAATGGTAACTAAAGAAATAGGAAATATCTTAAAATTCCATTCACACAGTTCAATTTATAGGAACCAACAGGCCCCAAAGACAAACATCAGTAGATTCTAGACAAGAGGATTATTTGTAGGTGACCCTTGGTTAGTTGCAGAGGGTACACGTGACCCAACTTGCGTTGGCAGTAGATATTTGTAGGTATAAAACCATTTTATACATTAGCAAGCAAGTAACATTTCAGAGATAATCATCCCTACAGACCACCAGTCCACGGATACTGGGTAGGCGTACATTCTTACATTTCTGGAGCCAAGTACACCGAATGTCCACATCTTCTCAACATTTAGATCAGATTTCATCACCGTAGCCATCTTAACCAAGAAACAAAACATTCCAGTTAAATGTCGTCTTTTAGTGTGTTACGTACTGGTTTTTATTTTAGCTGACCTTTTAATATTCAGATTTGTTGGTCGTTTGTTTTGCCACCGGCAACAAAAACTAAACTTGAAAAAATAAAACCTAAAACTGATATGTCCCATTTATGGATTTACCAGGAACCCTACCTCCATGCAGAGCTCGAAGTCGGCTATTTTAAGGTATCCATTGGCAGCAATAAAAGATTTCCTGATTCAGATCTCTGGGGAAGAACAAAGAAAATATTGAGAATAGATAATATGTTCATCAATAAAGGTAATCTGTGTATTAAAGTTAGTTCAACTGGACGTAAAGTTTACTTCTTGAAGACCCAATTCGACCCCCTCACACATTAATATTATAATATGACCTAGTATTAAAATCAATCATATCCCCCACGTTTACATTGGTTCTACCGATGAATGATCCTGTGTTGGTGAAAATCTCACTCCTAGGACCAAGGAGGCGAGAAGAAAAACCGCAGGTAGTAAAAAAAACTTCATCAGTCAATTCTATCATTAAATCCAACATATTCTACTTAGTACAACGTCCAATAGTCACTAACACAACAATCATAGTTGCTCTGTGTTCTGGGGGCTATTTACATAAGGTTGCCATGGAGATTTTATTATGTCCGCTTAAATATTACAGATATCCATTGACATTATTATCCGTGTCGTTTTGAATAAGAAAAGAAAAAAAAACATTGAATTTAAAGGTGGTCTACTATATAAGTTCTAAAATTCATAAATCTGCAGCAGTTACAGCATGTGGGTTGGGAATCATCCATTTTCATCAGTTAATTATTTATCCCTTTACCACTGTCCGACTGTGAGACAATAGGTTACTGTCTGATGGTCACCAACACCTGATACCCACACTGTCATGTCATATGCATGGACCTCTTAGCCCAGTCCAAGTAGGTTTTCAAGTCCGATGGGAGCGAGTCAAGACCAGCCTTCATGGTAGGGGTTTTGAAAGGGAGCACATTATTACCCAATAATGAAGGACTTTTCTCTTCTGCCCAATTGCAGGGATTTCTTCTCTATCTTGAAGCTAAAAACAAGATGAACCAACATTCCAAAGTGAAAAGAGTGCAGCTGAATTAATATTATTATAGAGAATCAACGTACAACAAAGTTGTAAAGACTACAACAGAAACCAATTGGAAACGCTCCGTGTACGGTGTATCTGTACAGTACTATTGTAAACTGGAAGGTCTGTCACTATTTGTCAATGGTATCACATTTTACCACTTACCATTTACAACGCAAGGTTGGTCCTTTAGAGACGTTTGCTTCTAAAGTTTACAGCCAACTTGTTTCCATTTTCTTATCTTGTGCCAAGAAACCTGCAAACAGAAAACTTTTCAGACTTCCCTGTATAATAACAAAGGATGAGTATTATTATTATTATGACGAATATCTAACCATTTCCGAATGCCCATTCACCCATCCACTGCAGGAAACAAACTCATTGAGTGATGACAATGAATCTGCAAATAGTGATATTCTTGGTTAGTAGAGCTCAATATTACTGTAAACTGGAGACGGGGGGGGGGGAAACCACTAGATCTGTGCACATAGAAAATGTCATAAACATGATAAGATTACTGATAACAACATAGACCACAAATTCCACTTGACTTAACCTGTGAGTTCCCAATTTCCACTCTTCTTTATGTTACATCGTCGTTTGGCTTCCTGTCCTGCAGGTCGGAAGCCAGAGTCGTCCAGCCTTGACTGGATCACTGCAGGTCGAAGACAGGCATGCAAGTCCTGCCTCCAATCACGCAGGCTCCGTGTCCGAGCCATCAAGCCCTGCCTCGATCACTGCAGGCTCAGTGTCAGAGCCACAAGCCCTGCTCATCATGCAGGCTCAGGTCAGAGCCAATCAGCCAGCCCTCGATCACTGCAGGCTCAGAGTCAAAGCCATGAAGCCCTGCCTCAATCACTGCAGCTCAGAGTCAGGAGCCATCAAGACCTGCCTCGATTCAACTCAGGATCAAGAGTCAAAGCATCAAGCCCATGCCTCGATCAATGCAGGCTCAGAGTCAGGCGTCAAGCCCTGGCCTCGATACTGCAGCTAGAGTCAAACCATCAGCCCTGCCCGATCTTGCAGGCTCAGAGCAAAAGCCATCAAGCATGCCTCGATCACTGCAGGCTCAGAAGCAGAGCTGTCAAGCATTGTCCTCAATTCAATTGTTGCATCTTCTTTAGTCTTGCGTGTGGGTCTTCACTTCCTTCTCAGGGTCTCTGCATTTTCCACACTTAGAAAACTTCTCCAACCGAAGTTTCACTCTTCCACCAGAGATTGTTCTCTCGGCAGGGACAATCGTCCACGATTTTTACACTTACAACCGAGGCCTGTGTCCTTTGCGCCGTCATGAGTTTCCTTGGACATTCAGTAAATCCAGTAATAATTTGGTGAACAAAACATAAATGTGCTAGAACACTGTACATGTCCTGGAGTGTGTGTTATAGACTTTTTGCATTGGTGTTCCTTGAGGCCCTACAGAATAGCCCAGTACAGGGGGAATGGAGAGCCTTATACCCAAACTAGAGCCATTACTATAAAGGGGCAAGTCAGCCCTTGTGTGGAAATGAAAACTAACAAGTTAAATCACCCCAAAACCTAAACGGTAAGTTTGAAACCTGAAGTATATAAATCTAACTAAAACCTCACAATGTCCTGTTTCCGCTGTCTCAGTGAATAAGCTGTCAGTATGGATTTGACAGTTGACATCACAGCCAATGACTGATGTTAATCCCCTGTCTGCCTCTTCTGAGCATGCCCAGGCTCGTGCTAAAATTGTTGTTCTTATGTGGGTGAGTTTTCCTTTAAACTAAAACATCGATTCGTGGAGGAAAGCTAAATGGGTTAACCTGGGGCTGTAAGTTCATGGACAATTGTTACTATAGGGGTTTGCGGGCGATCAGAATCACAGAGCCATCTCTATAACGTCTGTTCCTTCTCCAAAATAATGTCTCTGTGTGATATTTAGTGCTAATGATAATTAAATTATTAACATGTACCCATAACTTCCTGTTCAATATAATAACAATAATAGCTACTGGAAACAGGTTTCTACTTACTAATGATGATCTCACTGTAAAAATCTCGGAAATTCCTGTTTGTGGCAAAAAAAGAGAGAGCAGCAAATGCGGACCGCTCTGTATTCAGCAGCAAAACACAAAGTACAAAAAACCAAAGAGAGTCATATAGTCACATCTGGGTATCATGTGATTATGACATCAAAGAGACTTCTAGAAATTCCAATTATACAGCATGGGTTGGCCATGGCAACTGCTCTAGTTTACTATTAAAAGAAATTTATAAGGACCAGGATCAATATTAGTTGATCACGTTTTATGTACATAGCGACACATAGTCATTAAGTATGATTTTCCACCTTTCCTTAAGAGCCAAACATGTATTATCTACATGATAAAAAGGCGGCTGGTATTCATTAGAAGTGTGATGCAGGCTGCATTCATTTCAGTGTAGCCATACAGCATGGAATTTAAAGAATGTTATGGTTATACTCAACCACTCTGCAGGCCCAGGGCCCCTAACCAATAGAAAGGCATATTCTGCAAGAGCGGTGTACAGCTGTCCTTTTAAAGGCGGCTACCGGGCTTTTACCTCCTTTTACATTGGTTTTTAAAAAAACGGTTTGTTACCAGATGTTTGCAACCATTTGGATGTAGTAAATAAAAGTTAAACAACTTGTGCGGAGTGACCTTCACTTACAAAAGTATACCAAAAAAGAAATGTGTACTTTTTTACATTTTATATACGTTGTTTTTAGCTTGAAACGCCGACATTACTTTCATTATAACCCAGTTTTAAAAAGTGATTTATGGCTGTGTGATGCTGGGCGGAATAAACACTGGTGCTTAGAAATGCTTAACACAATTAAGTGTACCACTGCTCAGGGTCTGGACTTGCTCACAAGGTTACAGGGGGGCCATGGCCATTCACCATAAAAACCCGAGAAAAAAGCATTAGCTCCGGCTTTTATTGCCTGGGAAATAATATACAAGAAAATGCAAAGGTTTTCACATCCAGGTTTTTTACCTAATCACCAGGGATCCCCTGCCACTGGGCATGAGCAGCTGAAATACCTCTGCTTGGTACAATCTTTTAGGCATGAGCAGACGTATAGTCGTTCATATTAAAAGAAACACATGGAAAAAACTTACCCTTTATTAAAGCAGTTGAAATGTAAGGAAATAGAAAAAGACACGAGCCTGTAGTTACCACTAACTGCCAATTAGGCCTAAAAATGCACCCAAGTGCAAATTAAACAGGTGGTCGGATATTATGGTTACATGCCAATATGAGCTGAGGCCGGGTGTGAAAAACCCCGAAACTATCACTTCAGAATCATATGTAGTGGTTAAGTTAAACTCACCGCCTCCCTGGGTGGACGGCGGTGCCGCCTTGCACCAGAACCCTTAGCTTGGGTCCGTCAATACAACCGTCTTAGAGGAGCAAATCCTTTGGCGAAAAACAGTTAAACAAAAGTCTCATTGGACTACTTAAAATCACTTTTATTAAACATGATATACAAGAGAAATACACACACACAAAACGCCTTCACGTTTCAAGCCATTAACGGCTCTTAGTCATAGGCTGATGTTACAAGATCCGTCCTGCCTTATACGTTATGAATCCTTCTATTAAAGGGGGATGTATGATGCCAGGACAACTTATATCAGAGATGTAGGGTTTAAAAATGGAACACATCAATAGTGTCTAAAAGAACTAAGATATATAGAGACTTAGAATATTCATAAATTCGACTCAACTATAAAAAGAGCCAACTATAAGATAAAGACATATTTACTGATGTGCATTATAAATCACAATAGTACCTGAATGTGTAATTACTAGCGGTAGCCCAAAAACTTTAGGCCCTAGTAAACTATATTAGGAGGACAGAACCATAACAGATTAATAACAGTGTAAATCAATGTAACATAATATATCATATCTAGAATTTAGGCCCAGTTGGTCATGGGTGTCTAGGTGTTTTGAGGTGTTCTAAAAAGGACTGGGGGATAAAACAGAACTAGAGGATCTAGCCTTTTTGGTACATATCTGCATCCTTTCTTTGAGAACCTTCTTCCGGTGGGATCTGTTCAAGGAGAGGCAGAAAACGAAACGTTTTTTACAATGGACATTATTTTCAGAGGAGCAACCCCAACAAAACAGGAAACTGGTAGGACAAAATGAGAATAGGGAAAACGTTTTTTGATATTGTGGCTTACAAATTACAACAAAATAATGTAAACAAAAAGGAAAACTAGATTTAAAGAGCAAGTTCCTTCCCAAATATTATTAACCTAAATATGGATATTTATCTCTGTGTGGAATAGGTGGTTCCTCTTGTACTGAATCCCCTTTAGTTGTAGATCCAAGTCCCTGGAGTTAATGGTTACATCAGTGCATGGCTGTGCTGTTCACTAGCCGTCCATGTGTAATGACTGCCTTTCATTTTGCAGCACACTACAACACTGCACAAACATGAGAAAGACATGGAATTTGAAAGCATACAAACATTGTATAGCACACTAACATCAATAAATCAACCCTGGTGGACATGGGAGGATTGTGGTTCTTTGTTGGGTGGAACCTTAATATAGTAATAGAACCTACTATAATGAATCCATCGCTTATAATGATATTGGACCTAATATAGATCTAAACCAACCAGTAGGAAATTTGCTCTCCAAAAGTTTATAAAGTATTGTAAATGCTGTGAGAAAAGACAATGGTATAGGTTCATGACAATATAAGGTCATATATGTAAATAAAGAAAATGTTGGAAGTGTCAATGGGTGAATTTCTGTTTGGATTACATAGTTTTACACCAACGTATCTGTAAGAAAATGGCAGACGTTACCCTTTCTTGTTGCCTTCTCTTTTTCTTTTCTTCACGATGACTCTTGCAGGAATCTGGCTCCAGATAGTGAAATCCTAAGAATGAGAACATTACATCAGTTAACTGGCTCTAAATTACATTGAAAGCAATTGTGAAGAGGCACAGATTTGACAATTAAAATTCTTAACATAAACTGAATGTATAATTAATGCGTAGTTAACAAAAGTTAACAAAAAAATTACATATGAAAACAATCTCATACATTGGTTAAAAGCATAAATAAATTATGATAAATGGATATAAGTGCACAAGCCATGACACACATTGTAAGCTGATAAATCAGTACAACATACGACCTGCGTATATGAATGTAAGGAGGTCAATCATGATCCAACATGATGGGTATGAAAATTGGAATGTTAGTGATAGCCGTTTGCAAAACTTATTTAGTCTTCAGGTCTCTAATCTGGTTGATAAAAGGAAAGTAGGGTATGTCCCCGTTTAAGCTAAAAGCTACCTCCAATTTACCAGTAGCCACTAGAGGTTTCCTTACCTTGATTTTACAGGATGTTGTAGAAGGGAGAGTTGTGCTAAACTAGTGAGGATAAGTGAGGAATCCTTGATAATTTTTAGGCCCCAACGAGAGGCCCTAAAGGCTCTTAGGAGCAACCACGCTATCACCATCAGAAATGCTGAATAAAGGTGGGGTAGTTTTCGGGTGGTGGTGGTTCTAGACACGATGAGATTCTATTTTTTTTATTCGAGGAGGCCATGCGTCAACTCATAGACAAAGAAACATATAGGTTTTGAGAGGTATCCTATTAGAGATTTCAGTGGAGACTTGGGAGTTCTATAGATAGAGGAGTATGATGGGAATCCTAAGACGGAACAAGGCGAAGGTTTAATGAAAGATAATCCTATTCCCCCAGTTTCACCATTCTCCCACAGCTACAAAGTCTACAAGTAAAAACCAGAAGGTAGACACTATGTAGCCAGTATTGGTTCTCTCTTGGAAGGTTTATTGTGGGTCGGACTCTCTACTCCAAACCAGTGTGAAATCAATTCATACTAAGAGATACGAGCATGTACTTCGCAAATTGGGAGTAGTTCAAAATGGGAAAACACCATTTATAGTGTAACAATAGGGTACACAATGGACGTAAATCCTTGTATATTGTAGTTTCCCATGAAGATGGGTTCGCAATTAAGATCTGCTGTAGGTAGTCACCTTTTATTCTATCACCACTGGTTCGATTTTATCATGGAATGTGTCAGATTTCCTCCTAACACACAACTATTTCATGTTAATGTTGTGATCGTATACTGGCAGGCCATGGTTACGGCTATGGAGCTTCGTTTGCTCCGTCTTATGGTAATTGTGTCATGGGCAAATGGGAGCTGGAATATAGCTATCATAAAAACAACCCATACAAGGTCGGTCTATTGCATGGTATGCCAACGGATACATAGACGGGACCTTTAATTTTTGGTGTGGCAGGACGGTTTAGATAAGCTCCTTTGTTCCTGAACATTTTTAAATACAATAATGACTCTACAATAGTTCTGACTATGCATAGTGGATCTCAGTTATTGTTTTTAGACTTGAACTTACAGTTATGTACAGGTCGTAACATAGAGTAAACGATGTTATAGAAAAACCCATTGCGGGTATACCTCTTACAGGGCAGATAGTGCCATTCTGCGCACACAAAAATAGGGATACAATGGGTCAATTTGGTAGAAGTTCGCAAGGAACTGTTCTAATGAGTGGATTTTCGGGCTCAGGTGAGGACTTAGATTAGACTATTACAGAGAGGTTTTCGGCCAGTAACATTGATGGGGCCTATAATAAGGCCATCAGCTTAATAGGGACGACCTTCATATTCTAGGAATAGATATAAGAAAAGGGAGGAGTAACCAAGTAACAAGAAAAGGTTCTTAGTACAGAAATAGTCAGGAGGTATATAAGAATCTGTGACATACATTGTAGAAATTACACCATTCTATGGGTGTCAGAGAACTAAAAATGTTATCTCTGTAATGAATAAATTTGTCTCCAAAAACCCCAACTTTGGGGAGCATTCGTCCCCTATCTAGTTTAGATTCAAGCAAGACGCGAATTATAAGATACTTGGCTCCCCTTCCTGGCGACATTACAATATGGTGTTGTTAGGTGCAGGACCTGTCAGGTATCGAGACAGGTCTGGATTTTCTCATACATCTACAGGAAAAAATTAGGTAAATAATGTTTTGCTAATGTGTGCACCAAAAAGGTGATTTATTTGCTTTGAAATGCACAAAAATGTTCATGTAAAATAGTGTGGTCAACGAGAAGGACTCTACGTGTAGTATATTGGTGAAACCATTAGGGCCATACAATCTTTGATTCCAGCTATTCCCTTGGGGAGGCCACTTCAGCTCTGGCAGGAATATTGAAGACCTTAGGTGTTAAGGTCATGAAAAGTTACTATGCCCGCAGGGAGGGGACTGGATCAGACTATTAGGACAACAGGGAGATTATACTGGATATCCTCATTCTGGACCAAGGGTGGGGGATGCAAGGTGGAGGTTCTCCTATTTTTTTAGGTAACACTGATGTTCAGTATGGTATTTATTTCATCATATACTTGTATATGTTTTAATGTTGTATATATATTTTGGTACCAGTAGAGGTGATGTAGTCACACTAAATTTTTAGTGCGCTCTGTTACTTTAAACTTTAAGTGGGCAGGGCGGATTTGACCATAAATTCTGAGGTCTAACCCACTTGTTCCATGCCTAGTGATGAAGGGCGCATGCCCGAAACGCGTCGGCTGTTGCGAGCCGTATGATTTTAAAAATTGAACCAAAAAGTCTTTTTATATTCGGAGAGTTGTAGGCGCAAGAACACTTTTTCCTGTTTTGGTTCTACGACCTGCTATATACATTCAGTCAGGGGGGCGTCCCTACCATGAAGCAGCATGAAACAAATGCTGAAGGTGGCACACATGGGTAAAATCTAAAAGGTGCCTGCCTGACAGTCACAGGTTTTTTTTTGCTTCCCCTTAAATCGTGGCGTATGCAGCGCTTTAAGAATGGCGTCTGTGTACTGACTCCTGTCATCTTCAAATATGGCCATCCGCACCTTCCCTCGCTGTGTTCGGCTGTGTGCGGTTGTGCAAGTAGAGACTTGCAGCGTTGACACGCCAAGAGGGACGGTACTGCCTTACTGCTTCTTCTGTTATGGCTCGCAACTTCCTACTTAGGTCCTGGGACCAATCAGGATGCCGTGCAGCCGCTCCATCACACTCCTCTGGCTGTGCGCGTGTACTTCTCTTACACGCACGCATGGGGGGCGGTACCAGAGCCTAAGAAGGTGCGAGCATCCATACAGAAGAAGAGCAGAAGACTGTAGTCCCTTCCCTCTCGTTGCACAGTCTCCCTACTTACACCGGCAGGACACAGCCAGGAAGGTGCGAGCAGCCATATTGAAGATGAAAGGAGTCAGACACAAACAGACAGGTACTTGAAGGGCACAACTTAAAGGGGAAGCAAAAAAAAAAACCAGCAGCCTGACGGGCGCCTTTTTAGATTTTTACATACATGTGGCTGGGGTACCTACTTTTGCCTAGCTTCTTGTAATTGTGCTGGGTCCTACCCCTTTTGTGCTGGGTTCTATACCTTATTGTGTGCTGGATCCACTAGTTTTTGTGCTGGGGCCTACCTAGTTTTTTGCTGTGGCGTACCTAGTTTGTGCTGGGGCATTACCTAGTTTGTGCTGGGGCCTACTACTTGCGTGATGGGGGGCTGGGACCTCATACTACTTGTGTGCTGGGGGCTGGAACCTACACACTTGCATGCTGGGGTGCTAGGACGTACCTACTTGCATGCTGGGGGTCTGGGGGACTACCTGCTTGTGTGCGGGGGCCTACCTACTGTGTGGCTGGAGGGCTGGAACATACAAACTTGCATTGCTGGGTGTCTGGGACCTACCTACTTGCATGCTGGGGGTCTGGGACCTACCTACTGCAATGCTGAGGGGCTGGGACCTCCTACCTACTTTGTGCTGGGGTCTGGGATTACCTACTTGTGTTCTGGGGGTCTGAGCCTTACTACTTGCATGCTGAGGGGCTGGGAACTACCTACTTGCGTGCTGGAGGTCTGGGACCTACCTACTTGCGTGCTGGAGGTCTGGGACCTAACTACTGTGTGCTGTGGAACCTACCTACTTGGTGCTGGGGTCTGGGACCTACCTACTTGTGTGCTGGGGCCTACCTATTGGGGGCTCAGTGGCAGAACAATGAACAAATGTCAGCACGCTTGCCATTATCGGGGGAAACGTCCATTTGTCCACCGTGTGAACAAGATCCGTGGTCGGTGACTAGATAGTAATGGTACGAGGCTTTACAATGTTAGATAACACTGTGTTGAGGTGGAAAGTTGTAATGACTAACTCTTTATCTAAAGTTGTCAGAGAATAGACAGTCCTCAATGAATAATTTTCCCCCTCGTATACACTTTGGTTTTGTATGAGAGAAGTAAGTAGAAATTTAGAACTCGGCATAGCATTAGATGTAGTTTACTGGATTTTCAAAGGCTTTGATACAGTCCCCTATAGGCGGGACTATTATAAGCTAAGGTCTGTTGTCTGGGGAGTCATGATAGGATGAGAGAGTAGTTGTTAATGGGGCTTCATCATTAGGGACTAAAGTGCTAAGTGGGGTGTCACAGGGTTCTGTGTTGGGGCCGCTTCTATTTAATCTATTATTAATGATTTGGAAGTGGGTATCGTCAGCACAAGGTTTCTGTGTTTTGCTGGGACACAAAACTTTGTCGACCATTAAAAACTTCAAAGGATGTGCAATCGTTGCAGGGGGATCTAGATAGATTGTTCACATTGGGCTGCTAAGTGGCAGATGAGATTCAATGTTAATAAATGGAAGGTGATGCATTTTGGGCCTAAAAATCCTTGAGCTGTTTATACTTAAAGCTCTGTGTTAACAGTTTCCATTACCTTAAAACGGTTGGAAAACACCATTTCTGTTTCTACTTCCCCAGATTGCTCTACCAAACATACTTAGCAACAGATTTCATATAGTAAGCCAGGGGTGCCCCTATCATGAAGCAAACGCCCAAGCAGAACACTTAAAAGGTGGCAGTTTAAAAAAAATCCTCCTTCCTGCAATACTGCATTTCGGCACCAGTCACGAATCATGTTAAGTCAGCCTTCCAGTCCACCAGTCAGTGGTTGTCAACCCACAAAAACCACCTCCACAACCCACCCTATCACCCTGATGAAGCCACGCCTAATTAAAATGCCGCCACCTGTCTGCCATTTAAAAGTTGTTTCAGGTGTCAAAAGCCCTAGGAACACCCTTGAGTAAGTAGCTTTAGCTAGTTTAAGTTAGCTAGTTAGGCTGTTAAGATTAGTTAGGGCCCTGCTGAAAAAGTCTACCTAGCCATGGTGGCAGCTTACAAATCTTTGGCCAACATCTTTTCTGATTAGAGAAAATATGGTAGGCATTATCATGTAATGTACAGTTGTACCAATATATACATTGTGTTTTAAAATGGATAACTGTTTTCAAAATTATCAAGTTTTGCCACACCCAGCAAAGAAAGCCACACCCACACAAAGCCACACACGCCATCACCAATTCGCCGAGAGGCGGCATTTAAAAGATGTTTCAGGTGCCAAAAACCCTAGGGACACCCTGCTTACATATATCAGGTGTGCCTCTCTATATAAGTTTATTATCACAGGTGAACAGAAAGGCATTTATAAGATAAGTTATACAGTAGATGGTTCACTATAGCAATTACTCAGCAGTTAGTTTCTATGAAAACTGTCACCAATTCATTTGTAAGAGGACCTCCCTGAAAATACATTTCTTTTTTTCGTTTAGTTGCTGGAGTTGCCTGGGATGGTGATGGAATCTTCTACTGAACCATACAAGATACATACAGGGAAATTCAATAAAAGTTCCTATTGTTTAAAATGGTGCTAATTTTGCCCCAACCAATCAGATTTTATTTAACATTTGAAAGCTAACATCTGATTGTTGGGCAAATTAGCACCATTTTAAACGATAAGACTTTTATTAAATAACCCTGTAAGCTAACAGCATCTTTGCAGCACATTAAATTCCAATGTTCAGGATATTACCATTCCTAATTAACTGAAGGCCTGTGGTCTTTAACTGCGAGGTACAACCTTTCTAACACGCTAATAAAATGACCTCAGCTGCCGATTCATGGACTGTTAAATTATATTAAAAAATAAACAAAGAACATTCTCCCTGAGATATAGAAAATACTTAGTTCTCCTGGGAGACATTAGGTTATGGAAACAGCAATGTCATAAGCACCTTATACGTAGAAGGGATTTCTTCTAGCTGGGACACATGGGCTGGAGATATACTTAGCTGTCTTAGCTGATATTAATAGCTGAGTCTGATGCTTCAAAAGAAACATGCTTATTTCGGAACAATAAGCAGGGATATGTCCCCCACCTAGAACCGGAACTAATAAAAACACCAGCTGTTAGAGTTTCTTTCCCTGTAATTTTCTCAGATATGCACACCACGCAGACAGAGTGTCCATACAATAGTGCCCATAACATTATACAACCACAGAGTGCCCATACCATTATACCACACAGAGTGCCTATACAATCAGAGTGTCCATACCATTAAACACACAGTGCCCCTACCATTATACCATACAGAAATGCCATCCATTATTCACACAGAAGCCCATACCATATACCACACAGAATGCCCATACCATTTACCACCAACAGATGCCCATACCATATACACAAATGCCATACATACATACAGAATGCCCATACTATTAACCATACAGAGTGCTATACTATTCCATACAGTGAGTGCCATACAATACAAAGTGTCCATACCATTATACACACACAGGTGCCTACTATTAGCCAGACATTCCCTCCATTATCCATAAGAGTGTTATATATATACCACACAGAGTGGCCGCCATACCATTATATCACACAGAGTGCCCATAACATTATACCACCACAGAGTGCCCTACCATGGATACCACACAGAGTGCCCATAACAATACAGAGTGTCCATACCATAAAACCACACAGTGCCCCTACCATTATACCATACAGAATGCCCATACCATTTATACCACACAGAATGCCCATAACATTTACCACTCAGAATGCCTACCCATTTACCACACAGATGCCCATACATTAACCCATACAGAGTGCTCATACCATTATACCACACAGAATTTTTGCCCATCCATTTACCATAACAGAGTGCTCATACCATTATTCCATTGATCTTCTTCGCTTAGTCTGTGTATAGCTGTGAGAAAAACAAGATGAATCCAAATTCACAAGTGGAAAGAAGTGCAGCTGATTCATATTATTATAGGAGATCAACGCGTCAAAAAAAGCGTCAAAGGATGACAAAGAAACCAATGGAAACGCTCGGTACGGTGTATCTGGTACAGTACTATTAGTAAACTGGAGGGTGCTCATACTTTGTCAATGGTTATCACATTTCCACTTACCATTTCACACGAAGTGGTCCTTAGAAGTGGTTTGTTCTAATTTTTACAGAACTTGGTTTCCATTTACTATTTTATCTTGTGCCAAGAAGAAACCTGCAAACAGAAACTTTTCATGATTTCCCTGTTATAATATAACAAGGATTGAGTATATTATTATATTAACTGAATAATCTCACCTTTACAATGCCCATTCACCCATCCAAATGCAGGAACACCAACTCATTGAGTCGATGACAATGAATCTGCAATAGATGTATTTCTTGGTTAGTAGAGCTCAATATTACGGTAACCTGGATACCCCACTTAGATCTGGCGCACATAGAAATGTCATAACATGATAAGATAGTGATACAACATAGACCACAATTCCCCTTTACTTTACATGTGAGTTCCCTACTTTCCACTCTTCTTTATGTTACATCGGTCTTGCTTCCTGTCCTGCGGTTCGGAGCAGAGTCCCAGCTTGCCTGGATCACTGCAGGTTTCGAATTGGACAGAGCCATCAAGTCCTGCCTCAATCACTGCAGGCTAGGTCAGAGCAATCAAGCCCTGCACTCGATCACTGCAGGCGTCAGTGTCAGAGCCATCAGCCCTGGCCTCGTCACTGCAGGCTCAGAGTCAGAGCCATCAAGCCTGCTCGATCATGCAGGCTCACAGAGTCAAAGCCATGAAGCCTGCCTCAATCACTGGCAGGCTCAGAGTCAGAGCCATCAAGCCCTGCTCGATCAACTGCAGCTCAGAGTCAAAGCATCCAAGCCCGGCCCTCGATCACTGCAGGCCAAGTAGGTCACCCTGCGATCATGAGGCTCGGTCAAAGTCAGCCCTGCCTCGATCATCTCAGGCTCAGAGTACCATCAAGATGCCATCTTGCACCAGCAGCATAGCACATCGATCCACTGCAGGCTCAGAATCAGAGTGTCAAGGATTGTCTCAAGGTTCCTTGTTGTATCTTCTGTTCAGTCTCTGCTGTGGTCTGTCACTTATTCCTCAGGGTCTGGCATTTCCACACTTAAAAAACTTTCTCCAAACGACGTTTCCATCTCTCCATCACGAGATTGTTCTCTCTGCAGGGACAATCTCCCACGACTTTGACACTACACCAGGTCCATGCTTGTACCTTTGAGACGTCCATGAGGTTTTCTTGGATTCAGAAATCAGTAATAATTGTGGTGAAATAAACTATGAAATGTGCTAGACACTGATTACACTGTCACTGTAGGTGTTGTGTTTATTTAGAACTTGCATGGTGTCCCTTGATGGCCTACAGGAATAGGCCAGTACAGGGGGAAGTCGGAGAGCCTTATACCCAACTACTATGAGCCTTTACTTTAAAGGGGCAAGTCCAGCCTGAAAATGAAAACTAACAAAGTAAACCACCACCAAAAACCAAACGTAAGTTTGAAACCAGAAGTATATAATCTATACCTAAAAATCCTGCAAATGTACTCTTTCCCGTTCTCAGTAATAAACTGTCGTTATGGATTGACAGTGACATCACAGCCAATGGACTGGAAATGTTAATCCCATGTCTGCATCTTATGAGCATGCCCCCCAAGGTTTTGGCTCTTTCTAAAATGTGTTCTTATGTGGGTGGAGTTTTCCTTAATAAAATCATATTCCATGGTAGGAAATCTAAAACGGGTTAACCTGGGGGCTGTAAAGTTCTGGACAATTGTTACTTCATAGGGGGTTTGGGGGCTCAGAATTACAAGCCCATCTCTAAACTTTCTGTCCTTTCGCAAATAATGTCTCTGTGTGATATTAGTGCATAATGAAAATGTAAGTTATTAACAGTACCATAAACTTCTGTTAATATAATAACAATAATTAGCTACTGGAAAAGGTTTCAATTACAATAATCTGATATTCACTGTACAAAAAATCTCGAAAATCCGTGTGTTGTGGCAAAAAAGAGGAAGCAGCCAAAGGCGGAACGCTCTGTATCTCAGCCAGCAACAAAATGCTACAACTAACAAAAGAGAGTCAATAGTCAACATCTGTATCATGTGATTAGGACATCACAAGACTTCTAGAAACTTCCAATTATTACAGCATGGTTGCCATGGCAAAGGCTTAGTTTTATATTAAAAGAAATATTGAAAGGCAACAGATCAATATTAGTTGGATCAGTTTATTACCTAGCGACACATAGCTATAAGTATGATCGCACCTGTTCCCTTTAAGGAGCCAAACATGTATTTCTACAATAGAAAGGTGCTTGTATTCTATTAGAAGTGTGATGCCAGGCTGCATCATTTCAGTGTAGCACATACAGCATGATTTAAAGAAACTGTAATGGTATTACTCAACCACTCTGCAGGCAGGGCCTAACCAATAGAAAGGCTATTCTGCAAGACCGGTTTACAGCTGTCTTTAAAGGCGGATACTGGGCTTTTACCTTCCGTTATCTGTGTTTTTAAAAAAGTTGTTGTACCCAGTGTTGCAAACTTTTGGATTGTAGTAAATAAAAGTTTAAACAACTGTGGAGTGGACCTTCACTTACCAAAGTCTACAAAAGTAAATGTTGTACTTGTTACATTTTCTAACGTTGTTTTTAGCCTTTAAACGCGACATTACTTGCTTATTAACCCCTTAAAATGGATTATTGATGTGTGCTGCTGGGCGGAAATAAACACATGTGCTAGAAACTGCTTAAACCAATATAAGTGTACTGCTCAGGGTCTGACTGGCTTCACAAGGTACAGGGGGGTCCATGGCCATTTCACCATAAAAAAACCGAGAAAAGCATTATCCTGGCGTTTATTGCCTGGAAAATAAATTAACAAGAAAATGCAAAGGTTTACATCCAGGTTTTTTTTACCTAATCACCGAGGTATCCCTGCCACTGGCAAGAGCAGACTAATACCTCTGCATTGGTACAATCGTTATAGACTTGAGACAGAGGTAATAGTTTCATAGTAAAGAAAAAATGGAAATACTTACCCTTTATTAAAAGCAGGTTTATAATGTTAAGGAATAGGAAAAAGGAACAGCCCTGAGTTACCACTAACGCCCAAGTTAGCCTAAAATGCACCCATATGGCAAATTAAAGGGGGTGTCGGATATTATGGCTTACATGCAATATGAGGACGGGTCCGGGTGTGAAAAACCACGAACCTCTCACTTCAGAATATATAGTAGTGGTAGTTAAAAACTACCGCCTTCCCTGGTGGAGGGTGCCGCCGCCCAGAACCCTTAGTTGGTCCGCAATTACAACCGTTTATGAGAGAGCAAATCCTTTGGCGACACCCAGTAAAAAACGTCCATTGGATACTTTAAAATCACTTTTATTAAAACAATATATACAGAGAACCTCACACACACAAAACGCCTACAGTTTCAAGCTTAACGGCCTCTTAGTCATAGCTTGATGTTAACAAGATCGTACCTGCCTTTTATACGGTATGGAATCCTTTCCTTAAAGGGATTGTATGATCCAGACAACTTATATTCAAGAGATTTAGGGTTTTTAAAAAACTGGAAACACATGCAATAGTGTCTAAAGACTAATATATATAGGACTCTAGATATTCATAATTCGGATCAACTATAAAAAGAGCAACTATAAGATAAAGACATTTTACCTGATGTGAATTATACACATCAGTACCTGAATGTGGTAATTATATGAGTAGCCCAAAAACTTAGCCCTTAGTAAAACTATATAGGAGGGAAAAACCATATACAGATTAATAACTAGTGTTTCAATCAATGGAAACATAATATATATATTTAGAATTTAGGCCGTTGGTACATGGGTGTCTAGGTGTTGAGGTGCTTCTAAAAAAGACTTGGGGATAAAACATGAAACTAGAATCTAGCCTTTGTGGTACAATCTGAATCTCTTTATTTAGAACCTCTTTCATGGTGGGATCTCTGTTCCAAGGAGAGGCAGAAAAGGTTTTTACAATGGACATTATTTCAGCAGACGACCAACAAAACGGAAAACTGGTAGGACAAAAGAGAATAGGGAAAACGTTTTTGATATAGGATACAAATTACACAACAAATAATGTAACCAACAAAAGGAAACTAGTAGTTAAAGAGCAAGTCTTCCCAATATATGTAACCAAATACTGTATATTTCTCTCGGTGTGAATAGGTTGTTTCCATCTTTACTATCCCCTTTAGTTTTAGATCCAAGTCCCTGGAAGTTTAATGTGGTCTACATCAGTGCAGGGCTGTGCTGTTCACTAGCAGTCCATGTTTATGTATTGCCTTTCATTTGCAGACACTACAAACACTGAAAACTAGAGAAGCATTGGAATTTGAAAGCATACAAACATGTATAGCACACTAACATCAAATAAATACAGCTGTTTGGACATGGGAGATTGTGGTCTTTGTTGGGTACACCTTAATAATGTATAGAACCTAAATCTATAATGAATCCCATCGCTTAAAATGATATTGGACTAAATATATATCTAAACCACAGTAGGAATTTGCTTCCCAAATAGTTTATTAAAGGATTTAACTGCCTTGTGAGGAAAAGAAATGATAGCGTTATGAAATATACAGGGTTCTATATGTAAATAAAGAACAATGTTGGAAGTGTCAATGGGTGGATTTTCTGTTTGGATACCATAGTTTACACCAACGTCTTGTACGAAAATGGCAGACGTTTACCCATTTCTTTGCCATTCTTCTTTTTATTTTCTTTCACGAATGACCTTCTTTAGATCTGGCTCCAGATAGTGAACATCCTAGAATGCAGAACATTACATCAGTTAACTGGCTTCTAAATACATTGAAAGCATTGAAGAGCACAGATTTTGCAATTTTAAAATTCTTACAATATACTGAATCAGATAATATGCAGTTAACAAAGGTAACAAAATTGGAAATTAATACAATCCTAATACCATTGGTTAAGAAAGATATAATAAATTATGTATAAATGGATTATAAGTGAACAAAGCCATGACAACCATTGTAAGCTGTATATAATCACGTACAACCATACGAATGCCTCTATGAATGTAAGGAGGTCACATCATGAATCACATATGGTTACTGAAAAGTTTGGAATTTAGTGATATGCCTGTTTGCAAAAAACTTATTTAGTCTTCAGTCTCTAGTCCTGTGGTTGATAATAAGGGAACTAGGTATGTCCCCGTTTAAGCAAAAGCTACTCCATTTTATTACAGTAGCAATAGAGGTCCTACCTTGATATTTCAGGATGTGTAGAAGGGAGAATTTGTAAAACTAGGGAGGATTACGATGAGAATTCCTTGATAATCTTTCTAGCGCCCCAACGAGAGGCACCTCAAGAGATCTTAGGAGCAACCACGCTATCCACCATCAGAAATGCTGATAAAGGTGGTAGCGTGGTGGTTCTAGACACGACGAATATATAGAGGAGGCACATGCCGTCAACAATTGACAAAGAAACATATAGTGTTTTGAGAGGTTATCCTATTGAGATTTCAAGTTGGAGTTTGGGTTTCTAGATGAGGGAGTTAGATGAGATTCTGAAGGAGAAAGCGAAGGTTCTAATGAAAGATAATCCTATTACCCCAGGCTTTCACATCTCCCAGCTAACAAGTCTCAAGATTAAACCAGAAGGTAGACCTGATGTGCCCGTATTGGTCTCTCTGGAAGGTTTATTGATTGGGCGACTCTATTACTCCAACCAGTGATGAAATCAAATCCTATCTAAGAGATACGAGTATGTACTTCTGAATGGATATTTCAAAGGGAACCCCATTTATATGGGTAACAAATATGGGTAACAATGGGACAGTTAAATCTTGTTATACTTGTATTCCCATGAAGATGGGCTTTCAGGCAGTTAAAGATCTGTGTTCGTAGTCACCTTATTCTATCACATGGATGATTTAATCATGGAATGTGTCCGATTTCTCTCACACACAACATTTCATGTTAATGATTGTTCTTATCCTGCAGTGCCATGGTACGGCTATGGGAGCTTCGTTTGCTCCGTCTTAGGCTAATTTGTCATGGGCAAAATGGGAGCTGGGAATATATCTATCATAAAAACAACCCATACAAGTCGTCTATTGAATGGTATGCAAGATACATGACGACCTGTTAATGGTTGGCAGGACGGTTGAGATAAGCTCCATTTGTTCCTTGACCATTTAAATACTAATGACTCTAAATAGTTCTGACTATGTATGAGTCCAGTTATTTGATTTAGGGACTTGACACTTACCAGCTATGTACCAGGTCGTAAACTATAGATACAAGATTTATAGAAAACCCATTGAGGGTAATTACCTCTAAGGGCGATAGTTGCCATTCTGGCACACAAAAAGAGGGATCCAATGGGGTCAATTGTTTAGAGTTCGCAGGAAATGTTCTAATGAAGTGGATTTTCGGGCCTCAGGTTGAGGGGGGGGACCGAATATAGACTAATACAGAGAGGTTGATTCGGCGTGCCAGTAACATTGATCGGGCCTTAATAAGGCCATTCAGTTAATAGGACTGAATCTCTATATCTAGGAATAGATTATAAGAAAAGGGAGGAGAACCAAGTCCAAGAAAAGTGTTCTTATTACAGACTATAGTAGGAGTATAAATAAGATCTATGTGGACATCATTCGTAGAAATTTACCCATTCTATGGGTGATCAGCGACTTCAAAATGTTATCTCTGATAATGATATTAAATTGTCTCCAAAAAAACCCCACTTGGGGAGCCTTCTGTCCCTAGTCTAGTATAGATTAAAGCAAGACGGACTATTAAAGAATACTTGCTTCTCACCCTTCATGGGACATACAATATGGGTGTGTCGGTGCAGAACCTGTCGGTTATCGAACAGCTCTGGATTTTCATCAACACTACCGTGAAAAAATTGTAAATAATATTTTCTGCTAATTGTGGCACCAAAAAGGTGATTTATTGCTGTGAATGCAAAAAAATGTCATGTACATAGTTGTCAAACGAGAGGACTGTACGTAGTCGTATTGGAACATATTAGGCCATACATAGCTTCTGATCAGCACTCCTCTGAGGGAGGAGACACTTCGGCTCTTGTCAGGGCAATAAATTGACAGACCTAGGAGTTAAGGTCATGAAAAAGTTCTATGCCCCGCAGAGGAAGGGGACTGCGATCAGACTATTTAGAGAAACCAGGAGATATTTACTGGATATTCATCTGGACAGAGGGTGGGATGCATGGTGGGAGGTTTGCCCTCTTTTTTTAGGTAACACGGATGGTTCGTAGTATTAGTTCATATCATTAGACTTGTATATGTTTTACTATTGTTCATATATTTTTGTACCAGTAGAGGTGCTTGTAGTCACACTAATTATTTTGTGCGCCTCTGTTACTTTAAAACTTTAAGTGGGCGCAGGCGATTTGACCATTAAATCTGTTAAACCCTTGTCCATGCTGTGATGAGGGCGATGCCGAAACGCGTCGGCTGGATGGGCACTATGATTTAAATTGAAACAATAAATCTTGTATTATCGGGAAGTGTGTAGGCGAGAACACTTTCTTCGTTTGTTCTACGACCCTGCTATATACATTCATCAGGGGCCCGTCCATACCATGAACAGCAGAATAACAAATGCGGAAGGTGGCCACAATGGGTAAAATCGAAAAAGGTGGCTGCCTGCACAGTCACCTGGTTTTTTTTTGCTTCCCCTTTATCGTGGCCGTATGCAAGCGAGCCTTTAAGGACCTGGCTGGTCTGTGTCTGACTCCTGTCATTTCAATATGGATCCGCAACTTCCTCGCTGTGTACGGCGGTGGTTTTAGCCGGTGCAAGTAGGAGACTTGCAGCGTTCGCACGCCAAAGGGGAGGGTATGCCTTCTGCTCTTCTTCTGTATGCTCGCACTTCCACTACTTATGGTCCGGGACCCCAATCAGGATGCCTGCGCAGCTCCATACCACTCCCTCTGGCTCGTGCGCGTGATTACTTTCTTACACGCACCAGCATGGTGGGCGGTACCAGAGCCTAGAAGGGGCGGAGCCATCCATACAGAAGAAGAGCAGAAGGCTGTACTGTCCCTTCCCTCTCGTTGCACAAGTCCCCTACTTACACCGGCAGGACACAGCCAGGAAGGTGCGAGCAGCCATATTGAAGATGAAAGGAGTCAGACACAAACAGCCAGGTACTTGAAGGGCACAACTTAAAGGGGAAGCAAAAAAAAAAAAACAGCAGACTGACGGGCGCCTTTTAGATTTTTACACTACATGTGTGCTGGGGCTTACCTACTTATGTGCCTAGCTACTTGATAATTGTGCTGGGTTCTATACCTTCTTGTGTGCTGGATCCTACCTAGTTTTGTGCTGGGGCCTACCTAGTTTTGTGCTGGGGCCTAACTAGTTTTGTGCTGGGGCATACCTAGTTTTGTGCTGGGGCCTACCTACTTGCGTGATGGGGGGCTGGGACCTACCTACTTGTGTGCTGGGGGGCTGGAACCTACACACTTGCATGCTGGGGTGCTAGGACATACCTACTTGCGTGCTGGGGGTCTGGGACCTACCTGCTTGTGTGCTGGGGCCTACCTACTTGTGTGCTGGAGTGGCTGGAACCTACATACTTGCATGCTGGGTGTCTGGGACCTACCTAATTGCGTGCTGGGGGTCTGGGACCTACCTACTTGCATGCTGAGGGTCTGGGACCTACCTACTTTTGTGCTGGGGGTTTGGGATTTACCTACTTGCGTGCTGGGGGTCTGGGACTTACCTACTTGCATGCTGAGGGGCTGGGACCTACCTACTTGCATGCTGGGGGTCTGGGACCTAACTACTTGTGTGCTGGGACCTACGGGGTCTGGGACCATCCTACGTGTGTGCTGGGGCTACCTATTTTGGGGGCTAGTAGTGGAAGAACAATGAACAAATGCAGGCACGCTTGCCATTATCGGGGGAAACGTCCATTGTGTGAACAAGCTCGTGGGTCGGTGACTAGATAGTACATGTGTACGAGGCTTTACAATGTTAGATAACACTGTGTTGAGGTGGAAAGTTGTAAATGACTAACTCTTTATCTAATTAGTTTGTCAGAGAATAGACAGTCCTCACTGAACAATTTTTCCCCCTCTGTATACACTTTGGTTTTTATGAGGAAGTAAGTAGAAATTTAGACTCTGGCATAGCAGTAGATGTAGTTTACTTGGATTTTGCAAAGGCTTTTGATACAGTCCCCCATAGGCGAATAATTTATAAGCTAAGGTCTGTTGGTCTGGGGAGTCATGAATAGGATGCAGAGAGTAGTTGTTAATGGGGCTTCATCAATATGGACTAAAGTGCTAAGTGGGGTGTCACAGGGTTCTGTGTTGGGGCCGCTTCTACTTATTCTATTTATTAATGATTTAAAAGTGGGTATCGTCAGCAAGGTTTCTGTGTTTGCTGGCGACACAAAACTTTGTCGACCATTAAATACTTCAAAGGATGTGCAATCGTTGCAGGGGGATCTAGATAGATTGTCACATTGGGCTGCTAAGTGGCAGATGAGATTCAATGTTAATAAATGTAAGGTGATGCATTTTGGGCCTAAAAATCCTTGAGCTATTTATACTTTAAATGGCTCTGTGTTAACAGTTTTCCATTACCTTAAAAATGGTTGGAAAACACCATTTCTGTTTCTACTTCCCCAGATTGCTCTACCAAACATACTTAGCAACAGATTTCATATAGTAAGGCCAGGGGTGCCCCTATCATGAAGCAAACGCCCCATGCAGAACACTTAAAAGGTGGCAGTTAAAAAAAATCCTCCTTCCTGCAATACTGCATTTCGGCACCAGTCCACGAATCAATGTTAAGTCAGCCTTCCAGTCCACCAGTCAGTGTTAGTCAACCCACAACAACCACCTCCACAACCCACCCCTATCACCCTGATGAAGCCACGCCTACTTAAAATGCCGCCACCTGTCTGCCATTTAAAAGTTGTTTCAGGTGTCAAAAGCCCTAGGAACACCCTTGAGTAAGGCTAGCTTTAGCTAGTTTAAGTTAGGCTAGGTTAGGCTGTTAAGATTAGTTAGGGCCCTGCTGAAAAAGTCTACCTAGCCATGGTGGCAGACTTACAAATCTTTTGGCCAACATCTTTCTTGATAGAGAAAATATGGTAGATGCTGGATGGGGCGGGACACAACAGTGGATGGAACGGAGAGTGGGTGTGTCAGGGGTGGAGAGGTGGGGCAAGGAAGGATGGGGAGGGGGCATTCTGGGGCAGGGACTTCCAGTCCCATTCAGAGGACCGGATTTCAGCCCTGACAGCGGGACTTGGGATTTTATCCCATCCAGATTGGGATGTCTGGAAACTCTGGGCGACGCTCATGTCTGAAATCCAAACATACCTTAAAGAAGGGATTATCCATTATTTCTTCCGCCCCACGACTGCTCGCTCCAAGTCGCTGCTTCTGGTTCTTATCCAAAAGCTACAAAAAAAAAATCATTTGTTACCCACAAAACTAAAGAAATAGAGAAATATCCGTTAAAAATTCCATTCCACAGTTCAATTTATATGGAACCAACCAGGCCCCAAAGAAACATCAGTAGATTCTAGACAAGAGGATTATTTGTAGTTGACCCTTGTTAGTGCAGATGGGTCCACGTGACGGATTATTTGTAGTTGACCCTTGTTAGTGCAGATGGGTCCACGTGACCAACTGCCTCGTGGCAGGTAGATATGTTGGTAGTAAAACCATTTTTATACTTACATAGCCAAGTAACATTTCAGAGATAATCATCCCTACAGACCACCAGTCCACGGATCTGGAGTATTGTCCATTTCTGTACATCTCTGGAGCCAGATACAATGATTCTCCAAATCTTTGTTCACATTTACATACAATTTCATCACCATAGTCAATACCTTAACCAGAAAAAAAACCCTTCCCAGTTAATATGTCTCTAGACCTGCTCATAGGGATGCACATAAATATTCCCAAACAGTTAATGGATCCAGTTATATTTTCAGGTTACTGCACTGAGTGTAGACAATCCTCATAAAAACTGGTTTAAATTACAACCAACTTTAAATTGGGAATTTTCAGAATTGTTGCATTTGTTTTACACCGGCAACAAAACTGAAAAATAAAACCAAAACTGATATGTCCCGTTCTATGGAATTGTACCTTCCATGCAGAGCTTCCATGCAGAGCTCAAAGTCGGCTATCTTTAGGTATCCAGTGGCAGAGAATAAAAGATTTCCTGGATTCAGATCTCTGGGGAAGAAAAAAAGAAAATATTGAGAATAGATAATAAGTTAATAATAAATGTATCTGTTGTATTAAGTTAGTTCAACTAGACGTTCTTGAAGATGTTTCGCTAGTCATCCGACTGGCTTTCTCAATTCAGAAAGAAGTCTTTAAGAACTTGACTTTCAGTCAGTGAACTAACTGAATACAACAGATATACCATGACCTGGATGAATGAGAACCTTCACACGCTTAATAATAAATGACATTAAAAAGTCAAATCAAAATCTATAATTTACTGGGAGGTAGAAGATACTACTCCTACCTTCTATTATTAAAATTCTTGCAAACCATAGTTTAATATGGCCATGCTGACAACTTTCCTCCCCATCAATTCCAGGTAATGGCCAATAATATCGCTATGTGTATGGCCACCATACACATTCCCAGTTAATATGTCTCTTTTATGTTTTTGTTACTGTTACTGGTTTTTATTTTAGACCTTTTAATATTCAGATTTCCATGCAGAGCTCGAAGTCGGCTATCTTTAGGTATCCATTGGCAGCAAATAAAAGATTTCCTGGATTCAGATCTCTGGGGAAGAAACAAAGAAAATATTGAGAATAGATAATATGTTCATAATAAAGGTATCTGTTGTATTAAATTAGTTCAACTGGACTTAAAGTTTACTTCTTGAAGACCCCCTTCGACCCCCTCACACATTAATATTATAATATGACCTTAGATATTAAAATAAGCATATCCCCCACGTTTACATTGGTTCTTACCGATGAATGATCCTGTGTTGGTGTAAAAATCTCACTCCTAGGACAAGGCAGGCCGAGTAAAACCTGCAGGTATTAAAATAAACCCTTCATCAGTCAATCTATCAATAAATCCAACATATTCTACATATTACCAAGTCCATATAGTCACTACACCCAACCTTCCCATAGTGCTCTGTGTCTGGGGGCTATTTACATAAGGTGCCATGGAGATTTTATTATTCCGCTTAAAGATTACAGATAGCCATTGGCCTTATTATCCAGTGTCGTTTGTAAGAAGAAAAACATATGAATTAAAGGTGGTCTCTATATTAAATGTTCTAAATTCAGAAATCCTGCAGCAGTTACAGCTGTGGGTAATTCGTTGTATCTTCTTTCAGTCTCTGCTGTGGTCTTCACTTCCTTCTCAGGGTCTCTGCATTTTCCACACTTAAAAACTTTCTCCAACCGACGTTTCCATCTTTTCCATCTGGAGATTGTTCTCTCTGCAGCAACTTGTCCCACGACTTTTATCACTACACCGAGGTCCATGTTGTCCTTTGCGACGTCCATGAGGTTTTCCTTGGAATTCAGTAAATCAGTTAATAGTTTTCTCCAGTTAATAACTGTCAGTTATGGATTTGACAGTTGACATCACACACAATGACTGAATGTTAATCCCCTGTCTGCCTCTTCTGAGCATGCCCAGACTCTTTCTAAAATGTGTTCTTATGTGGGTGGAGTTTTCCTTTAAACTAAACATCAGATTCCATGGTAGGAAAGCTAAAATGGGTTAACTGGGGGTGTAAGTTCTGGAAATTGTTACTTTATAGGGGTTTGGGGGCTCAGAATTCACAGAGCCCATCTCTATAACTTTCTGTCCTTCTCCAAATAATGTCTCTTTGGATATTTAGTGCTAATGATAAATGTAAATTATTAACAGTACCATAACTTCCTGTTCAATATAATACAATTATTAGCTCATGGAAAAGTTTTCTACTTACTAATGGAATTGATATTCACTGTAAAATCTTGAAAAATCCTTTTGTGGCAAAAAAGAGAGAGCAGCCAAATGCGGTACCGCTCTTATCTCAGCAGCAAACAAAATGCTACAAACAAAAAACCAAAGATGAGTCATATAGTCACATCTGTATCATGTGATTTATGACATCACAGAGACTTCTAGAAACTTCCAATTATACAGCATGGTTGCCATGGCAACTGCTTAGTTTACTTTTAAAAGAAATTTAAAGGCACAGATCAATATTAGTTGATCAGTTTTATTACCTTGCGACACATAACTATAAGTATGATTTCCATCTTTCCCTTTAAGAGCCAAACATGTATTATCTACATGATAAAAGGCTGCTTGGTATTTCTATTAGAAGCGTGATGCAGGCTGCATTCATTTCAGTGTAGCCATACAGCATGGATTTAAAGGGCATGTCCACCCCCAAAACTATAATCCCCCCAACTACTGGCCCCACCATGTAGTGTAGTTTAATCCTTACCTCACATCCCAGCTCCATAGGGTTCTCCTGTAAACCCCCCCCCCCAAAGTCTCAAAACTAACCACCAGGAGGATAGCAGGGCTCTGCCTGCTATCTTGCCTCCGGTAGATATTTGCCACGCCCCTTCCCCCCCCTCCCTCTCCCTCCCTCTCCCTCCCTTTCCCTCCCTCTCCCTCCCGTTCTACTATCCCTCCCCCTAGCGCAAAACCCCCTTAATATGCTGCTCCCCCATGTCCCCCAGCCCCAACCGCATATTTTTTTTTCAAAAAGCTCCCCAAACTCTTACTTACCTCTCCGCTTTCCTCCGCTGCACTGAATGCTGCTCAGCCAATCACAGACGCGACTGCCGGTCCCGCCCCTCTGCTTGCATTCTCGAAAGCAGAGGGCCGGCAGTGCCGCAGAGGAACGAGGGGAGGTAAGTAAGAGTTTGGGGGGCTTTCTGAAAAAAATATTTATGCGGTTTGGGCTGGGGGACATGGGGGAGCAGCATATTAAAAATCATGTTTAAGGGTGGACATACCCTTTAAAGAACTGTATGGTTGTTACTCAACCACTCTGCAGGCCCAGGGCCTAACCAATAGAAAGGCATATTCTGCAAGACGCGGTTTACAGCTGTCTTTTAAAGGCGCTACCTGGCTTTTACCTTCCTTTTATTCTTGTTTTTAAAAAAAGTTTTGTACCCTGTGTTGCAAACTTTTGGATGTAGTAAATAAAAGTTTAAACAACTCTGTGCGAGTGGACCTTCACTTACCAAAAGTATACCAAAAGTAAATGTGTACTTTTTACATTTTATATACGTTGTATCAGATTTTATAAGGATCAGAATTTTTAACCCTAATTGATTTTTTTTTTAGCTTTAAACGCCAAGACAATAACTTTCTTATAACCCCTTAAAATGGATTTATTGCTGTGTGCTGCTGGGCGGAATAAACCACTGGCGCTAGAAACTGCTTAACACAATATAAGTGTACCTGCTCAGGGTCTGAATTGCTCACAAGGTTACAGGGGGGTCCATGGCCATTTCACCATAAAAACCGAGAAAAAGCATTAGCTCCTGGCTTTTATTGCCTGGGAAAATAATATTAACAAAAAAATGCAAAGGTTTCAGATCCAGGTTTTTTACCTAATCACAGGGTATCCCCTGCCACTGGCATGAGCAGTAATACCTCTGCTTGGTACAATCTTATAGGCCATTGAGCAGAGTAATAGTTTCATACTAAAAGAAAAATGGAAAATACTTACCCTTTATTAAAAGCAGAATTTAAATGTTAAGAAATAGAAAAAAGAACAGCCCTGTAGTTACACTAAATGCCCAATTAGCCTAAAATGCACCCATATGGCAAATTAGGGTGTGGATATTATGGCTTTAATGCACATATGAGGAGGTCCGGGTGTGAAAAACCCCGAAGCTATCACTTCAGAATCATATGTAGTGGTAGTTAAACTCAACGCTTCCCTGGGTGGATCGGGTGCCACCGGCCCAGAAACCCTAGCTTGGGCCTCAATACAACCGTCAGAGAGAGCAAATCTTTGGCGAACACCAGTAAAAAAGTTCATTGGATACTTAAAATCACTTTTATTAAACATATATACAGAGAGAATACAGACACACAAAACGCCGTTACACGTTTCAAGCCATTAACGGCTCTAGTCATAGGCTTGATGTTACAAGATCGTCTGCCTTTTATACGTTATGAATCCTTTCCTTAAAGGGGATGTATGATCCAGACAACTTATATCAAGAGATAGGGTTAAAAACTGGAACACACATAGTGTCGTATAGACTAAGTTAGATAAGACTAGAATCTTAGAATATCATAATTCGACTCAACTATAATAAGAGCAAACTATAAGATAAAGACTATTTTACGATGTGAATTATAAACACTATGTACCTGAAGTTGGGTAATACTACGAGGTAGCCCCAAAACTTTAGCTCTAGTAAACGAATTAGGAGGAACATAAACATATACAGATTAATAACTCGTGTTCAATCAATGTAAAATAATATACATATTAGAATTTAGGCACCAGTTGGTACATGGTTGGTTGTCTAGGTGTTGAGGGTGCTTCTAAAAAGATTGGGAACTAAACATGGAACTAGAGATCATAGCCTTTTTTGGTACAATACTGACATTCCTTTCTTAGAAACCTCTTTCACTGTTGGGATCTGTTCCAAGAGAGGCAGAAACAGTTTTTCCATGGACATTATTTTCAGAGAGACCAACAAAACAGGAACTGGTGGACAAAATGAGAATAGGGAAAAACGTTTTTTTACATAGATAACGATCAGCTAAATATAATCAGGTTGAATAACGGAGATTGTCCATCAGTCCCCCCTATTCCCTTTTTTTTTTTTTTTTTACCCACCTAACAGTTGATCCAGAGGAAGGCAAACAACCCCAGTAAAAAAAGGGCGGGAAAACTTCTTCCTGACTCCAAACGGCAAGCGGAAGCGCCTGGATCAACAGATCTATATGCATAATACCAGTTAATTCTCATATTTTAGTTTAGAAACCTTACCGGCCTTTTTAAAGCTATTCAATGAAATGCCCTATTACACATTGCGAAGTGGAAGACAGTTCACAGTTGGCTGTAGCAAAAAATGCAGGTAGCAACGGCCTTATGCTAGCAAGATATAGTCTTGTATAAGAGAAATAGATTCAAAAGAGAAGATATTATTCTCCCTCTTTACAAGGCATGGTAAGGCCTCATTTGGAATAGCGTGCAGTTTGGAATCCCCATATACAAAAGGGACATATTGGAAAAGGAAGCAGTTCAAAGAAGGGCAACTAAATTAATAAGGGAAATGGAGGGGCTTGAATATGCAGGTAGATTTGAAAAGTTAGGGCTGTTTACATTGGAGAAGTGACGTTGTTCACTAATGGTCATATCAGAGGACTCTCGACATCCTTTAAGGTTGAAGAACAGAAGTTTCATCTCCAGATTAGGAAAGGTGAAACTGTGGAACTGTCTTCCAGCAGAAGTGGTAATGGCAAGTTCATTAAATAGCTTTAAAAAAGGCCTGGATAAGTTTCTAAAACTAAAAAATATTGAGAATTACTGGTATTAATACATATAGATCTGGAGTGAATGGGGACCCTCTAAACCAAAGAGCAACGTAGAAGCTGTAGGCTACACTGGTATCTCTGGTCCAGGTTCAGCAATTCAAATAAATGGAGGTATGAGTGCAGCTTACAGATGGCACAGACTCCAAGCTGTGAAACAAGATGTCTTTATTAAACAAAACATGTGTGCTACATGTTTCGGACCAACGTCCTTTCTCAAGCACCATATAGTCGGGTTGTACAGGGATACATTCCGATTGCCGTTTGGATTCAGGAAGGAATTTCCCCCTCCCCCCCTTTTTAGCTGTTTTTTTTTTGCCTTCCTCTGGATCAACTGTTACATAGGGTAAAAAAATAAAAAGGAGGGTGAATAGGTTGGACTTGATGGACGTATGTCTTTATTCAACTTCAATTACTATGTTACCATTATACAATATTGATTGACAACACCATCTTAACCTTAACATACACAAGCAGATGTTCTTATGATCAAGTGCAACAATCGTAAATCCGATTGGAAGGACCGATCAAAGCCTCCCACCTTGAGCCTCCAAATTTTTGCAGTTTTCGACTTGAAATCTATGGAGAGATGGGGACAGGGGAATTTACGGGGGGAAAGTTACGCCCCTGAAAAACGGGAAATGGTTTTCAATATTTTGAGTGATCTGATTTATTAGTTCGCTCAAAATAGCTTTACAGTCATGTACTAGTGATAGTTTGTCTATACATATGTTTTACTTTTGTATTTACTTTTTATATCTCTGTAATTTGTATTAATCCTAGATGATTTATTTTAATGCAAAACACCAACCCATCCAAATAATTTCAATCCCTTCAATCCTCTTTCACAAGAAGCAAAAGTGAATGTAAAAGGAAATTTGAAAGGTTTTAATTAGCCAATGATAGGCAATCGTCATGAAAAATGTGTTTCAGAGTAAACTCCCAACTTCTTAACTTGGGGTTGTGATGGAATATGTAAACTGAGCCATAATATAAACTTTCCATTTGGTTAATGTAGGATGGCTGCAGCACACGCTGGAAATTTCCATGAGTCTACTAGATGGTGACAGAGGAAATTCTGTATACATGTATGTATATATAGTTTTATTTCCGTACTTAAGGTAGAAATGACTAGAACTGTCTATAGTAAACTATATTCACAGCCAACTTTGCCAAAAAATTCTTAGTGATAGTGATGTGCACAATGTTGTGAGATTTGGACACGGCCATATCGAAAGGCAACTATACTGAAAAAATGAATTTTAATCTTAAATAAATGTGCATGTAGCATTTAGGCTGAGGCCACACTGTGCAGGATGGCAAGGCACATAGTCTGTTATTGGAGCGCATGTGATGTACAATATAGGATATAGGCTACCTACAGTGTAATGTAAGGATATTCCTCCACTGAGAGTCCATGACCATATAGAAGCACGAGCCGCAGGCTGAGTGCTTTTATACAGGGCATGGAACTCAGAGGTGAAGTAAATTCATATATTACACTGTAGGTGGCGTATTATTTCTATAATACATAAGCCAGCCAAAAACTGTCCACTACCACTGTCTCTCCCCCCCTGTATTAGTCATTTATATAGGAATCCCTGTTTATGGTATAAATAATTACCGTTCCTATTGAAAGAGAAAGAAGGACCGAACATCGTCTGTCAACAATAAACATGGATTCTTATATAAATGACTAATACAGGGAGGGGAAGACAGTGGGAGGGGCAGTGCAATACAGGAAGTCACTCAGCGACATCACTGAGTTACTGTATATAGATTTCTCGCCACTGCACCTCCCATTGAAAATGCTTGCCTTATGTATTATAAAAGTAAACGCATGCGCTGCAAAAACAGATGGCAGAGCATGCAATTCTCACATGATAAAGGGTCGCGATTGTTGGTACGTGAGAAAGGTTTGTGTGTTCTGCATGATTTCATGTTCAGGCCTCAGTATCGCTTCTTCCTCTTTCAACCACTCCCCCTTCCATCAGACTTTCTGTAAATCAAGCATACTCCATATTACCATTCCAGCTTTTATTATAATTAGGCACTTGTTTGACAGTTGAATACAAGAGCTTCAGATATCTAAAGAAATAGGGGACCGATGAACAAAAAATGTTGATGGTGGTGGAAAAAATTAGTTCCCAGTAATGGTCCATTTTAAATAACATTTTTTTCCAGTATAAACATTTTTTTTCCAGTATAGATGCCCTTAAGCATAACTTTTGTACAGACCAAAGGTGAAACCTTCCCAACATTCATTTGGTAGCAGCAGCTATGACTCACAGTGTAGTGTTGGGGATAGGCACCAATATGGGCAAATGTGCACAGTGCAATCTGTTTTTCGGTTCACATCCGATTTGAGCGTCGCATGGAAATGCATGTTTTTGGTGCCCATCACATGCTTTGTTATTAAACTAAATTACATGGGAAAACGGAAGCATGTGCACTAATGAGCAAGATCAAATCAAAAAAATGTTTTAAATTGGTATAGTGGGCCTAACCCTTAAAGCAGCAGTGTACCAATTTAAAGGTCTGCTGGATTCACCGATAAACAGGACATGTCCTCCATCTGCCTGTCTAAGACATTCTGCAGGACAATAACGAGTGGGACTGTCCTACACCATCGGGGACTGTTGGCAACTATTTATTTTCTCCTCATTTTTTATAGCCTGATAATAGATTTGTTTTTATATCCTACCAGTTAAAGTTATCGGGGTGTCAAACTAAATCACATAAGGGGCCAAATCAAAAAAGACACCGAAGTGGTGGGCCGAATTCTTTTTTAAAGGTACTTCGAGTGCAGGATTGGGACTCGTCACACTTGTGCCTAGTGCTAGGTCTGGCCAGTAAAGGATTAAAGCACACTGTTTTGACTGGGACCCCTGTCTTGGCGTGACCATGTGCTAACTGGAACACCCCCTCTCCTGGCACGGCAAACTCCAATGGAAGGCCCTTTTCCACACCTCTCTCCACTTCCCAGTGCATAGCTGGATACGCATCAGTAGTTATAGTGTGAAGGGCATCCAGCCTTACTACCTCTATCCATTTGGGCATCGTAACTATAGATCTGCCTGCTAGATGCCACACTGTTTTTAAATAACTTATTGTGCCAATCAAGGTGCACCTACTGTAATCAGCTGTTTAAAAAGAGACAATTGCGGTATCTAGCAGGCAGATCTATGTTATGCCACTACTTGGGATTGCAAAAATGCATAGCAGAGTAGTAAGTCTTGGATGCTGTACAGTCTGGGGGCCCACAAAAACATCCAGAAGGGCCAGATTCGCCCGCGGGCCTTGAGTTTGACACATGTGAGTTAAACTGATCTGTAATTCTCTATTGGCAACAATAAGCTCCATCGGCTGAAATTAGATTTTTATGGTTTAAAATCCACCAGACAGGTTAAAAATGGTGCAGTAAAACTTTTCTTTGTTCCCCAAACCTGAGAGTGTAAGACTAACCTGAAATTCTGCTTATCTTCTGTTACCTCCTTTCGGTTTCCTGATTCTTCCAGTTAACATATGAGATTTGACATCACAGCCAATGACTGAATACTATTCCTCTAGCTGCCTGCTCTGAGCATGTGCTAAATGCAAAACCATTCTTTAGAGTGTAGGGGGAGTAGAACATTTCACTGCATAACAGGTTTTGCCCTTTCAACTCCCCAATTCATCTCTGAAACAATCCAGGCTGTTTCTGTAACTTCTGCTGTGTAGAAGTCATTTACACTGTCCTATATTTATATTCTTTCTTTAAGCAACTATTTTAAAATGCATCTCTCTCTAGCACAAAGAATGTGATCATGAATCTGCCTGGGCCGTGCAACAGGCATTCTGAACTTTTCCACAATGGGAATATCACTGGGCTGTTTTTGTTTAAACCACGGTTGCTAGGCTCTGCTGCCTTTGTTTGCTATATTCCTGTCTAGTCTTTTCTTTTTTTTTTTTTATTAAATCTGTCGTCAGCACTCTGCTAGCTGGAATAATTGAAATCCCTGAAAGTTAATTGAAATATAATTTGAGTCTTTCTCCTGGGTTGGAAACCGTTGCTCACTTCATAACCTATGTCTTACAGAGTATCTGGGGATATTGATGTAGTGTAACACACCAGGAGAGCACAATCTACAAATATTAAAATGCATATACTGATATATTCCTCCAACACTGATCTCTTACACACACTGACTTTATCCTTGTAACCATAGTTTAAAAAAAATGCAGATTGGGAAAAATTCTCCATTGGGGCTTATTAATAAGGGGTGCAAATATTTGCCTAAATTGGCATCAACCATCAGATGTTACCATTTCACTGGCCTACTACTGCTACAAACCGTATGGTTTGGTTTTTTTTTGTTAGCTAGCGGCCACACACACCTACGAATCTTTAGAAGACATCCGATTAGTTGCTGCAGAGTAACGACACTGACAAAAGTTGGTACCTTTTGAATAAATATGCCCCTAAGTCATCCAGTTCAGACCATCATGAACTGGTATCATATAGCCGTGACATGATTGTCGGAACAAACAATTAATTTTTACAATTGTTGTACAGACAGGCTGCACGGTTTGGGCAGGTAGTCTGTTCTATGCTATAGATCAAAGTTCAAACAGACATTTTTTATAAATTTCAGATAATTGTTGGTCTACTATGGACCGCATGATCAGTTGCACCGATTGAATGTTAACTTTGACATTATCAAGCAACTGTGAAAGCAAAAACCAAAGCCACTAAAGGACCACTATAGCATTTCCCCCCTCTGTAATCTACAAGATAGGAGTGGGTATTTCTACCTCCTGTTCTGCATTAGGCACGGGAAATCTTCTGAACTTTACGTTGAGTATGAATAGCTGTAACATTCCAGCCCTATTTCTCTGTAGTTTGCATGGAGACAACTGGGGGGCGATCAGGGAACTGACTGCTCCAGTTCAAAACTTCAGCAGATGATTTTCCCTTACCTGATAATTACAGATTGCAAAGGGGAATAAAATATAGTAGAAGTCACTAGTTTACAGGTCCACTACTAAGTAGTCATCCCACTAGTCTACATACAATTCTTCATTTGAGTTACTGTAACCTCCTCCTTTCTGGTCTACATATTCATCTTCCCCCTATCCACACATGCCTCATGCACATTTACAAAACCACTATACTATATAGGCTTTCCAGGCAGGTTTAAACTCAAAATTATTTCAATCTCTAACAAGATGGGTAATGTTATCAGATTGAACTTTTTAGTCACAACCTGCTGCCTTATATACAAATATACAAGTTATGTTCAATACATACCGTATATACTCAGTATAAACCGAGTTTTTCAGGCTGAAAAATCAGCCTGAAAACTCGGACTCGGTTTATACTCGAGTCAACCACTTACCTGGGCATTCCGGCAGCCGCGCGATCCTTTTCTGCACTGGCGCGCTGGCCTGACGTCACTGCCGGCCCAAGCCCGCGCCGGGCAGTGACGTCAGCCGCGCGCCGGTACCAGGAATGGGCCACGGCTGCCGGAATGCTGATACCGTACCTGCCGGATGATGGAGGAGAAATAGAAGAAGAAGAAGAGTCGTCCACAGGAGAAGAGTCCACAGGGAGAAGAGTCCACAGGAAGATTCCACAGGGAGAAGAGTCCACAGGGGAGAAGAGTCCAAGGAGTCCACAGGGAGAAGAGTCCACAGGGAGAAGAGCCCACAGGTACAAACTGAACTGAGGGGGAGGGGGGCATTCAGATGTTTGGGAACTACAACCCGCATGCTTTATTAGCTGGGTTTGTAGTTTCCAAACATCTGTGAATGCCAAGTGAGGTGGCATTCAAGATGTTTGGAAACTACAAACTCCCAGCTAATAAAGCATGCTGGAGTTGTAGTTTCCAAACTCTTGAATGCCACCCTCACTTGGCATTCAAGATGTTTGGAAACTACAACTCCCAGCATGCTTATGCTGGGAGTTTGTAGTTTCAAACATCTTGATTGTCAAGTTTCACCCTCGGTTTTATATACTCGGGTCAATAACTTTATAGGATTTTTATGCTGAAATTGGGTCCTCGTTTTATACTCGGTCGGTTATACTCGGTATATAGGTTGCCAATCTAAACCGGAGGAACACATTGCAGATTTGTATTAGATGATGGGACAGATAGATATTGGAATCTGCATACTCGCTTAAACGTTCCAACACAAATCTATCATACAGTACAATTCTCCTCTTTCCATTAAAACTCCCTGCCCTGGGTAGCTCACTCTTGGTTTAATCGGCAATTAGCTGTTTTACTCACCCAAAGTTCCTTGCCCGTTCACTTACCTAAAGTTCCTTGCCGGTCTGGTTTACTTCTGCCTTCTTCATTTGCACAGGACCTAGCCTAAACGTATTCCCATAGGTCACGGACAGATCACAAGGTGGGCTGGTCTGGACTGGCAAGGAGACTTTAGGTAAGTGACAGGGAATGTCAGTCAGTCCAGACCATAGAGCTTTCCTTCCTGTAAGTATTTTGGGTGATCTGAATTGTTCTCCTGTGGTAAGAAATTCTCACTTAAAGTCTTTAACCTAGTAAACTTAAGGGAAGATGAGTTTTTGGGATATATTAGCCTTTAATGATGGCTGGAATTTCACTTATATATCACACTTTTCTTATTATTGGCAATCCATCTCCACAACACATTGGCAAACATTTTCTTATGCCCAAACCCTCATAGGAACACATATCCATGAATGACTTCCCTGGGGTCAACTGTACTCACACACACATGCAATTATAATGTAATCCCCTTACCAATATAACAAATCACAGGTGGCTTGGATGATAAAATATAAACCAATGACCTTTGTAACTATCATGTCTTTGTTCTTCTGATCTGAAATTCATTTTGTTGTACGAACAATATCCAATCCTTTGAAACTCCATGATATAAAAATAAAGGTTTCTAGAGATCTAGAGAACCAGTACACACAAATAAGGGGAGAAATAACGAGAGACATATTATCAGCGGTAATAAAGGGCAAACGGAAATCTCAGAGCTGAGATTTTTTCTGTTTTCAACACTGCAAAATTTCTCTCTGGTAAACAGACAAGCTGTACTCGGGCAGCGCACAGGGCTGATTATGAGCTCAGTGTTGAAAACCTTTTAGAAATAACTGTAAAGGATACGAAAGCAAACGTGAACGTTGCAATCAGTTCATAGTTGGGAGCGATAGATAAGATCTTTTTTTCTGAAACTATTCTAAACTACGGATAAGCCTTGAGGCTTTCATTAATGTGTGGTTAGCCTTGGTACAACTTCATAGGATAGTGTTGTTTTGAAGGACTTTTGACTATTGCTCTGCAGTATAAGGATGTATCAATGACAGGTTTAAAATGAAGGGAAAGAGGTTATTTTGATAAAGAGTACTTAGTAAAACTCTATCTACTTAGTAAAGGAGCGGTACAATAATTTTACCAGATCAAACACTTGAACCAATATGTTCTATGGGCTAATATCGTCAGTCATTTTTGACCTGAGCAATGGTTGTGTCAGTTAGGGCTAGCCACACTAACGCATTTTTTTACGCGTTTGCGCACGCGATTTTTGGTTAAATGGAATCGTGGGAACGTGAAAATTTATGCGATTTCCCTGCGTATGCGATTGTGTTTTGCGTACATCTTTTTTTTACGCAAACGCATGTGTTTTTATAATGTTAAATGAACAAAAACTCATGAGCAAACGCCTAACATAACAACAATGCACCAATGCCACATCCGAATTCGCACAAATCTGCCACAGAGAATTAGAAGGGAATAATCTCCCTCTTTTACTGAAAAATGGAGTCCAACCTTAATCCAATCGGGCTTGATATTTTATTTTTGACCAAGCCTTGGCAGTGCTGGGGTGTAAAACCATCTAGTTAGCTGTTTTTTTGTTGGCGGTCTTTGGATTGGTCAGCACTGCTGGAATAAGAGCATTTGGTGAGTTAAGCGCTGGGGGGGGGCAGCTACAGCCCACGGCTAAGCTACTCCCAGTAGCCAGAGACTCCTGGGTATCTTGTGTTTAAAGAGTGAATGGGGACCCTCTAAACCAAAGAGCAACGTAGAAGCTGTAGGCTACACTTCCTGGTATCTCTGGTCCAGGTTCAGAAATTCAAATAAATGGAGGTATGAGTGCAGCTTACAGATGGCACAGACTCCAAGCTGTGAAACAAGATGTCTTTATTAAACAAAAGATGTGTGCTACATGTTTCGGACCAACGTCCTTTCTCAAGCACATCTTGTGTTTATTCATGCCGGGTGCAGGATTGCACCCGCTGGCATAATTTGTATTACTGTAACGTTTGGTTAATGGGGCATGGGTTTTTTAAGAAAGTAATACTGACTCATTGGCCTTGGCGGCCAAGGGAACCCGGCATCTGCCTCCTTCTACAATAATTTTACCAGATCAAACACTTGAACCAATATGTTCTATTGGGCTGAAATATCGTCAGTCATTTTTGACCTGAGCGAATGGTTGTGTCAGTTAGGGCTAGGCCACACTAACGCATTTTTTACGCGTTTTGCGCACGCGATTTTGGTTAAAATGGAAATCGTGGGAACGTGAAAATTTATGCGATTTCCCATGCGTATGCGATTGTGTTTTGCGTACATCTTTTTTTTACGCAAACGCATGTGTTTTTATAATGTTAAATGACAAAAACTCATGAGCAAACGCAGAACAACATGCAACAATGCACAGAATTCGCACACGCAATTGCCTGCGTGTTTTGGTGCATTGTAGTGGGGCCTCAGCCTTCATCATGGCAAATGCTGTGGTTCTTTAATGGAATCTCAACCGACAGACATTGAACGATATATCAATCGGCACGTCTGTAATCAGCAATATCAGGCTTAAATAGCCACAGTGTTCCAGCCCTAAAAGTAAAGTTTTAATCTAGGAGCACATAACGAGTAAAGGTTATGTGAAAGTTGGTTTCACCTGGTAAAACTACAAAACTCTTTATCTTCTCTCTGTGATACAAATGAGATCAGGAGACATGTAGGGATCTAAAACCACAGCTAATGTTAAGTATTACATCATTGGAGGGGCTGCAGCCTAGACATCTTTTAGTAAATTAACATCAGTACTGGAGTCTGTAGAACAGTCCCACTCCATATCCATCAGAGGGAGTGAGCATAATGTAAATTAGATTATTTACTGTCTTTAAAGGCTCGTACACATGTCCAATGTGTGCACCGAGCCACAACCCCGACACATTAGCGTGATGAACGGCCGTTTCGGACAAGAATCACGCGTGTGTATTCATTCGGTATGTGGTCGTTCGGCGATCCACCAGGCGGATAAGAGATCAGGGAAAAAGACCGTGATCACCCGGAAAGCATTAAGCTCTGATTACAAAGCAGTTTACATTCCAGGCTGTAATGTAAATTGGAGTTTAATGGAGCGCTATAGCACAGAAATAGTTTTTTCGAAAATATGAACCTGCATTGTATTATTGGTGTGGTGGTAGGACTAAGTGTTTCTAACTCCCATTCTTCTTTAGGAGTAGTCAGCTGTTAAAGATAGTAGCAGGCACTTTAAAAGGGCTAAGCCACACCAGCATGTTTTTTTTTTTACGCGATCCGATTGCGCATTAAAAAGCGCACACTAGTGTGGCCCAATTGCTGTGGCCACACTAGGTGCGCTCTGATAGAACAACATTGCGAAACTACATTGCACGGCAATGCGCATGAGTGCACCAGAAACGCATTGCATGAATTGTTGTAGTGTGGCCTCGGCCTAAGTTTTTGCTCTGTCCCAAACAAAGGAGTACAAGTCAGGGAGGTAGACGAAAGTTCAGAAATCTATGTATCGAATGTGTTGGTGCGATAGGAATAATCAATCCTACCTCCCTGCCCCAGGTATTTTTCATAATAAAAAAGTAAAGTTTTACAGTGTAGTTGACCATAAAGCTATTGTCTACCTGTCTCCTGAGATTTCTCCAGCCCATCTAACAATAGATTCTAGGGAACATTGCAATGAGTTGTTTTTTGGATACTATCCAACACAGAGGCACTAGAAATCCCAGTGTTCTCCTAGGTTTCCCATGGAATTTTTATGACAGCCTACACTTCATTGTTTGTAGATATGATGGGTGGGTAATCTCATTTCCTTGGAACTGACTGGTTTTCCAACATACTTGAAAAAAATACCAAGAATATGTAAACTGGTGTACAATTTGGCAATAATGTTATTAACATTATCATCAGAATTCAGTTCTGGGTTTCTTTGCTTTGGGCTCTCACACATTGTTCATCAAGAAAAGCTCTGTAGTTATAGGTTCATGGTGAATATCTATGGAAAGGCCAGCAATTTGGGAAATACCCTTTATGTACTAAAGGCAATAATAAATGCTGTACTGTGTGGATATAAATCATAGGTGGAAAAGTATAGGTGGAAACAGCATTGCTATTTCAGATGGTGCAATATATATATATATAATTATCATTATGGACTTTACCAATATATCTTAATCAATCCATGCATAGAGATTTTATCCTAAATATCTATGTGTATATAGTGATTTATATTAGGAGTGTTGTATGTAGGAGGGGAAGGTTATTTTTAGTTATTTGGCTTGCCAGACAATGGTATTATTAATATTACTGATGGCGATTTTAGTGGGTTATTTAATAAAAACTGGTGCAATTATATATTCATTCTCTGAATAAAATGTGATTGAGATTTATTTATAGATTAGTGCAAAAGTACTTTTTAAACTAGTGCTAGTTACTTTTTATTACTTTCCCGAGTGGGAGTTCTATATGTACCGGTATCTACTGAACTAAGCTTTGGAAACTTAGATGTGCAATTGCTGCAAGCAGACCTAGATATTTTATCAAAATGGGCAGCAGAATGGCAGATGAGATGTTGATAAATGTAAGGTGATGCATTTGGGGTTTAACAATCCTTTTGCCACCTACACCATAAATAACTCTGTGCTAAGTGAATCTTAATGGAAAAAGATTTGGGGGTTCTGGTAGATAACAGTCTTAAAAGATAAGTACTCTAAAATCAAATGAATTGTATTTGAAAGCTGCAGCTTTAAGTAAACTTTTGCCATTTTTTTTCTTTCCTAGGGTCCTCCTGAGCCTACCTGTGAAGAGCTGAAGTTCCTGACATCTTGTATTATGCTTGGAGAGTCTTTAGCTCCGCCCCCCGAGATTTCCTCTGCTGCTTTTGTGTGTCAGAGAAAGCAAGGCCCGTTGCAGACCCACGCATGTGACGTCAGCACGTGCACGTGACGTCATTGCACCATGCTTACAGGCACAATAACATCAGGCACACACGCGTCCGTGCACAAAAAAAACAGAAACAGGAAAAGTTTACTTAAAGGGCATCTATAGTGGGAAAATAAACTTTTTTTTCTTTATTTCCATGTGTTCTATAATTCTCCCCAGAGTGTCTTCACTTTGTTCAGATTCCCTCTCTGTCCTGAAATACACAAGTTAGAAGAATACATGATTGCATTCCTCTACTCCTACTTGTACTGTCAATCAAATCCCTTTGACTTGATCCTCTTCCCTGCTCAAGTCCCTCCCCCCTCCCTGCTCTATAATAAACATAGAGATAACAGCACTAGCAGGGGGAGAGAGGTAGCTTGATGGCAGAGATAAGGCTGCACTGACCCCTGACCCCTTCTTCACAGCTTTCACTGATTGATGATGGGTCACAAAGAGAGAGATTAGGACACTGAGAGATCGGTGTCTCCAGGACAGCTTGCTTTCTATTGGCCACTGTGCGTGGGTGTGTTTTTCAGGATGTTGATCTTTTAACTCTGCACATGATAAGCTTGTTGGTTAGCCGGAGTTTGAGACATGGAGGAGGTAACAGAGGGGGGGGGAAGGGGGGAGTGCTCACAAGAGATCTGACACCATGAAAAAACAAAGTCACTGACAGAGGTAGGGAAGAAAGCAGCACAGAGTACATGAATTTAACTTTGCAACGGGCCAATGTGTTTTTTTTCACTATAGATGCCCTTAACTCTTAAGCCAGCTTCCAAATACAATTCACTTGATTTTAGAGTGTACTTATCCTTTAACATGGTAAGACTGCATTAAAATTGGGCAGGTTGCAATGTATATGGTATTATTATTATTATGGATTTATATAGCGCCAACATCTTCCGTGGCGCTTTACAATTACATAGTCATACATTACATACAGGGTACATGTTATACAAAGTCATACATATAACATACACAGGTAATACAAAATATGAGTAAACAGAGTGATGAGTTTCTTACATCAATACCATGATACAATAGGAGAGAGGACCCTGCCCAAAGAGCTTACAGTCTAGAGGATATGGGGTGAGACATAAGGTTGCAGGAGTCGGTAGGCTGTAAATAAATTGGCAGTGGAGTGTGAAAGGCTGGATCATATTGGGTAGTAAGAGGGCTAATGTCTAGGCCAGGTTATATGCTTGTCTGAAGAGGTGGGTTTTAAGGTTACGTTTGAAGGTATTAAGGGATGGTGAATGACGGACAAACAGAGGAAGGGAGTTCCAGAGCAGAGGGGCAGCACGAGCAAAGTCCTGAATACGGTCATGGGATGAGGTGACAAGGGTGGATGAGAGGAGATCGTTTGCGAAGCAGAGGATGCGTCTGGGATGATATCAGCTCTGAGATATATGAGGGGGCTGTGTTGGATAACAAAAATTACATCAGCAACTTACCGTAATTTTAATTTCCTGGTCCGTAACACGGCAGTGGGAAGTGATGGGTTAATCCCTCCCCGCCCTCTTTGATGGACATGCCTCTTTAGCCAATAAAAACTTACGTTCGCCTCCCCAATCCAGTCTTTGAATTCTTGTCCGAGCTAAAACCCAAGCTGGTTAAGAAAGGTAAAAAGAAATAAGGGGGGGAAATATTTCCACTGCCGTGTTACGGACCAGGAAATTAAAATTACGGTAAGTTGCTGATGTAATTTTTGTTTTCCCTGGTCCTACACGGCAGTGGGAAGTGATGGGAACTTAGAAGCAATAAACAGACTGGGAGGGAGATATGCTGAATTAACTTAATTTATTCTGACATCCTACTGAGAGGATGGATCTGCCAAATTCAGTGTCTTTGGCCCAAGCTACATCAAGTTTGTAATGCTTGATGAATGTAGATAAGGAAGACCAGGTAGCTGCCTTGCATATGTCTTCTGGAGATACCTGGGCAGAGAAGGCCCAGGACGCTGCCACCGCCCTGGTGGAGTGCGCTGTCACCTTAGAAGGTTGGATTACTGCCATAGAATCGTAACTTTGTCTGATACATGACTTTATCCAATATGCAATAGTAGATTTGGATGGCTTTAAACCAATTCTGCTCCCCGATATATTGATGAACAGTGAGTCCGACTTACGGAAAGTAGATGTTCTTTGGATATAAAAACTTAGTATTTTTCCTATATCCAATGAGGCATTGCTTTCATTGTTTCCCAACTCATCCTGTGGTACAAAGGTTGGGAGGACGATGTCCTGATTCATATGAAAATCCGAAATTACTTTTGGCATGAATGCTGGGTCCGGTCTTAAAATAACCTTATCTTGTAGAAATACTAGATATGGTTCGGAGGCTCTAAGAGCCTGAATCTCTGCTACCCTGCGAGCGGATGTAATGGCCACTAAAAACACTGTTTTAAGGGTCAAATCTTTAAGACTACAAAACTCCAGAGGCTCGAATGGAGATAGCTGGATGGCCTTAAGGACTACGGCAAGATCCCAGGGGGGAACCGTTGGTCTCCTGGAAGGTCTAAGGTGACTTACACCTTTGAAAAACCTTACAATCAAAGGGTCTAATGCCCATCTGGTGTTGGTTAAGGCTGAAATGGCTGAAACCTGGCTTTTGAGTGAGGATAGGCTCAAGTCTTTTTTAAAACCTTCCTGGAGAAATTCAATGATAATCTCCACAGAAGTGGAACAGGATGAAATATTCTTTTTAGCACACCAGTCTGAAAATATTCCCCAGGTTCTGTAATATTTTGAAGAAGTTGATATTTTCCTAGCTGCCAACAAGGTCGATATGCTGCTAGCGGAAAGACCTCTGCTTATCATGAGGTTTGTTTCAGTAGCCAAGCCGTCAGATTCAAGCTGTTTGGATCTGGATGAAGTATTGGCCCTTGGGATAGAAGGTCTTTCTTCATCGGTAGTCTGAACGGAGGGGCAATAGACATCTGGAGGGCTGATGGAAACCAAGGCCTCCTCGGCCACCAAGGGAGGACTGCGATTACTGTTGCCCCATCCTCCTTGATCTTCTTCAAAACTCTTTGAATCATGGTCAGCGGGGGAAATACATGCATCAGCTGCCAATCCCACTTGATTGAAAAAGCATCCGTTAGGAGACTTAAACGTGTTTTGAACCTGGAACAAAACTTGGGGAGTTGATAGTTGTGGTCTGAAGCCATCAAGTCTATGTGGGGACAGCCCCAGACTTGAACTATTTTGTTGAAGACTTCTTGGTGAAGTTTCCATTCCCCTGGGTGGAGTGTCCGTCTGCTGAGAAAGTCTGCTTTCTTGTTGTTGTTTCCTGGCACGTGTTTTGCCGATATGTCCACAAGATTGTGTTCTGCCCAAGACAAAATCAGCTTTGCTACACTCCACAGTTGTCTGCTTCTCGTGCCCCCTTTCTTGCATATGTAGGCTACCACTGACGTGTTGTCTGAATGAATCATAACCGCTTGTCCCATTATTCTGGACTGAAGGGCTACTACGGCCTTCCACACTGCCCACATTTCCCTCATGTTCTGTGGTAACAACGACAACTTCTTGGACCACGTGCCTTGGACTGTATGGCTCCCAAAGATAGCTCCCCAACCACGGGGGCTGGCATCCGTGGTAACGACTACCCAATAAGGAGTCCTGAGGGATATAGGGAGAAAATTCACAGGGTTTGTCCACCATAGAAGTTGAGATATTACTGTAGGAGGGAGAACAATCAATTGGTTCTGATCCTGTAAGTGGGAAAATTGGGTTAAGAATGACATCTGGAGATCTCTGATGTGCAGCATTGCCCATTTTACTGACTGCGTTGTGGATATCAGCTTCCCTATCATATGTTGGCAAGTCCAAGCATTGTTGATGGGCTGGCGAATAAATTGTTTTATTTCCTTTGCTAGATCTATTGCCTTGTCCCTTGGAAGAGATATCTGAAATCTGGCAGAATCTAGAATGGATCCCAGAAAAGAGATCTCTCTCAATGGGTTGAGAATCGATTTCTCTGAATTTATAATCCAACCATGGGCTTGGAGGCATTGAATGGTCTGAAGAAGATGATTCTTCAGTGTATACTTGTCTTGGGCTTTTACCAGGATATCGTCCAGGTAAGAGAAGATTTGGATCCCTCTGAGTCTTAAATGAGCCATGAGAACTATTAGAATTTTTGAGAAGACTCTTGGGGCTGTAGCTAGCCTGAAAGGAAGTGCTGTATATTGGAAATGCTTCCCCATGATATGAAATCGGAGAAATTTCCTGTGGCCGCTGAATATGGGAACATGAAGATATGCGTCTTTTATGTCTATCTTGCACATCCAATCGCCTTCTGATAGGTGAGAAGAGATGGACTTCAGAGACTCCATCTTGAAATGTCTTATCTTGAGAAATTTGTTGAGTTGTTTTAAGTTGAGGATAGGTCTTAGCTCCCCTGATTTCTTCTTTCTTAGAAACAAGGGGGAGTATATTCCTAATCTTTGTTCTCTTGTTGTTATTTGCTCGATTATCTTCGATTGTTCCCAATCTTGAAGGAGAGCTGTGAGTTGAGTTTTCCCTAAAGAAGATGAAGGGGCTTTTGATTTTACAAAAAAGTTTACTCCTGGAGTATTGTTGAACTCTAGTTGATAGCCATGTGAGATTGTTTTGATTACCCATTTGTCTGAAGTGGTTAGAGCCCAAGTTGATCTGAAGTGACGAAGTCTCCCCCCTACTTCCGTCAAACGGGCTCCCAGACCGTCATTGTTTGGATTTTCCAGCAAATCCTCTACCTCGAAAGGGCTGATGGCGAAAATCCGACTTCCAACTTCCCCTTTGATTGAATGGGCGCCCTGGACGGTATTGTTTGGCATCTCTTAAGTTGCTCTGACTCTGGACCTGAAGCGTTCCTCTCATAGATCTAGAAGTAGGGAGAGATTTATTGGAAGAATTTTTCTCAATTAAATTTTCTAATCCTGATCCGAATAGAAGATCACCTTCAAAAGGAAGACCCATAAGGCCTTGCTTGGACAAAGCATCTGCTTTCCATTGCTTAAGCCACAGGGAACGTCTGGCCACCACTGATGTAGCTGTTAATTTTGCTGACAGCCTGATTAAATCGAGCGATGCTTCCGCTATATATTCATTGGATGATCTGACATCAGGGAGAAGAAGTAACTCTTCCCTAGGAATGCCCGCCCTGATGGCATCCTCTAAATCTTTTAACCAGATCCTGTTAGCCCTTGCCAGGCTAGTGATAGCTATAGCTGGCCTAAGAGATGCTTTTTTTTTTTTTTTTCAAGACAAGCTCTTTAAATGTTGGCTCACCCCCTGGATCCAGATCTGGTGCGTTTCCTGGAGCTCATCAGACACTGGAACACAAAGACAACCATAAGAACATAATTGTACCTTTATCCATGCACCTCCACTGAATCTTCCACTTACAAGTTATTGGCAGTAGTAGTTAGAAAAACAGCGCAAAATTCCTTAACCTAGCTGCTGAGAAGGAGCTGGAAGGAGGAACAGCCATGAACTGGGAACAAACGCAGAGTTTTTTAAACTTTCGCGCCACTACCGGTGCGCACGTGACGTAATGACGTCATCGCGCGCGCGACCCGAGTCTATCCGGCTCCCAGGCAGTGTTCCGAGCGGGCGCTGGCCGCCCCTGCACATTTCATAATTGAATGGTGCAGGGCTTCAGATCGGGAAAGAGCTGCTGAGACCCAATCTGGTAACCGTGGGGGGAGCAAGAAGGAGAAACCTGCATTTCGCGAGGACAGGAAAAAAAGACTGGATTGGGGAGGCGAACGTAAGTTTTTATTGGCTAAGGAGCAGGCAGTGTTCCGAGCGGGCGCTGGCCGCCCCTGCACATTTCATAATTGAATGGTGCAGGGCTTCAGATCGGGAAAGAGCTGCTGAGACCCAATCTGGTAACCGTGGGGGGAGCAAGAAGGAGAAACCTGCATTTCGCGAGGACAGGAAAAAAAGACTGGATTGGGGAGGCGAACGTAAGTTTTTATTGGCTAAGGAGGCCTGTCCATCAAAAGAGGGCGGGGATTAACCCATCACTTCCCACTGCCGTGTAGGACCAGTAGAACATACAAACTACAAAATAGAACATACAGACTACAAAATAGAAGGTATAAATTTCAGACTACGAAATAAAAAGTACAGACTACATAGACCAGGAAACTAGGTTTCCATCTGACCAATTACAGTTTCCATGTTTCTGTTACTATGGAAATTAAGCTGTGTGATCCTGTTAAAGAATGTGAAGTCTGTGGGTTAGTTTCCTACTAATGGAATGCAGGTGTACCCTATCATTTACAAGTTGCATGACAGGGCACTGAAAGCTGAAAACAGCATGGCTCCCATACACTGTTATTTGTTAGCTTGCTAGATATGAGATTAGAGACAGAAGTTTGTATTAATTTAAACTCCTTAAGACTTATTTCATAGCGTAATACTGTATAGTGTATGTATTAGTGTGTGTGGGAGAAGCAGATCTGCCTTCAAATGCGTACATACTGGGGATTATGTAAAAAGGTTAGGTATACATGGATCTTTTTGATTTGATCCTCGGTCTATTCCGCAAAAGGATATCAGACCTGTTGGAAAATGTACTGAGGAGCCCAACATTTTCTGATAAACTTTTAATTGCTGCTATACATTTGCAGCAACCAATCTAATTACAGTATTAGTATATTATGTATATATTGCTCAGAATTTAAAGGGCATGTTAATATCCATATTGAAAGTCAGTACTTACCTGGGTTGCCAGATCATTTGGCCTAACTGGGACAAGATTAATTATCAGGGCTGCACTGATTGTATTTGAACGCACCACCTCTGTCCAGCACGCCTCCTCTGTAAAAGCTCTCTGAAATTACTGAGGAGGTGAGCGCTCGGGAGAAGAAGCCTGACGGTGAAAATTAAAGGGCAAGTCCAGCCCAAAAATAAAAACTTACATACAGGTAAATCATCCCCCCAAACCCTAAACGGAATAGTTTGAAATCTGAAATATATAAGTCTAACCTGAAATCCTGCACAATGTCCTGGTGCCCCTGTTTCTGCTTCCTGGTTCTTCCAGTTAGCAACTGTCAGTTAGGGATTTGACAGTTGACATCACAGCCAATGACTGAATGTTAATCCCCTGTCTGCCTCTTCTGAGCATGCCCAGGCTCAGTACAGGCTCAGTACAGGTTTCTAAATTGATGTTTCCATGAGGCATCCATAAGGATAGCAGGCATTCAGTAATGAATTCATAGGACAAAGTATGATATATCAACATATTTTAAAGAGGCCATTCTTTCTAAAAGATGTTCTTATGAGGGTGGAGTTGTCCTTTAAGGATTATCGGCTTTAGGTACCATGGGGAGGTAAGTGACTATAATGGTTTGGGGTGGGGAGGGGGACATAAGTATAGATTTTTGTTTTGGGGGTCGGCATGCCCTTTAAGCAGGCCATATACACAGATTTATCCCGATCATATGATAAAAATGTTTACTATTTCCTGATAAGGCCAAAAATTAAACAATCAATGATTGTGCCTATACATGATCCGTTGAATGTACAATATCGTACAACCAGAGATTGGATTGTGTATATGCCCCTTATGACCAGTCATTAACCTTGGGTGACTTTTGAGACTGATCTATCTATATGAGCATTGCCTTTTGACCTTTTCTTCTTGCTAGTTTTAATCATTTTACGCATGCTCTAAGGACACCACAACCCATGTTGAGCGAGCGGATGATTAAGGGCTGTTTTGGCTGATATTTGCACGTGTATGGCCATTCAGTCTGGCGTCATTGATGGTTGGACTTGGCTGATCTACAAATTATGCCCAACTGAATGCCACACACTTGCTCATTCGTTGGGGGCTGTGGTGTCTGTTGAGTGTGTTTAAGTGAATCGCTTCCTCCACTTTGAGGTATATTAGCTAGTGCCCTACAAATCTAAGTTAACCCTTCAGTCCCCCTTAAAAAGGACGCTAAACCTATTGAGTCCATGAATGAGGGGCTGTGTGCTGCTGTATGAAGGATTTTTTTTTGACAGCTCCTTGACAACTTAATAGTAACACAATGGGAGGTAGTAGTAATTTCTCCTACTTCCACATGAAATTTACTTAAATAAACCTTAAAAAATGGTTTTAGCCCACACTATTTATCTGCAGTTTATGGGCAACTAGCCAAGGAAATGTAATTTAGCCTACAGATTTTATTTGCTGGGGGGAAAAAAACGTTTCATAGTCATGTAATGGATAATATTCCCCTCAAAGTACGAAAATAAATTACAACTTTCCCATAATTTTAATATTTCCAGGCAAATCAGCTAGGGAACTAGTTGTTACTGTTCAGCTCAGCATGTCTGTTCTCAAGACAGGAAATGTGAATGCAAGTTGCCAACTCATACCTTCAATTACAGGTGCTTATGAAAAATTGAAATGTGTAGGCCAGTGTTGTTACATCACGATCTGAACAGAGTTGCTATATAATTTAATTGGCCTACCAGCCTTTTTCGAGTTGCTGACAGTAGCTGATACATAAGAGCAGGTAGCCTGGCAGTGGGAGACAAATCTTTAATGGGTTGGAGGAGCTGTTTCTTCCCACAAGTCGTCAGAATACAGTACACATAATATGGTCAGAATGATGGCCTTAAAACGATGAGGTCACTAGCCCCATAACTTACCCTAATATATATTCAGAGAACTCTGTCCTGTTAGAAAGAACAGGCTGCGGCAGGCAAAATATATCTTCAAACCATTTAAAGGGCATGTCCACCCCCAATACTACACATTAGTAAAGAAGCACATAATACTGTGTAACATGCCAGTTACATTTTTGCTGCAAGCTATCTGGTTCTTGAGAATGGCCAGACCAAAGATTTAGAAAATGAGCACTAGGAAGCTTAGAGTGCCAAGAACGCTTCCGCCTTTTACCTCACCTTGTTGAGGTTTGAGGCATGCGTATAGGCTATTATCCACTGGAATCAGCAAGAGTCCTCACCTCCCTCCCTTTCAGTCAAGCTCTGTACTTGTGTCACATAGTACAGAGGCGGAGCTACCAGGCGCGGAAACTTTGAGCTGGGATTTCCTACGCGAGAGTTCAGACAGCAGAAGCGCGTGCACCGGGGATGATTGGCAGACGCAGGGGAGTCAGGCCACAATATTTCACTGATGGATTATGGGGAATGGAAGCGAAATTTTGAAAAATCATCTCAGCGTTTTGGGAGGGTGAGTAATAAGGGACTTAATTAGAAAAAATAAATTTTTGGGGTGGACATGCCCTTTAATGTTGGAGGTATGATCTTATTTCATTTTTATAGTCTATGCATATCCACCTTAAAAGGATATACAGTACAAAGTCTACAAATAAAAAGAACTGTGCTTAAAGGGAAAGTTCAGTGGAAAATATTATTTTTACAATTCATACTGGGAGATTCAATAAAAGTTCTTATCGTTTAAAATGGTACTAATTTTGCCCCAACCAATCAGATTTATTTAACATTTGTAAGCTTACATCTGATTGGTTGGGGCAAACTTAGCACCATTTTAAACGATAAGAACTTTTATTGAATAACCCTGTTAGTTTACTATGCATACCTAGTTATTCTACATATTCCCTTCCATTTTGAAAAATGTTGAATTGTTGAATTTATAACCCTTGCTATTCCCTGCTGTTGACATTAGTGGGCTGACATTTCAGGGTCTGTAACGGCCCTTCTTCTTCGCAGAATGGACACCTCCTTGAAATGTTCCTGACAGTATTTTATACTGATTGGCTGTTGGATGAGCAGCTGAATCATCCCAGGCACTGGGTCCAGGGCAAGACCATAAGGGTGGGTACACACAAAGGGACTATTTGTCCTGACCAAGCGCTCGGCTAGGACAAATGTCTGTCGGTCGCGGCAATAGTGGCCATCGACATCGGTCGTGGCGGCAGCAGAAAGCGGCACAGATTTTTTTGGGCCCAATTATCGGTTGATTGGGCCGAAAAATCTGCCCGTGTGTACCCAGCCTATCGGTCTCTATTAGGGGTCTTGCAAACAGGAGGTCATTATTTCAGAAGCATTTATTTATACACAGACAAAATGTTGAATGGACAGGTTAAGGTCATTAGGATGGAAAAATACTGCTTTTTTCCCCTTAAAAGTATATGTATTTGCACTGAACTTCCCCTTTAATTATTAAGTGCCCTCAGTCTCCATATTTTTAATATAATACAGGAAAGGTTCATTTTCATCCGATCTTTGTGCAACATAAACTTAAGCTTCGTACACACGTTAGATAATATTCTTGCGATATAACCGACCAACGTTCAACAACATTATCATTAATTCTCACATTTATAATGACGTCTGTACACACAAACAATATCCCGTTAATGTTAGAAAACAAGCAGACATTCTCTCAGCGCACTTTTGTGTCACCACGTTTACGAAAAGGAGCAAGCGCATTTCATCTTATTTTTTCTTAAAAAGCTAGCGAAAATCGGGAGAAGGAATCCACCAGGCTGATCGTCGGAAAAAGCCAACAATAGTCGTGGATTGTTCGTCTCCGATGATCGTTGAAGCTATATTTTCACACGAATGTTGTGCGATAGGTCTTTCGTTGGCTATATTGCACGAATATTATCTAATGTGTGTACGAACCTTTACATCCGGGTTATGGTAAATTCACACATTCTGGATATGGTTGGCCTCTTCTATTGTTTTTTTTACAAATTGAACCATTCCATCCAATGACTTGCCCACACTCCATACAATCTGATTGTACAACCCATGACAACTGTGTAACCATGTTAAATGCAGTAGGCAGGTGAACTGTGCAGTTAGATTGGTTGCTATAGACCAGCCCTGGTAACATCATTCCCTCACTAGTTTGTATACAAACACAAGACCACAGGGAGGGAGATCATGTGATCCCACCCTGCCCCCATAGAAACCAGACTAGAGCTTGAACGCATCAACTTTCCACTATCACGTGACACCGCTGCGTACGCGCTCATGCTCTTACTCATCAAGGAGGTCCGCAGTTCCGCGACAACTATCTGGAGCGCGCGCATGACGTTATTTCGTGCGCAGCACTGTTAGAGAAAACGGGCACGTTGTCCCTCCCTTCTCTTCCCTTCATTTCTTTCACTTCCGCTTCTGAGGTGGCTGCGGCGGAGGATCGGGGGGTCTGGACTGATGTTCTAGGTGGGTGAGAATATTCTCAATCCGTGTTCTTTTTCATTCGTATTTTGTTGGCTTTACTGGCCTGGCCTTCAGAGAGAAACGGTGCGGTCTGTCTAGCTACTGTTACCTGGGGTCTCCCAAGCCTTTGGGTCACTTACTCCCAGAATCCTTTTCACCGAATCATGCCCTGACTATTCAAACTGCTCCCAGAATCCAAACCATGTCTGTATTTAGATTGGTCTTAATGAAGCAGGGAAAAGCTATGGTGACAAGTGAGTAATAGGTATCTCATGTACACCCTCACACTACAACCTGATTGTACAATCTTACCACTATTATGTATTTAGGGAGTCTGCATGTTTAATCTATTGAAATGGCAGGTAGTCAGTTTGTGTCCTGCTACACAGCTGGAGATGGTGCGGATTGTTTAATTAGGGTTTGGAAGGCTTGTGGACTTTCCCTTCCGCATTCTGATTGTACAATTATAATTTTCTGGCCAATTTAAAAATGCTTCCCAACCAGATCCTTATATGATGCAGTTTTGTTAAGCCTTTACTTTTCTGTCATGTGCTGTCCTTAAAGGGTATTTGTCATGAACCCACCGGGCTGCGACGCCTATCCACCTATCAGCTACCGGAAAACACACTCCAACTAACCGACAGGCGAAATAAAACAGAACGGATCCGGTGGGGTTAGTGAACAAATGATATACTACACAATTAATATTACTTAATAACAGTATCCTTGCTGCCATCATATTCTGAGAAAACAGCGGATGACCTGTTACATATATCTATGGGGTTATTCACACCCCCTAACTTATAATGAGCCTGCAAGAAAAGGGTTAACCATCCCTAATACTCTATACAGTTATATATATATATATGTCCTAGGAGTGCTCTGGCTTTCATCGTAACCGATTATATATTACCACAGCAGCACCCAGGCCGGAGTCACCTGTAACGGAGTGCGAAGGATCCAACACTCGCACTCAGTCCATGTTCATGGGTTAACGGGTGCTTCAAAGGATACAGATGCCTCAGTCTGCCAATTCTTAGCCACAAAAAAGGAATAGTCCTGAGCACACCTCACTAGTCAATTTACAAATTTATTTAACGTTTCGGAACTGCATTGAGTCCCTTCATCAGATCCCTTCTGATGAAGGGACTCAATGCAGTTCCGAAACGTTAAAAAACAATCCTTCTCTATAGTAGCGTAACTTCAGAGACACAGGTTCGTTTTGGGAATGTACTCAGAATAGGACAATAAGCCTATAAATGATTTTATATCATTTATTAAAAGTTGACAAAAATAGTGAATAAAAAATATAAAGAAAAACTAAATTAATTTACTGAACATTAAGTTGGTAACACACAGGTGAGGGTAAGAAATGGGTAAAAGAATGAATACTTAAACATAATTGGCGTCTAAAAAGTCCATGAGCTGAGTCCAGAACTTGTTAATCCAGATATGGGAAAAATCCAAATAATATTTCCTGATGTAAGCCAATATGGTCCGTCCTGTTGGCTAGATGCTATTGAAGATCTTATGACGAACTTCCTTCTATTGTTGTGCATCTCCTTATCTACCTCTGACACAGGGTGATACCCAGGCTTCCTTAGCCAATCACCTAAAAGTGTAGGTTGGGCTCAGGGTTTGTTCAAAACTTTATTACCCTCAGTATGGCCACTCAAAAAACTAGCATTGCTGTCAGTACCCATACCTTGGAAAATAAACAACTTACATTTTTTATACCCATATATTAATCACCCTCATGAATTTACAAAGCTAACAAGACCAAACATGACACAGCAACAATATGTACATTTACATAATGGTTTAAAGTGGGTTTCTGGGATACCCTAAGGCCTATAGATATGGTGTTTGGGTTCCACGGAATTCTCCCATCCACCAGAGTCCATATTGGATGGCATCCTTATGGTAGTTGACCCACAAGCCAAGTTATGGCGATTATTAAAAACCTTGTGTTATAATCCCTTCCAGGGTTAACACAGAGTTCAAATTGCCCACCTTATCAGACCACATGCTGATTTTGAGGCCTCAAGTCTGCAGAGGTGTATGCATATTACAGTGACTTCACACCTTGCTCCTTTGAAGTCAGACCTTTTGCTAGGTCAGCTATGTCAACACCAAATGGGAATAGCTATGGGAAAGAAAGCTCAGACCTTACACCGTTCAAACATGAATTTAACCCTGTGATTACCCATGACCGTGAAACAATGTGGGAGCTGCCATACTGCTGGACCATGCCAATAAAGTGAGATAATATGAAAATTAGGAGTGCAATTTCAGACATTTTCTATGGGGTTTTACATTTCACTCCTGTTCGTCACAGTACTGACAAATTTTAAAAAATTGTACCTTTTGGATACATCAAGATCCCACTACGCCAAAGTTTTTTTTTTCCCAATTTTAAATCTCAACTGTAGATCCTGAGAAATTATCTTTTGAAATCACAGCATTTACAGGGAAGACCTGTCACTTCAGAAGCAGAGATTATATGTGCCCCATCCCTGCTTTGGCTGCCTGCCAGCACACTCTGCAACTATTAAAGGGACTGTCCACCCCTCTAATCAAAAAAGCATATATTGTAGATTACCCCCCAAAACCTAGAGTTCGTTTTATAAAAAACATTTAATTCGGCTCCCACACAGAGTTATTATACTTACATGCTCCTCGCTCCACTGCCACTTCCAGGTTACTCAGTTAGTTCCTCAGTTAGTCTCCACTGTGGCTGCTCTGTTTTTTGTGTTCTTGAGCAGCCACAGTGGAGACTGCTCCGGGAATGGCAGGCAGTGATTGGCCGTGACGTCACTGTCACGGCCGACACTGACTGCCCTACCCGGAAGTGCAGAGCCGCGGCAGTGGAGCCAGGAGGAGCATGTAAGTATAATAAACTCTGTGTGTGAGCCGAATTGAAAGTTTTTTATAAAACAAACTCTAGGTTTTGGGCGGTATTCTACTATATATGCTTTTTTGATTAGAGTGGTGGACATTCCCTTAAAGAAAAGAAGGCATGAGGAAGGGAGAGATGTGTTAGCAGTGTCCATGGTGAGACTGTGCAGCTTTTAAGTTTCGCAGACACTACAAGAAGGCAGTGAATAAGGGAGGGTGGGGGGGATTGGTAGCACTCACTAAACATTAATTTAATGACAAAGCAAATACAGATAAATATGTGAGTACCAATATTTTACTTCTCTCAAATTGTAGTTTTAGATAATGTAAACTTGTATGAGTGAGTTAAGTGTCCCTTTAAGTAAAGCAATTCTCCTGTCAACTTTTCACAGACTTCTAGCTCCTTATTTCACATGCGCCACCCTTGTCTAAGGGGTAGTGTGCATGTGCGAGACGTAAGGACTGCTAGATGTATACCTGAGGAAGGGACAAGGAACCGCAAAACATATTGTTGTTTTCATAATCGTTGTGTGCTCCTCCACGTTTGTTCTACATCTTGATGTCCTCTATCTTACATTTTAAAGGTGTTTTGAAATATCAGATTGAAATATTCAGTATATTAAATTTTTTGATGTATTATAGTGTATGGCACAAGTAATATTTATATTATTTGTTAATATATTAGAGAGTTTCTTAGCTTTGAATATGGATGGATTTATGTTCCCTTTTAATAACTATAATAGGGGATTTCCTGCTTGGGGCATTTGATGAATGGAAGTGCATTTAAGCAAGCTAAAATAGCAGCATGCTTATTGTATATGTTGGCAGTGCTTGCACTGTTAAACCATACAGTGCATTTGGTATGTGGAGACTTGGTTATGACACTGGCTGTGTCGCTTTATGGCAGGTATTAATTGCTAATATAACATACTGAGATGAGTGTCTGTAATTAGGACATTAGCCTAACTAAAATGATTGAAAATGCAAGCTTTCGAAACACTTTCGAAAGACATTTATGGGTACGGCGGGTGCTTTCTCTGACACAAAAAACAAGCAGAGGCAGGAAATCTCGGGGGGGCGGAGCTAAAGACTCGCCAAGCATAATCCAAGATGTCAGGAACTTCAGCTCTTCACAGGTAGGCTCAGGAGGGCCCTAGGAAAGAAAAAAAACGGCAAAAGTTTACTTAAAGCTGCAGCTTCCAAATACAAGTAACTTGATTTTTGAGTGTACTTATCTATTAAACAGAACCAGGAAGTGGTCAGAATTTCAGTGATGCTGCGGAGGATCGCACAAAAGGTAAGTTTGTTCTAGCTTCGTTCCTGGCTCCATAGGCATTGGTCGAAGAACAGAAGGTAAGGAATTCCCCACCTTGCCTGAAATTGAGATTTCAGCTTAAAAACCATGGTGGAAAATCGTCGATTGCCCATCAGTCTATCGAAAACACAGAAAAATGTCTATATTCTGAGCAATTTGATATAATTTGCCGAATTGATCGGAATATTGATGCTTTGCCTTAACCTTGGAACAGTATTTATGTAAAGATTGCATCAATGTAATAGGCAAATGCACCATATGGTTGCACCTGTTTCACTAGCATAGCAGGTTACTACTGCCTTTAAAAAAATCTTCTCATATGATCATAGATATGTTCCGCCTTAACATGTTCATCTTGCTGCATTCATATTTATTTAAAACTATAAGAATATTTTAGGCAGTGTCAAATATATTGCAGTGCCCTGAATAGCCTTACACAAGCTATTACTGCTATCAAACACACCCAGTTACATTTTTGAGCAATATTCTGTACTTCAAGACTACATATGGCAATTCCTGTTCAGATATGCTTTCCCTCATGCAAAAGAGAGGACTACAAAAAACACCTTTGAACAATTAATTAACCAATTGTTATGTCTGTTGTACATTTGCAGAAAGAGATCCTGGAGATCCTGCATACACATTAATTAGAATAAAGTAGTTAGAAACCTTACAGCCGATGAAGTACACTGTGTTCCCCTCCCTATCGTTTTTTTTTTAAGATATGTATAAATAATTATAAACCATAAAATTGAAGTTTGAAAGTGATGGTATCATTTGGTAAATATTGGCCTCTGTTATACAGTTTTAAATGGTTACATGAGCAGTTGAGGCTTGTGTTTTGCTGGATTCTGTGTACAAGGTTCAATAACCTTCTCTTGTATGGAAACAGATAAGGCTCCCATTGTTGATCCAGCTTTTCACAAGTTGTACTAAATATTTATAGAAAAGTAAAATGAATCCATTTTTACAAAATTTTGAATTCTTGATACAAAATGATCTACTGTGCCGTTATTTTTATTGTCTAATTATGTAGCAATAGAATACAAAGGTTCTCCTTCATCCAAGGATGGTATAGATGAACTGGAACTAAAGTTTTAAGTCCAGTTGATCTAACTGAACAACAGATATTTACTGGGTCTATTTTGTGGTGGTTTCATTGCACAAAAAAATGTAGGAGAATAGTACTCCCTCTGATGAAGTAACGTCAAGAAACGCGTCCGGGTTTCCTCTTTTGTCCTGTTAGCCTTGTTTTTAGTGTTGGAATAAAGGTTACATTTTATCCACGGTTGATCAATACTACAACACCTGCATGCAGTATCAATAGATGTAATTTTAAAAGGTAAACGTATAGAATGAGAAATACCTCATTTTGTGACTATGGTATGGAAATCTGTTACCAGCATTTTAACTAGTTTATTTGCAGCTGAATGTTTTTAGAGGGATCTCCACAACCATTATTACGGGTGGAGAAACAAAGTTCAGAGTCAGTGATCTGTTATCATTATGCACCAGTGACATTTCCTGTAACTGAAACCAGCTTTTTCTTTTGATTTTTATTAATTACAACACCCCGCCCTACCGTATATTCCATCCGAAACAGAAATAAATGTTACTTTTTTATGAATAATAAGGTGTTGTAGAGCCGACTATCACCACCCACTGAAAACCAGAGATGAAAGGTTTTGGGAGTTGTAGTTCATGGGTAGCATGACAGCTGAAATGTGCTCATGTCTTGGGTCATTTTACTCTCAGTGCTGTGTTTAGTCTGATGTGCTTTTTCCATTCACCCAACTACTGTTTCTTTTAACTCTGAGCTGTATTCTTACTGAACACTTACATCAACAGTTCCCCATTAGTTAACAAACCCTAGAAGTTTTAAGGGTAGAGCTTGCTTTTGAATGCAGCATGAACCATGTCATGCAGGGATCATATTAGATCTGCAATGTAATACAATTTTAAAATAAACATAAAAATAGCATTTTACAGATTTATATTAATACTTGCAGATATGTATTCTAACATATTTGACAAAAATCTTTTTTTCAATCTGGTTAGTTGGTTTCAATCTGATTTACTGAAGAACAGGAGGTAAATGCACTATCTCTTACTTTCCGTTCTTCAGTAAATCTTACAGGAGAGGAGACACTTACCCGTGGACCCGCTCCAATGACGAATTCCCCGACGCCCCTGACACATCTCCAGTCCTTTGCACTGTGCGCGCACAGTGCGAGGGCGCGTCGGAGACTGTCGGTGAAATCAGTGCTGGAGCGGGTAAATGTCTCCTCCTCTCCTCTAAGATTTACTGAAGAACGGGAGGTAAGAGAAGAGTGCATTTACCTCCTGTTCTTCAGTAAATAAGCTAGAAACCAACTTTTTGATGGACATAACATTTAAGCCTCAAAAAAGTAGGTGCTAAAACGTGGCTTGTTTCTCTTTCTGTTTTAGTTTAATAAATTTGAGTTAATTAAATAACTTCCAGCAATACTGATAGAATGATCAGACATTCTGCCCTCACTCCACCCGGACATACCAGCTTCTTTGGAGGAACCCAGACTGCACATGTAAGGGTAAACCCAGACATGGCGTTTAGTTTTAGTGATATTGAATGGGACTCAGATCTGAATGATGTTTGTTCAGGAGGTAATTCTAATTCTGAATCAGATGATACTCCTAGAAAGAGATATAAAGATTTCAACAAATATAAAAAGGAATTTAGTAAAACACTAAGGTGAAAATGGGAAATCTCCAGCCTTGAGAATTATATTAAGTCGAACATGATACCCAGGGGTTTAAGATGGAAAATTAGACCGGGAAGCAACTTAGTGCCTAAGATGTCACCTGATTTTGTCTCGAAATGGGAAGGGATCCTTAGCGAGGCAGCCCTCAAGCTGATGCACCTCATAATTGAGGAAAATAAAATACAGCTTCAACAATTTGAAGCAGTGGTCAACTTGATGGCTGACAACCTCGACAAATGGAGGGAACACTCAGAATATACGAGATATAATGATAGAATGAAAAATGATATCGAAAAACTCCAGTCAAATATTAAATTTTTCCCATTTCGAGACAAAAATAATGGAGCTGAGGTGGTTGTAGAGGATGCCGAAAAGGCTAATCTGCTAAACCGTTTTTTTACATCGGTTTTTACTGTTGAGAATCCTTACAGTAGGGATTGTAACAATGTGCAGGGAGGAAATGAAGAGTTTTCACATTGGATAACAGAGGATATGGTACGGAATCAATTAGACAAAGTTAATATCAATAAAGCGCCAGGACCAGATGGATTGCATCCTAGGATTTTAAAAGAGCTTAGTTCAGTTCTAGCAAGACCACTGTGTCTCATCTTTTCAGATTCGCTTTTGTCTGGGGATGTGCCGCTGGATTGGAAAAAAGCCAATGTAATACCAATATTCAAAAAAGGTAGTCGTTCACAGCCTGGTAACTATAGACCTGTAAGCCTAACATCAGTGGTAGGGAAGGTGATGGAAACTTTGTTAAGGGATCATATCCTTGACTTTGTCTCCAGAGATCATCTTATTAGTAGTAGTCAGCATGGATTTATGAGAAATAGATCATGCCAGACAAATTTAATTGGTTTTTATGAAGAAGTGAGTAAGAAGTTAGATTCAGGCACAGCTGTGGATGTGGTATATTTGGATTTTGCAAAAGCCTTTGATACTGTGCCACATAGGCGACTAATGTATAAACTGAGGACTGTTGGCCTTGAAGAAAACATTTGTTCATGGATAGAGAACTGGTTATTGGACCGCAAACAGAGAGTGGTGGTTAATGGAGCTACATCTATGTGGGCTAAAGTTCTAAGCGGAGTTCCTCAGGGTTCTGTACTGGGGCCGCTTCTGTTTAATCTGTTTATAAATGACTTAGAAGGGGGCATTGAGAGCAAGGTCTCTGTGTTTGCTGATGACACTAAATTATGCAGAGCTTTGGAAACTTCCAATGATGTGCAAGTGCTGCAAGCAGACCTAGATAGATTATCAAAATGGGCAGCAGAATGGCAGATGAGATTCAATGTTGATAAATGTAAGGTGATGCATTTGGGATTTAATAATCCCTGTGCCACCTACACCATAAATAACTCTGTGTTAAGTGCATCTGAAATGGAAAAAGATTTGGGGGTTCTGGTAGATAACAGACTTAGCTGTAGCAAACAATGCCAGGTAGCAACAGCTAGAGCTAGCAAGATATTGTCTTGTATAAAGAGGGGAATAGATTCAAGAGAGAAAAATATTATTCTCCCTCTTTACAAGGCACTGGTAAGGCCTCATTTGGAATATGCGGTGCAGTTTTGGAATCCCATATACAAAAGGGACATCTTGGAAATGGAAGCAGTCCAGAGAAGGGCAACTAAATTAATAAGGGGAATGGAGGGGCTTGAATATGCAGGCAGATTAGACAAGTTAGGGCTGTTTACATTGGAGAAGCGGCGGTTGCGTGGGGACATGATAACCTTATACAAATATATTAATGGCCCATACAGTGAACTCTCTGGTGCATTGTTCACTAATAGGTCATATCAGAGGACTCGTGGACATCCTTTAAGGTTGGAAGAAAAGAAGTTTCATCTTCAAGTTAGGAGAGGTTTCTTTACAGTGAGAACGGTGAAACTGTGGAACTGTCTTCCAGCAGAGGTGGTAATGGCAAGTTCATTGAATAACTTTAAAAAAGGCCTGGATAAGTTTCTAAAACTAAAAAATATTGAGAATTACTGGTATTAATGCATATAGATCTGGTTGATCCAGGGATACTTTCCGATTGCCGTTTGGAGTCAGGAAGGAATTTTTTCCCCCTTTTTTTAGCTGGGTTTTTTTGCCTTCCTCTGGATCAACTGTTAGGTAGGGTTAAAAAAAAAAAAAAAAAAAAAAGGGGGAATAGGTTGGACTTGATGGACTTGTCTTTATTCAACCTTAATTACTATGTTACTATGTAAATATAGAAAGAAAAAGAAATTTGCATGTGACTGCGAAGACTATCGATCAGGGACAGTCTTTAATTTTGATAGAGGGGATAGATCTAACTCAGACATAGAAACTGACACAGACACTGAAAGTACATTAAAGAGATTTAATAAGCGAAGAAACAAAAATTTCAGTAAAGCCTCCGCCTCTTTTTTTAGACACAGAATTGGGGGGGGGGGGTGTAGAACGAAGAACAAACCCGCCTGTAAAACCCAAACTGTACAATCTGAGAAAGTACAACAAAAAATAGACACAGTCCTCAACCTGTCCAAATTCAATATGCAACAAAAACATACTAATCTTCTAGATAAGGGTTTAAATTTTGCTCCCACAAAAAGTTTGGATACCTTCACAGCTGTGAAGGACCTTCATCTTTTTGCAAGAAAATTTATTTTAAAAAAGCTATACTCTGATATAGCCATGAGCGAAATCAATACAGAGAATGTTGAACGGTTTAATATGTTCGAACACTTTAATATTGATACCTTGCTAGATAGACAGAGTTTGGACAAGGTCTGTGACATATCAGATGATCAAGAAATACCTTTAGATGTGGATAGAGATCAGGTGATAGACGGTCTGGGCCTTAAGGCAGGATCTTCTTTCTACACGTCTATCTCGAGTTTCCTAACAATTAAAACATTTGTTACTTTAGTGGAACAAGAAATTGTGAACTATAGACCCATTAAATATGTGTCTAATTTAAATAAGGAGGAACTTAGCGCTCTTTATCAACTACAGAAAAATCTGGATATTGTTAAACCTGCAGATAAAGGGGGGGAGGTGGTTATTCTTGATGTGGACAAATACTGTAGGGAAGCTCATAGACAGTTGAATGATTCTAGCCAATACAGTAAGAGAATCCAATGGTGGGAGTTAATTTTGAAAATTAAAGAATGTCTCGATAAAGCACTTTCGGAAAAAGTAATTACCAAAAGTGACTTCTCTTTTCTCTATAATACCCTACCATTCCATGTATGTATTGGTTGCCAAAATTACACAAGAATGCCACCTTCCCCCCTGGATGCCCTATTATGTCTGGAATTGGAAGTCCCACGGAGAGAATTTCTCAATTTGTTGATAAAGCACTGAGACGGTTCCTCGATACGCTACCTTCATACTTGAAGGATACGAGAGACGTTATAAGACGCTTGAATCAAATACAAGTTGATGAGACAACAATGCTGGCAAGCATTGATGTGGAAGCACTCTATCCATCAATTCCTCATGAAAAGGGGATAAAGGTGGTGGAGGAATATTTGAAAACCAGAAATCAAAAGTATTCCAAACATTCAGAATTGGTATTAAAATTGTTAGAACTTACTCTTACCAATAATTACTTCACTTTTGAGGGCAAATATCACCATCAAAGCCGAGGTACCACGATGGGTACGGCCTGTGCCCCAACATACGCGTTTCTATACCTTGGATCATGGGAACGCCATATGTTCTCAAGTGAAGATTTGGTATGGGCAACTGAAAGGATACAATTTTGGGGCCGATATATTGACGATGTGATAATACTTTGGGACGGCACTGTGAGTGAATTCCAGAAGTTTATGACTGAGATCAATGTCAATAGCTGGAACCTCAAGTTTACCAGTATGGCGGATCCTTTCAAAATACCATTCCTGGACCTTTGGGTCAAAAAAGTGGGGAATATGATACAAACGGAGGTATATCGAAAACCTACGGCTGGGAATAGCCTTTTGAGGGCACAAAGCATGCATCCGACAACCCTATTGAAAGGCATCCCCATGGGCCAATACCTCTGTTTGCGCAGGAATTGTTCCTCTATACAAGATTTTGAGATCGCTGCTAAAGATCTTAAACAAAGGTTTTTAGACGGGATATTCGGAACAGTGGCTAAAAAAAGCCTGTAAGCGAGCTAAATATTTAAACAGACATTCATTGATTTTTGGTACAAGAAAGGACAGGAACACGGGAAAAATTCAGTTTATCACTAATTTTAACAATGATTGGGGTAATCTGAAACAAATATTGGCCAATATTACAAACAGATAATTGTAGTAATTTCATTTAAAAACCATTTTGGTACCTAGGAGAGCTCCAACTCTGGGTCAGATGCTGGTACATAGTTATTTTGAACCAGCTTCGAAAACCAATTGTTGGTTAAAAAAGGATTTACCGAAAGTTAACCATAAATGTGGGAAATGTAAAATGTCCAGTAATGTTTAGAAGATGTGACTTCACGATACAAAATCAATCCGTTTATTAACTGTAAATCAATAGGAGTGATTTATGCAATTGCATGCCCATGCGAGAAAATCTATGTTGGCAAAACCATAAGACAACTACGGGTGAGGATTTAAGAACATATGAGGAGTATAAAAAAATCAGGATGAAGAAGGTAGTGTGGCCCGTCATTTTCGGGACCACCATAATTCGGACTGTACAGCCATGCAAGTGTGGGGAATCGAAAAGATCCTACCACTCCTGAGAGGAGGAGATTGGGATCGAAAGATTCTACAAAGGGAGACTGAAGACCCACACAGCGACCGGCTAATTATTTTTATTATTTATTATTATTCTAGTACCGGTGGGGTCATGTTTTCTGGACATTGCAACATTGCAAGCATACAGTCATACACCTGCCTTTTTTGTATCCAGAAAAATAACTTTGGGAGAACTTTTGGTTCATAGGGAGAACACTCGGGACTGTGTGTATGCAGATCTTTTAAAGATGGCAGATAGGATCTTGCAGATCCTGTCTGTCGTCTTTCAGAAATCTGTACTGTGTGTACGTAGCTTAACATTAAAGGAATAGTTCACTCGAAATTGAACTATTCCTTTAATGTATTAATTGAAGCCCGGGAGGTTAAAGGAACACTAAACCCCCAAAAATTACCTTACCTTACCGCCGCTCCACTCGCAGCCGCTCCTTCACTGGCAGCCGCTCTGTTCCGACCACGCACCCTATCTTTGGCGCATGCTCGCCAATACAAAAGATACAGTGAAGGAGCGGCTGCAAGTGGAGTGGCGGTAAGGTAAGTTCCAGGTCCTCCGAGCGTCCTATTATTCACAGGGAGGTGAGAAGTGTTCTCACCTCCCTGTGAATAATAGAAACGAATGGCACAGAATTATTTTTGGGAGTTTACAGTCCCTTTAAGGAGCTATGACTTACCTCCCATTCTTCAATCAATAACTCTGGATTCTGTCCCCAGTCCCGTGTCATATTTTGCATAATATTTGTTTAGATTTAATAATTTTTCTTTTGCTTTTCACCAATCTCCTTGTCTTTTTATCTTGCTTCTGTTTTTCCAATCTATGTCTTTAATAGGAAAAATAAGAAGATGGGGTCCCCCCCCACTCTACATTGCCCTGTTTACCTTTATTCCTGTGGGAAAGTGACATCACTGGAACCCCGGTTTAGCCCATTCCATGTCTATGGTTTGGGGTCACCTTTAAGAGGCTGAAGTTTCCACTTTATGGGCGATACTTTTCTACAGTATCCCAATGAACCTGAACACATGGGAAATAAAAGTTCCCCTCACTTGCATTTGTGAACATAGATTGTGTTATGTCCCTGCACAGTAGATGGCAGTGGTGTTCACCTCATACGGCAGTGATCCCCCATATTCAGGGCCGCCATCAGGGGGGAAAGGGGGTACACCAGTATGAGACCTGGACTTGCCAGGGTCCCAGAGAGTGAGAGGAAGAAAAAAAGTTTTCACACAATACTGCATTCATCCATGGCAAACTCTATTCCTAGATGGAGGAGTGAAAAGGGGGCGTGTGTCTGCTGCATGGCCCATGACTCGGTCAGTAGGTGGCTTTACTGTCTGTTGCTCCGCCCCCTCCTGCCCCTCCCTGAATTTGTAGCTGTTCTGTGCTGTGATCTCCATAGAGAGCAGGAGGAAGTAACTAAGTTATACTGATCCCATTTCTATTTGTGAGAGTCCCATGGGGGGGGGGGGGGGGGTATTGTTACCCTCTGTCTCACTGCTGTGTACAGGGACTGATAAACTTCCTCTATGGGACTGCTGGGGCCAGAACCTATATAGCAGTGATGGGAAACCTTGTAACATCACATGTTTAACTACAACTCCCAGCATACCCTGATTGCATTCTACTACCAATGTATGCACTGCACATGGGGTAGGTAATAGCCTAATAGGGCTACTGGGATATTACCTACCCCCTTGGGGGCAGCATGGCAACTCCACACCATGTCTATCCTGCCTATATCCATATCTCCAGCTCTGTGTCACATAGCAGTATGGCAGCTCCACACCATCTCTATCCTGCCTATATACATATCTCCTCCTCTGTGTCACATAGCAGTATGGTAGCTCCACGCCATCCCTATCCTGCCTATATATACATATATCCATATGTGTCGCATAGCAGTATGGCAGCTCCACACCATCTCTATCCTGCCTATATCTATATCTCAATCTCTGTGTCACATAACAGTATGGCAGCTCCACACCATCCCTATCCTGCCTATATACATATCTCCATCTCTGTGTCACATAGCAGTATGGCAGCTCCACGCCATCCCTATCCTGCCTATATATACATATATCCATATGTGTCGCATAGCAGTATGGCAGCTCCACACCATCTCTATCCTGCCTATATCTATATCTCAATCTCTGGTCACATAACAGTATGGCAGCTCCACACCATCCCTATCCTGCCTATATACAATCTCCATCTCTGTGTCACATAGCAGTATGGCAGCTCCACGCCATCCCTATCCTGCCTATATACATATCTCCATCTCTGTGTCACATAGCAGTATGGCAGCTCCACGCCATCTCTATCCTGCCTATATACATATCTCCATCTCTGTCACATAGCAGTATGGCAGCTCCACACCATCTCTATCCTTCCTATATATATATCTCCATCTCTGTGTCACATAGCAGTATGGCAGCTCCACACCATCTCTATCCTGTCTATATCCATCTCTGTCACATAGCAGTATAGCAGCTCCACACTGAGATGGAGTTATGGCTATAAGCAGGATAGAGATGGTGTCACATAGCAGTATGGCAACTTCACACCATCCCTATCCTACCTATATCCAAATTTCTATCTCTGTCATATTGCAGCATGGCAGCTCCACACCATCTCTATTATCAGGATATAGACAGGATAGCGATGGTGTGGAGCTGCAATGTGACACAGATAGAAATATGGATATAGGCAGGACAGAGTGTGGAGCAGCCTTTTTCTGGACAGTGCACAACTTGGTAGGTGTAAGGATTTGAGCATGGAGAATGGGGTGAATATATCAATAGTCAATACAAATGAAACACGTTTTAAGCAACACTGATGCAGAATATAATATGGGGTCTAATATGGCATCCAGTCTGTGTGGCTTGGCTTAGTTATGTTATATTTACCAGTCTGTGCCCTCTGGTCATGAGGTCATCTTAAGTGTGTGTACTGGACACGGGTGCATATTATATTTACCGGTCGGTGTGTGCGTCGGGGAGGTGGAGCATGTCTAGCGCCTGTTAATGTAATGGGCTTAAAGAGGAACTGTGTGGTCCAAAAATTAATTGAGGTAAATTGATAGGAATTTCTCTCCTGAGTTTTTGCAATTTATTTCCATTGTTTATTTTGCATAGTTTTGAAGATATTTACATTTTTGTGTGTGATATGGCAACAGCATCACTCAGGTGTCTCCTCCCCTTTGCAGCCCCCCTGGTCCCTCCCACTCATGGACCCCATGGTCCCTCCAGTTGCAGCCCCCCCTTGGCCCATTCCCTTACAGCCCCATGTGGCGCCCCGCCCACTTGTGGGTGCCGTGGCTCTGCCCACTCGTGGGTGCCTATAACCCAACCCCGCTCACAGGTGCTGTGGGCCACTCTGATCCCCCACACCCGAAAACTCTGCCTCTGCCTCTGCTTTCAGGCAGAGTGAAAAGGCTGTTTTCACATAGTGAGAGAGAAAGGCAGTAGATTCCCTTACCTTCTCTGCAGCTGCAGGTCCTTCACACAGCAGAGAGGAGGAGGGACTTCCTGTCTCCCTCACACACTGAGGGAGTCTGAGGCTGTGCTCGCCGGTGGCACTGTGCAGGAGAAGCCTTAGAAATGTCACGTCAGCCTCCCACCCATTAACTTTCTGGTCAGTCATTTCTTTATATCTTGGGCTGTGGAGCATGTAGAGAGGTGATTGATGGCTTGTTTTAAAGGTAGGAAACTGGCCTTTCATTTAAACTTAACTTGTTTGGAGACCACAGTTCCCCTTTAATGTCTAGTTGATATATAATACTGCAGGCAACAATGTAAAATGGGAATAATGGTCTTTAAAATGTGTATAACCATAACAAAGTGAGCGTGAAAAAAAAATCCACATTCACTGCTTCTCTTCTCCCCATGTGTCCCTCTTTTGCATTTTAAAATGTTGGGAGGTATGCACGTATCTGAGTTGGTTCGTGTTATGGGGGCCCCAGAAATTTACCCAGTATGGGGCCCAGAAAAGTCTGAAGGCGGCCCTGCCCATATTAGACAGTAGAGGGCGACCAATAAGTCAGTGAGGCGCTTCCTCTTCATCTCTCCCACGCAGTGTAATGTTAAGTCTGTGTGCACGTGTTTGTGTTCATTTCCAGTATGGTGACCATTTCCCCTTTGGGTTTCTGTGTGACGGGTTTTGTCCAGGTAGGTGATGGCTGCAGTGGGTTATACTAAGACACGGAAAAGACAGAGCAGCCTGGATCTGCGGCCTCCAATCTGTGGTGAAGCCTGGGGTGTGGATGCGGAGGTATCCGGGGCCTCAAGTCTGAAGGGGCAGATAATAGAGATTTAATTGGACGAAGAAGATACAGGAAGTGATAGAACAGTGAGGGTTAACTGGGCAATAGAGCTGATAATGGCAGAACTGCCTATCAAATGTATCTGTCAATCATCAAATGTCTGTCTTTTATCTAATGTCTGTCGGCCCATCATCCCTCTATCGTCTAATGTCAGTCTGTAGTCTAATGTCGGTCTATCATCCCTTTGTCTAACGTATAATGCCGGTCTATCATCCCTCTGTCTATCGTCTTTCATGGTAGATGCAGGCTCTTACATTCACCCTCTGTACTAAATGCAGTTCGCCAGGGAGCAGCATGCTTAAAATATATTTGTTTGTTTCTTTTAAAATCACATTATATTCTCTGCCACTTCACTTGGCTCAGTTTTTCACAGAACAGATATTGCAACATATCGGATCAAAATCTCCACTTTTTCCACTTGTTCTAAGACACTTTTGAGCAGTTTTCTATTTCAGTGCATAAAAAGGGTAACCACCTCAGCTGCCAGCATAATCTTATTATCTATTGTGTCAAAATATCTTTGGTATGAGTTTCCAAATTGATTGAACATGTTGGTGATTTTCATCCACAGAAGACTGCATGATCAGTCATAGCTTCGACCGTGTTGAAATATCGACCCGTGTGTACCCAGCATTAGGTTGTAAGATCTTTAGGGCAGGGACAGATGTGAATGTATTTAAAATAAATGTAAAGAGCTTTACAGAGTGTTGTGCTATATAAGATATAAATACAGTACAATATGTGTATCTGAAACTCCTAATATACCTGACATTAAAGGGTATCTCCACTACTTAAAAATATTTTTGCTATTTAGTTTTATTGAAGAACGGGAGGTAAAGGAGCCGTGTATTACCTCCCGTTCTTCAATAAAAACCGCAGGAGTCAGGAGAGAAGGTAAGGTACTTACCCTATCACTAACTCCTGAGTGTGACAGGTCGCAACGGACTCTGTATTCTATGCACATCGCACTTGCGCATGCAGTACAGAGTCCGTTGGGACCTGGCGGCGGAGGAGCAAGCGAACGGGTAAGTTCTCTCCCGGCTCCTGCAGTTTTTATTGAAGAACGTGAGGTGAGGCACAGCTCCTTTACCTCCTGTTCTTCAATAAAACTAAATAGTAACAATGCTTTTTAGCAGTGAACTCTACAACTGTGCTATTTATTATAAAGCATAAAACAAGATGATGTTAGCTCCAATTTTAAAGCTTTTGTTGAGAAAGCGATGCTTTTAGATTTAATGAATTTACATTTTAGCCACTTTTATAATAGATCGGTATGTCTGCCAATCCTGTGGGGCGCTTTGTTTTGAGTCTAGTGGTGGCCCAGTGGTGGTATGCTTAGCACAATCTAAAAAAGTTGGTTTTATTGTGCTCCCTCTACTATTCAATGCTATATTTTTATTTACAGACCACACAACGGATACCGCCATGTCCTATGTTTTTGTGAACGACTCCTCCCAGACCAATGTACCTTTGCTTCAGGCATGTATTGATGGAGATTTTAACTATTCCAAGCGCCTGCTGGAGAGTGGCTTTGACCCAAACATCCGTGACAGTCGTGGGCGGACTGGTCTTCATCTAGCTGCTGCTAGGGGAAATGTAGACATCTGTCAACTCTTACACAAGTTTGGAGCTGATCTGCTTGCCACAGATTATCAAGGCAACACAGCCCTTCATCTGTGTGGTCATGTGGACACAATACAGTTCCTTGTTTCAAATGGGCTAAAAATTGACATTTGGTAAGTAATTTGTGGCCTGTTATAGTTATGTATAGCCAAGCTTGCAGATATTGGGGCTTACTTACAAAGAGGTGCAAAATTCTGCATGTGCTTTTAATCTGCTGCAACTGATCATATGTTATTTAAGCTTTGTACACAAGTCAGATTTTGACGCACACCCACAAGGAACATCTGTTTTGGCCGATAGTGGCACATGTGTATGCGTTTGGTCGAGGTTGTTCTTTGACCCACCATGGCGGATAATGAATGACCCCCGACCGCATACACACGTGTGATTATCAGCTGAAATGGCTGTTTGCCGCGTGGGTGGATACGCTTGGGAGTTGTGGGTCTCTGTCAAAATTGTACGTGTGTGTGAAGCTTAAGTGTTACTGGTATAAATGCATATACTGTAGTTCTGGTTTAGATGTTTGTTTTTTACCTTGCTCTGGATCAACTTTTAGGTAGGGTAAAGAGGAGGGTGTAAAGGTTAGTCTAGATGGATGGATGTCTTTATTCAACCTCAATTACTATGTTACTATCTATTTACAGTAAAATTCTAATATCTGATTAGTAGCACAGGCTTTCCATCTTAAACTATACTATAGCTTGCGATATTTTATAGTGTACATCAGAAGCAGCAGGGAGCTGTCAGAGGCGGCTGCAAGGTAGCGCACTAGCGGGTACGTTTTAACATCCCATAGCTCCTTTACCTCCCGTTCTTCAATTAATGCAAAAGTGAACTATTCTTTTAAAGAGAAATCTCCTTCAAAAATTGCCAGGGGTAAGAGCACTGACATTAATTAGACTGATTAATCGTGCAGCCCTCGTTACCAAGTTATAAAGAGCCTTGGTTAAAATGAATGTTACTGGGGGGTTGTTGGGTGTAATGATCTATGTCTCCAAAACCATAATTCTTTTGTCTTGTAATAACCACAGCAACCACCAGGGTGCCACACCCCTTGTCCTTGCAAAACGCAGGGGGGTGAACAAGGAAGTAATCAGAATGCTAGAATCTTTGGAGGAGCAAGAAATGAAAGGCTTTAATAGGGGCACGCATTCCAAACTAGAGGCCATGCAGACGGTGGAAAGCGAACGGTACGTCCAATGCTCTGAGCTCCTAATGGAAAAGGGACACAACACTCTCTCGGAAGGATCCCCTGAGGAAGATTGGTATGTTATTAATTGTATCCTATTAATAATTGTGTATGCACCTTTCTGTTTTTCCTTTTTACCATCTCCTTTAATGTTAGGAGACTTTTTTGTGCTAAAAATGTTTTATGCTATAAAAATGAAGTAGGAAGTAGTTTACAGCAGTAGAACACTGGTCATTTTCTATTGCTCTAAAGAGCTTAACCTTTCCTTAGGTTCTCCCTTCCAAAGGCAAATCAATTCTTACCTGGAAAACACTGCTTTTAGGACACTGATGCAAACTCTGTAATGAGTTAGGAAAGGGGTATTGTATAAAAAAAAGTCTGAATAAACTATTGGTCTATTCATCATGTGCAGTGAGCAAGCATCTGTGCGAAGACTGGCTATCACTGCTGTCTGCCACTGGAGACTATACTAGAGCAAACAAGAAAAGAGGGGGGCCAGGAATGTGCATTTGTCATCTCTTTTCATGTTTGTTCTAATGTTTTGGTCAGATGAGTAGCACTTCCACTATATGTTACAAAAGTAATTTTGCCATAGGAGTGCTCCCACAGCCCCCCTTTTATGTACTGGAGACTATACTGATAGTTAGAAAGCTTAAAAAAACCTTTAGATACATTTGTATTTTATATCGAGCTTGTCATCATTTTAAGAAAGTCTGTTAAAAGAATAGTTTACTTTTGAAGTGAACTATTCCTTTAATGCATTGATTGAAGAACGGGGGGTAAAGGACCTATGACTAACCCTCTGTTCTTCAATCAATTGTGCAGGAGCCTGGAACGAAGGTGAGTATATGTACCTTACCCGCGATCCACCGCCGGCTGAATTCCTGACCACTTTAGGTTTCACTTTAATTATAGCGTGCATGTGCCCTGTTGTTAAATTGAAGCAGGAAGCGGTCAGGACCTGTCACTTCAGCTGGCGGTGGATTGTGAGTTTGATAAATATACTCTCTCCTTCTTTTTAGATAAGTTATAGGTCCTTTACCTTCCATTCTTTAATCAATGCATTAAAAGAATTGTTCACTTTAAAAGTAAACTATTCTTTTAACAGACGTTCTTAAAATGATGTTTTTTTTAAGCTTTCTAAATATCAGTATAGTCTCCAGTACAAAAAAGTAAAAGTGAACTATTCCTTTAATGTATTGATTGAAGACCGGGAGGTTAAGGAGCTATGACTTACATTCCGTTCTATTAATAATATCTCAGGAGCCACGGATGAAGATTATAGATGCTTACCTTTTTTTCTGCGATCCACTTCAGCTTGCATGCACGCTATAGTTAAGAACCAGGAATCTGTCAGGACCTGTCAGTGCTGCTGCTGCGGGTCGCAGGAAAGGTAGATTTTTGCTTCATCCCTGGCTTCTGAGTTATTGATTGAAAAACGGAAGGTAAGGCATAGCTCCTTAACCTCCCGGTCTTTAATCAATACATTAAAGGAATAGTTCACTTTTTCAGTGAACTATTAAAGGACAATTTCAAGTATGCAGGGAAAGGACATGGACCACTAAGTCCTCACCCCCTGGGTACACCTTCTATCTCCAGTAATACTTGCCTAAAGATTCCTTCATAGCTCCGGTCTGTCTGTCAGTGACTTAGCTGATGGGAAACATGCTATGCAAGAAGAAAATCTTTCCATTGGCTTAATTGCACACAGCCTGTAAATGCAGAAATAGACTTGATCAACAAAGGACTCTTTGGGTAAGTATTGTTGGGCATAGAAAGCTACCCAGGGATTAGGACTTAGCGGTTCAGGTCCTCACCCTAGGTACATTAGGTAGTGAGGCCAGCATTGAATCGGAGAAGGTGATTATAAATGTCCTTTTATGTCACACTACACTACAGAAAATGTTTTTTATAGGTAGGGGATGAAGCAGCCTGAAGGGATCTGGAGGGTGGGAGGAAGGGAGGTCTCCCCTGCACATGCCAGAGTCCTTACTGAGGACAAGGAAGTAGCAGGCACCGGATGACTCAGACAGCTCCTTCCCTCTTCACTTTCTGGGACAGACATTGCAGGAGAACTATTAGGAGGAGAGGTGTAGGGTAAGTATTTTTTAACACTACACAGTGGGGCAAATTTTAGTTTTGGGGTTGGACATGCACTTGAAACAATGTCTTATCAGTTGTAATTTACAGCATGACCAATCACTTCTGACCATTTTGTCAAACAATATCAGACATTTTGAACGATTGGGTGTCTTGGTAAATGGCCAGTCCTGTGTTCTTCAATAGACCACAAAATTGATCAGGCCGAAATATAGGCAGTACCTTGTACATTGACCTGTATGTACAATCTTGGAAACAGGGTTATTCAATAAAAGTTCTTACCGTTAAAAATAGTGCTAATTTTGCCACAACCAATCAGATGTTAGCTTTCAAATGTTAAATAATATCTGGTTGGGGCAAAATAAGCACCATTTTTAACAAACAGAACTTTTATAGAATCTCTGTTAGTGTTGTCTTTCATAGGGAATCCTTCCCATAAGGTTTGGAAGAATTCAAAGACAAACCTAAATCTTATTGCAAAAAAAATCCTAAAAAGTAAAGGCTTGTACACAGGGTGAGATTATCTGCCCCAGGGCAAATCAGTTTGCCGCAACCTATCGTGCGAGCCATAGGAGACCGAACGATCGGCCGTGATATACAGACAGCCGAACACAAGACCGACCTCAGTCGTGAGTTCCCAAAAAAATTACAGCAGATATTTCTGAACGACCAACCGATATATGAAAATATGAGTCAGTCAGCCCAAAATATCTGATTGTGTGTACCCAGCCTTAAACTTAAACTGTTTTAATTGAATTTAATTACTGTCCCTGGATGGGAAGTGTTTAGGTACAGTGTTTGTGCTGTCTGATTTAAAATCCTCTTTTCTTTACAGTGCAATGGAAAGTCACTCCCTCCTGAATCCTAATCTGCAACAGGGAGAAGGAGTCCTCTCTAGTTTCCGCACCACTTGGCAGGAGTTTGTGGAAGACCTTGGGTTCTGGAGAGTGCTTCTCCTCCTCATCATCATTGCTCTGCTTTCTCTGGGCATAGCCTATTATGTTAGTGGAGTGCTACCATTTGTGGAAAACCAGCCTGAACTTGTGCATTAGTGGAAGGCGTGGTCTTGGTCTCGTACCTAGATTCTGTGGAACCACTTGCCATCTCTCACACTTTTGGAGTGTTACATATATATAAGTATATATTCCAACACATTATCAGATCTTGACAACTGTCCCCTTTGTGTGTTGAAGGATTGTTGGTGGGATCCAATCTCCCCAGGTGGTGATAAGGCAATAGTAATATGTATATTGTCAGCCTGGTAAAACTATTTCAGGCCTGACAACTGCAAACTCAAAAGGTAGTAAAATATTCTCTATTGTTTATTGATTTGCAGTTAAGTGGATAAAATTCCTAGCGAAAGGTAACTGTATTCTCTTTACTATGTATCTTCTACCAAATGTTCTGCCTGGTGTTATTTTTACGGTCATGTCATTTCCATTTATTTATCCAGTGGGATATGAGGGATGCTGGATGGAAACACTGTTGGTTCAAATGGGGTTTGGAGTATTTAAATCATTTCATTAATGTGTGTGTGTCACAAACATGATCTGTAAGGGAAGCCTTGCTCCTAGACACAAAATATAACACATATGGTTTGACCGGCAAGAGTTGATATGGCCCTGATTATAAATGCAGTCAAATATACACAGGTAATGCCCTATGAACAAATGTGCGTGAATGTTAGGACCATCTATTCTATGCATATTTGTCAAATAGGAGTGAATCTGCTGACATGTTCAGGATTATTGTGGTTGGAGTGGAGTGACACCCACGTAGCTTGTTCTCTAAGATTCAAGGGTCAAACTTTCTATAGGTCTGTATAAAAAAACATCTTAATTTTACAAGGTTAATTCTGGATCATTGTATTTGGAGAAACAAAGTAAAACCAAAGTAAACCTTGCAGGGATGATAGCTGTTACACCAAGCGTGCTACATATGTGTATGATTGTCCTTATCTAGGGTTTAAGGTAGAAACCCGAATTTGAAAATTTGTAAATAACCCCAGCCCGGTAAAATTCCCAAGACATCAGATATCAAAAAACATTAAAAAATACATGTCTAATTTGCCTACCAAGTGTATAATAAAAAGGATTATACTATAGAACAAAGGGAAATAAAAAAAACAGTGTTCAGATCTAAAACTTGATCCTAGTCCAGGACTCTACCTGTAACCATATTAGCAAATAGGTGTTGAACCAAGAGACTGACCCCAAATGGTACAGAGCAAAAGGGGTAGGTCCTGCCAGTATATGATGTTTTATGGGGTTCCTCCACCTAAGATCCTATGTGCCAAGTTCTTCTCCAAGGCATCTTTCAAGTAATGTTCATATAGAGATCTTAAGAAGCCCGTAAACCTTTAAAAACCTGTTCATTGTATTATTTAAAAAGGGCATTTAGGTATTACATGTTAGCTTATCCCCATAGTCTTTCTGTTTGTGATCAGCCCTATGACATGGATGTAGAGAATAGTGTGTGTTAAAGGGGGACACAAGTGTTTCTAGAAACAAATGTACAGATGTAAAATTAATACATTTCTTCCTCTCTGTTGAACACAATGCATTGTCTATTAACAGAGAGGAAACGTATGCTAGATACTTCCTGATTCCAGTATTTTTACTTCTGTCCTTAAATCAAGATCTATGGATGTTATGGATCTTGCTTTAGTGCGACTGTCAGTCTGTTAGTGTAATGCTTGTTCTAAATGGAGCTTCATGTAATACATTAATTCAGCAGGTTGTTGTGCTGTGTATATTTTTATTCTGATATTTACAAGCTGAAGTACATGGAGCACATAAGAATTTTAACCTTCAAAATAAATCCTTTTTATGGGACAGGCATGTGAATAAAGTAGTTGAAGGGTATGGCCACCCCCTCCACATAACTTTGTACTTACTCTTCCTACCCAAAAGGCCTGACCTTGCAAACTTTACTCACCTCCTCTGTGTTTCTGGACAAATATACTCGCTGGCCTCTCCCTTTGCGCAGCATTAAACGAATGACATCACTGCCAATGACTGGTGCTGATGGGGCCAGCACAAGGCAGGTTACGGGGTGAGTATTTTAGTCGAGGAATGCCAGGGAGGTATGAAGGTTTGCCAGGTCAGAGTTTTCGGGGGTATGGAAGGTAAGTATATCATTTTTTTTTTTTTTTGGGAGGGGTGGACCAGCTTTCTAAGTGGGAGCAGTTTCTCTACATTGGTAGCACTGAAATAATTGAGAATAGATTCCCTCTGCAGTTATAAGTCTTAACCAAAGCAAAGAACATCTTTCTGTTCTCATTTCCTGATGAACGAAAGAGAACATTATATGGGAATGCCAAACAACCTCATTCTTACTCAATCAATATTTTATGTAAAGATTGTTATAAAATCATTGATTTCCTTTCATCAAGCGACATTGTTGCTGTTATTCAGTTGGAAAATAAAACTGGAAGTATGACTTCATCTACAATAACTGGATGGTTCATATTTATTCCAGGATCCTTCTGTAAAACATCCGTACACTTTATGGAGCCTTGCCATATAATTAGGATATGTATTGGTCTCACTTAGGCTACGTTCACACTAGAAACAGAAACGCACAGCATGTGTTTGTCAGTTTGTATCAATTTTTTTCATTTGTATCCATTTTTTCACAATGTGTATTCCATAGATTTATATAGAAAATGCAAGAAAAAATGGACAGAAATGCTGCATGCAGTGCGTTTTTTGAACAGAATGGAACGGAATATAACGCAGCAGGTGTGAACGATATGAAATCCTATGGGGTAATACTGCCTGTCCATTTTTTTTTTTAATGCACCTGGGTTTGAAAAACGTATACAAACTGATGTAGTGTGAACGAGCCCTTATAGCTGTTTGGGCACTTTCAGTTATTTCAAAAAGGATGGAGGATAACATTTCACAGACGTCTGATTGTGTGTGTGTGTGTGTGTACAGCTTTATAGAAAACCATTGTCCAGTTTTTCTGTCCTTGCTATCCAGCCCCACGAACTATAACCTAACACTGTAAATAATAATCTGAAACAAGATGTATTGCGTAGTGGGTGTAATACTGGCTGTATGTAGTTTGTGTTAAGGTTGTGTGCACCAAGCCCCAACCATGACTCATTTGTGCACCGAACGGCCATTTCAGCTGAGAATCGAACATGTGTATGCTTTCTATTGGGGGTTGTTTGACGATCCGCAACGCATATAGACGTGCGATTCTCGGCCGAATTGGCCGTTAGATGCACGAATGCATCCTGGCCGGGGGTCAGGGCTCAGTTCCAAGTCATACTTGTGTACGAACCTTTAGAGGCTCCAAAGTCTCTAGGAAAATTTCAATTCTTCAATGGTAGAATAGACCTGCCCTCTATTGCAGAATGAAACATTAGCATTTCCTTTTCTTTTTATCTACAATGTCCATTTAGTAATACACTAGTCAGAATTGTGGTTCATTGACATTTCAATGTTTGTTTTAAATGTATGGAAATACATGATCTGCAATGTTTTTGGATCTTTTTTGTTGTTTTATCGTATTTTCGAAACCGTTCTTTTATTTTGATATTCCGGTAGATTCTGGGGGTCATTTATGATGTCCATTCAGCACTTTAGAACACACCAAGCATCAAGGAGTGACCCAAAAAACGAGTTTTCTTTAATACACGTGGGCCCACGTGATTGTCCATAATATACCGGCCTGTACAGTTGAATGCTTTGGACAAATATTTGTCTGACACTGCTCGGTCGCATTGACGAAAATTTTGTCCGCTGAGGTCATATGGACAAAGTATTGAACCGCGTGTGGTGGATGTTTCAGTGTAGAGTTTGTAGCATTTCTTTCATTTCCAAATGGTTTATCATTTAAGAATTTCAATCACTGTCTATTACTGTTCTTACTGCAAGATATGTTGATCTCAAGCCTTTATGCTTAAATGTTCTGTAAAATATTTGTAAAATATGATCTAATTAAAATCTAAACGTGTTATCTGTCTTGAATCTGCATTGTCTAATGTATGTGTGCATTGGTGTGTGCGCTGTTAGTGGGTCAAACTCTGGTTTTTATAGGATTTTGGATATCCTGTTTGAATTCTTATTTATTTAAAAATAGAACTGCCCTGTGGGGAGCTAACCACACTGCTTCAGCAAAAATGGTGACAGGAAAGCTTGCATCCTACAGTGTCACACTATTGCTTGCTAAAATTGGGTTGAAAGTGGCTGTTCTGTCCTGTGTGTGCAAGAAAGTGCCGGTATGGAGTGAATATCGCTAGAAAAATCCAAGCATGCCCTTTGACTATGGATTGTTGAGCTTACAAACCACATTTTCACCACTTTTACTCATCATATCTCATCATAAACAATACAGCCCAGTTATTCACTAGGTGAACGTAGTAAATTAGCTGTAGGAAAATCATTTCACTTTTTAGACACAATAATGAATTTGTCATGAGAGAGAGAAATTACTTTCTGTGCTATATACTTGCTATGGAATCTGTGAAAGCATTTCCAAGTTATTGGTGAATAATGAAACTTAAGGCTGCACCGCATTCACATGGAAGCATGCATGTTCCTGGTGCGTGAGAGCGCATTGCTATGTGCTCGCGATCGCCCGATGATTTGCAATTGAAGCGCATGCGATTGCGCAGAAAAATGCGGCCTGCGTGCGCTCCGATTAACTGATCGCATTCAGCAGTGCCACATCAACTGGGCCACACTAGTGTGCACTTTAAAAAGCACATCAGTGTGGCCTAGCCCTAAATGGACACCACTGATTGCATTCAGCTGTGCCATAGACCTATTCAGCACTGATTAGCTTTCTCCTGATTACATTTAGCTTTGTCTCAGACTCTAACTGTCTCTTGATTAAATTCAGCTTTGTTGCAAGTGTAATCGGCTCTTGATTTCTGTTGTTTGTATCCAGCTGTGGTGCAGGTTTTAAAACTCACAGCACACACACACACAATAGAGCTTTGTGCAGCCTATCAAGCCAAATTTAACGTTTTACTGTATAAACAGAAGTTTTCAAGCTTTAAAATAGCCTAAAACTGAACCTCGGTCTATACTCGGGTCAATCACTTTCCTTTCAGTAATCAGGTGGCCGCTCACTCCACATCCTCTGTTCTGCCGGCTGACGTGACTACTCACCGCCAAGTAGTGACATCAGAGCAGAGGATGCGGAGCGAGCGGCCGCTGTATCACTGAAAGGTAAGTGATTGACTAGTAACAGATACATACCAGTAACTGTGTACTGGGGTACTGCAGATGTTTGGAAACCAACTCCCAGAAACTAAAGCATGCTAGTTGTAGTTTCCAAACATCTGGAGTGCCAAGGAATGGGGGGTTACTGTATGGGATTACTGTGCATTTAAAGGGCAACTAAAGCCTCAAAACACAGTATCAGAAGGCATTAGTGATCACATTTTCTACCCTCAGTTTATACTTGAGTCAATCACTTTTTTCAGGTAAAAATAGGTGCGTCGGTTTATACTCAAGTATATATGGTAAACTTTCTCTTTCTAGTAGTGTTTTAAGCTTTATATGAACTATTAAAATTGATTAAAAAATTTTATTGACCGTGTAAACTAATCCATTGTCCAAAACAATAGTTATGCTGACCACACACTTATCTATTAGATTTGATATTGATCATATATCTAAAAGCACAAACAATTTTATCTCACGGCTTCCCTATTACTGGCCCATTTGTTTTGTTTGAATATCCACTGCAGAATGATCGCTCCAGGGAGCCGTCCTAACACTGGGGAAAAGTCAGGAGGAACCAGCATTACTATAGAAAATATACATGCGTCTACATTCGCATGTGTTGTGTAAGTAATCACTCACCAAGGAATAGAGTTTGGTATTTATTATGCAAAAATATTAGACAAAAGAAATTATAGAGCCAGTCAAACATATAATTGACAGCTTTCAATATTCAAATAAAATAAAGGTATAAAGTATATGTGGGATGAATTAAATGTATATACGGTATGTATGTTACAAATGTGTATGTGCGAGGGCAAGAGAGCCCCCTGACCTTCCTTTGTCTTGGAATATATGCAGTTTACTAAGTGGGCTGCAACATCCCCACCCTAATATATCCATATAAGGCAAGTTAGGTACACACAATCACCTTCTAGTGTTTAGGATCAGGTTGCTTTTCAAAGATACATAAATAAATGGATATTGACAAGACAGAGGTACATTTATAGCAATAATAATGATGAGAACTCACAATAATCATTTTTAACAATTACATAAAACTGTAATTTTATTCCCATCTAGGGAATTCCAATAGATTTTCTTTCAACCAGACTACAATAAGACAGAGGACTATAAATAGAACTATGCCAATTATTATTAACATGTGTTTCCTTTGGCAGACTTTAGGTAAATTGATAGGAATTGCTGGGAATTTTTGCAATTTATTTCCATTGTTTATTTTGCATAGTTTTGAAGATATTGAAATTTTTGTGTGTGATATGGCGGCAGCAGCATCACCAGGTCCCCTGCACTTCCTGCTCTGAAACGGTCAGTCAATCTGTCCTGTGTCTCCTCCTCCCCTTTTCAGCCCCCCTGGTCCACTCATGGACCCTATGGTCCCTCCAGTTGCAGGCCCCCCATGGGCCATTATCTTACAGCCCCATATGGCCCCGCCCACCCGTGAGTTTAGACACCCACCCACTCACGAGTGTCTAAGCCCCGCCCACTCGTGGGTGCCGTGGGTTACTCAGACCCCCCTTACCTTCTCTGTCAGGACTTCACACAGCAGAGAGGAGGAGGGACTTCCCGTCTCCCGCACACACTGAGGGAGTCTGAATGTGCTTGCCGGCAGCACTGTGCAGGAGAAGCCTTAGGAATGTCACATGTCAGCCCACCCATTAACTTTCTGGTCAGTCATTTCTTTATATCTTGGGCTGTGGAGCACGTAGAGAGGTGGTTTATGGCTCGTTTTAAAGGTAGATAACTGGCCTTTTATTTAAACTTATCTTGTTTAGAGACCACAGTTCCCCTTTAAAAGTTTTATTTACGTATACATAAGTCTGCCGATATCTAAGTATTAGATTAATAAATAGCGTATAAGGTAAGTATGCTAAAGAAGGCAGCTTTACCTCTAACCAATATCTCAGTATCTAGCCGTGCAATGTCTCAACACTAACCAGTAAGTAATCAGTGTCTTAAAGTGTCGGAGAGTCAGTAGCTGGGTAAAATTAAATTGAGGGGGGGGCATTTTTTCTGTCCTCATACGAACTCTTAAATTTCCATTTGTATTAGTTATCAAATGAAAAAAGAAAAATCCAAAGTAAATTCATAGACCGGATGATATTGACAACATGTTGCTGAGTTTTATAGGATTTGTGACATAGGTTCTGTAGGCTTGGGATTGCAAATAATTATATTGGTCATCTTTAAAGTGTAATAAGCATTTTTGCTTCATGTAATATATACAGTATCATTGTTTGATGTTTAAATGTGGGGTTTACTGATCTAGGTATTTTCTAATTGTATATATTTGTTATATTTTCTGACTGTTGGCTTTGAGAGTAATGGGGCCCATACACAATGCAATTTTGTTGTACAATCGGCGTACAAACTACACGATTGTACATCAGTTGTTTCGTTAATGATATAAAGTATGGTGCGATTAAATTGAGAAGATCTGGTTGAATGTGAAGGTGATCTGTCAGTACGGAAAATTTTAATCTGCTACAATGAAATTGTTTATGTGTATGGACGATCGTCCAACAAACGTCTTCCAACTCAATCCCGGAGTGTCAAATAAACAACTTCCTGGAAAAAGCAGAGCTCACAGTCTGGAAGGTGTGAGACATAGAGTGTATATTTTGTTCATGATGGCAATGTGTGCTGCGGTACACATGACAGTAACAGGCACATTAATTGATGAACGAACACAGCGGGATTCGTTAGCAAACAAAATATAAAAAAAAAAAAATCAGCAAACACAATCACAAATGACTTCATTCTTTATTACCATTGGAGACCTCAACCCCAAAATGTGCTTTGTACGATCTTTTTTGCCCCATTACACTATCGGCAATGATGAAATATGCCCATGTATGGTGAATTAGTTGCTTTTTAGTGGCACATTCTATTCTGCAATAATTTACATCTTACACAATCATATGGGCCTATTAATGCCAGATTGTACACAGCAGTGCCAACAATTTTATCTTGTTTGTTTGATTGTACGACGTTCGTTTCCAATTTAAATCTGGTTGGTAGTTCCGGGCCCCGTAAGACTTGAGACAGGTTTTGCTTCTTAGAAAGGTGATACAGTTGTAATAATAACCTTTTAGAATGTTTCTTTCATTTGTTACCTCTTTGCTTCCCAAGTAACTTTGCCATGTCTGCTGATGTAACTATATTGAGATGCCCCCTGCTGTTTCAGCCCTAGCACTATGGGACATGCGCAATCTTTAAATAGATCCAAGGCACCTGTGATCCTTTAGCCGCATTCAGCAGCCATTGTTGGCGAGCGCGTACAGCGTTCAGGTGTGTGCCAATTGCTAAAGGAACACTAAAGCCAGAAAAATAACTATTTGCCATTCAGTTGTATTATTCACAGGGAGGTGAGAACGCTTATTCTCACCTCCCTGTGAATAATATTACGCTCGGGGGACCTGGAACTTACCTTACCGCCGCTCCATCCCGATCGTGCTCCCTATCTTTTGTATTGAAGGCGGCTGCGAGTGGATTGGCTGTAAGGTAAGTTCCAGGTCCCCCGAGCGTAATATTATTCACAGGGAGGTGAGAATAAGCGTTCTCATCTCCCTGTGAATAATACAAACGAATGGCAAATAGTTATTTTTTTTGGCTTTAGGGGAGTTTAGTGTCCCTTTAAGCTTCCAGCGGGGCACTTCATTCCTCGATCCATGATGTCCTAACAGACTGCCTTACCCAGCTACTGACTGTCCGACACTTTGTTTGTAATACACAGGTTTTGGATTTAACTGTTCCTGATATTTATTAATAAAGGACTTTTATAATATTTAGAGTGCAGATTTTTCAGGGAGCCTTTGCCTGTTTTGTATTATAGTTAATTGTGAATGCTCCTCAAAAGGAAGGATATTGAATAGACCTAAGCAGTGATCTCCATTAATCTATGTTATTGTTTATGGAGCACTTAGTAACTGCAACTAGACAAATCCCTTCACTGAAAGGGGTGAAGCAGGGCTCTAGGCATAGGCGACCAAGGCGAAAAGCTAGGGCACCATTCAAATGTGGAGGGTGCTATTGAAAGGTTTTTTTTCTGTTAAAAGATCTTTTTCTGCAAGATTCTATCTGTCAATTTCTTAAGATCCCTCCACACAACCCCAACCTTATGTAAAGTATAGGGAGATGGCTCGGGACTGCAAACTTCCCTCAGACATGACTTTCTCTCTATACGTTACTTTAATTACAGGGAGATGAAATTTTTAGGCATTACTGAGCGATCGCGGGACAAAGTGAAGATGAATTGAATATTGGCATATTTCTTCTAAAACGTTTTCCATTATTAAATAAATCAAGGTAGTTTGTAGTTTTATTAACTTTAAAATTCGCCAGTGAACATGAAGCCCTCATGGATCCTTCTGTCAAGAAAACCTGTATGATTAAGTTAAAATAAAAGGAGTCTGAATAAATTCTACAATAAATAATTAGTGTTGCCTGGAGATTGGGAGGGACAGTTCTTCACTGCTGTACCTACCTGGTCAGTTTTTGTAAATTCTGGGAACATTTTGTTGGGTGAGTGACATTGCCTAGCCTGTTGACACTATAACTGGCATGTGCTCTGTTAGTTCTGGTTGGCTGAACTGCTTGAATGCTTGCAGATCAGTGCTATTTAGAAAAAGTCCGCTGGACAGGTTAGAGGCCCAAATCTGGGATGTGTTGTGTAAGCATTCTGACACTGGTACACTTCAATCGCCTTTTACTAATGCATTGGTCTGGGGAAAACTTCAAATCTCTAAGCACAAGATAAAGCCATTAAGACAGGCTGAGGTGAAACTGAGATAACAGACTGCATGGAAGCTAAATATTAAATTTAGTTGGATACTTAATGGTAAATATATCTTCAGGGATAGCAGCAGCAGCACGGATTGTATTGTTGAAGGTTGTTTGGACTAATAATGGCTTGAAACGTTAACCTACTATTGCAACAAAGGAAATGAAAGAATGAATGAGTTGTTATCTTGTATGAATTTATTGTGTGGCTTCAGATTAAAAGTGACATATTTGCAGTCCCATGTATAGTAACCCACGTGGGATTTGCCTTTTTTCTTTCGTTTAGAATAGTTATAGCTAGCCCATTGCTGCCTTGGTTTGTGTTGTAAAATGATTGTAGATGAGAGAACTGATTCTGGAATTGTAGAATTAGATTTTTGGTAGCAGGCCACCTTGGCTGTTTAATCACCATACTGGATGATCATCCTTCGCATCTTGATGCCATTGACAGCTATGTGTTGATCTTTTCCCTATTTCTTTAGATATTCAATCTGAACCATTTTATATTTTAGCTGTCAATCAAGTGCCTAAGTATCATAATCTTGTCTGATATGTATAGTTTTTCTGCAGCTAGAAGGGAGACAGTTGGTATGAGAAGTGAGAACTGCATGGTGGGAAATTCCCTTTCCCAATGCTACTTCATAGGGATAACTGAGCATGCTTGCCCTTACAAAGAGTCAGATAAACTGGCTGAGGGACTGAGCTTGAGCTAAACGAGTACTGGATTGTAGTGCAGCAACACAAGCAATTCAGAGTAAGTGCTGCTTACATGTATTCATTTATTGAGGCAAAGTCATTTTTACAGTGCACAATTCCTTTAAATGGGCTGAACACTTGCAATCAGTCCAAAATATCATGACATTATGTAATTCCCTTCAACTGTTGAAACTAGAAGGGAACATTAATCCTGAGAATATTGCTGTGTTACACTGGCTATACACTGCTTAGACATACTTAACCATGAGTGGTTTTACGTTTATGTTTTAAGACAGGAAGTGCAGCAGGTTTTTTGGTATGCCTTTATTTAGGTTTCATTTGCACTAGGCTGCATTTTGGTGCACTTTTTTAATTCTGCACTGCTGATAAGTAGTGCGTTGTTAAGAACGCACAGCATGCAGCAGTTTTGTGCATTAACGCACAGCAGTGCCGTTAAGTCATGGCCGCCGATATGCGTTAACGATGTGCTGCGTTAAAAATAATGGGTAGGTTGAGACAAAATGCAATTGATCCTGAGCCAGATGAGAAGTAACTACAAATGAAAGTAGCGTTGCTTTGCACCATGCAGCCAAGGACCCCATTCAGTTAATATTGTAAAACTTTATTTTCTTGTCATAGCATATACGATAGCAGCTTATCAATTTTTCTTGAATAGCTTGCCAACGAAGTAGCACAAATATTTATTAAAAAATATAAAACTAAATTTCAAAATCTCTTTTCAGCTCTGCTTTTTAATCCCTGCTGGTTTATATATTCTAGGAATGGCTGGTTTTATATATTCTAGGAATGGCTGCTTTATATAGTCGGGGAATGGCTGCTTTATATAGCCGGGGAATGGCTGGTTTATATATTCTAGGAATGGCTGCTTTATATAGTCGGGGAATGGCTGGTTTAAATAGTCTGGGAACGGCTGCTTTATATAGTCTGGTTATGGCTGGTTTATATAGTCGGGGAATGGCTGGTTTAAATAGTCTGGGAATGGCTGGTTTATATAGTCAGGTAAATGGCTGGTTAATATAGTCTGGGAATGGCTGGTTTATATAGTCAGGTTATGGCTGGTTTATATATTCTAGGAATGGCTGGTTTATATATTCTAGGAATGGCTGGTTTATATATTCTAGGAATGGCTGGTTTATATATTCTAGGAATGGCTGTCTTTATATAGTCGGGGAATGGCTGGTTTAAATAGTCGGGGATGGCTGGTTTAAATAGTCTGGGAACGGCTGCTTTATATAGTCTGGTTATGGCTGGTTTATATAGTCGGAATGGCTGGTTTAAATAGTCTGGGAATGGCTGGTTTATATAGTCAGGTAAATGGCTGGTTAATATAGTCTGGGAATGGCTGGTTTATATAGTCAGGTTATGGCTGGTTTATATATTCTAGAAATGGCTGGTTTATATAGTCTGGGGAATAGCTGGTTTATATAGTCAGGTTATGGCTGTTTTATATATTCTAGGAATGGCTGCTTTATATAGTCGGGGAATGGCTGGTTTATATATTCTAGGAATGGCTGCTTTATATAGTCAGGGAATGGCTGGTTTAAATAGTCTGGGAATGACTGCTTATATAGTCTGGTTGTGGCTGGTTTATATAGTCGGGAATGGCTGGTTTAAATATCTGGGAATGGCTGGTTTATATATTCTAGAAATGGCTGGTTTAATAGTCTGTGAATGTCTGGTTTGTATAGTCAGGTTATGGCTGGTTTATATATTCTAGGAATGGCTGGTTTATATAGTCGGGGAATGGCTGGTTTATATAGTCAGGTTATGGCTGGTTTATATATTCTAGGAATGGCTGGTTTATATAGTCGGGGAATGGCTGGTTTGTATAGTCAGGGAATGGCTGGTTTGTATAGTCATGTTATGGCTGGTTTATATAGTCTGGGGAATGGCTGGTTTATTAGTCTGGGAATGGCGGTTTAATAGTCTGGGGAATGGCTGGTTTATATAGTCTGGGGAATGGCTGTTTATATAGTCTGGGGAATGGCTGGTTTATATATTCTAGGAATGGCTGGTTTATATAGTCTGGGAAGGCGGTTATCTAAAGTCATGAGGTTATGGCTGGTTTATATATTCTAGGAATGGTTGGTTTATATATTCTAGGAATGGTTGGTTTATATATTCTAGGAATGGCTGGTTTATATAGTCGGGGAATGGCTGGTTTATATATTCTAGGAATGGCTGGTTTATATAGTCTGGGACTGGTTGGTTTATATAGTTGGGAATTAGCTGGTTTATATAGTCTGGGACTGGTTGGTTTATATAGTCGGGAAATGGCTGGTTTATATAGTCAGGGATTGGTTGGTTTATATAGTCAGGAAATTGCTGGTTTATATAGTCAGGGATTGGTTGGTTTATATAGTCAGGAAATTGCTGGTTTATATATATTGTAGGGGAAACCGGAGTGCCTGGAGGAAACCCACGCAAGCACATGGAGGACATACATCCTTGCAGATGTGTCCAAGGGTGGAATTGAACTCAGGACTTCAGCGCTGCAAGGCATCAGTGCTAACCAGAGGCGTATCTAGGATCTAAGAAGATCAGGGGCACACCATGGGCACCACATGTGCTGCTCGTAGTGTGGTGCAAATTTTTTAGGCCACGCCCTTTCTCCTCCCCAATTAAGCCACACCCACTAGGTACTTAATAGAAACGGCCAAAGACATAGACAGATATAAAAACACAAACATAGATACACAGCCAGATAGTGATAAACAGACACTAACTCTGTCTGTCTGTCTATCTAACTCTGTATGTCTATCTAACTCTGTCTGTCTGTATAGCTAACTGTCTGTCTATCTAACTTTGTCTGTCTGTCTATCTAACTCTGTATGTCTATCTAACTCTGTCTGTCTGTATAGCTAATTGTCTGTCTGTCTATCTAACCCAACATAGCGTGTATTGTATTTATAACCGTTATGGGTGGGAATATGCATTGGTTTTAATTACTTTGTGCACATATTTATATGTGGGAATTATGTGTGGAAATGTGGTTTTAACACTTTTGCTTTATATGTACTAATAAATAATGCTCTGTCTGGATATCTATCCTAGTAGATTATTTATTTAATGAATATACCAATATTCCAGTCATTATTTTGGGCAATACCACGAGTGCTAAATCAGGATACTTGGACGCTGTGATCTACTAGTATTTTGTCTGTCTATCTCTGTCTGTCTGTCTATCTATCTAACTCTTGTCTATCTAACTGCCTGTCTGTCTGTCTATCTAACTCCGTCTATCTATCTATCTCCCTATCTATCTATATATCTATCTATCTATCTCTGTCTGTCTAACTATATATCTAACTGTCTGCCTAACTCTATCTATATCTCTCTATCTATCCATCCATCCATCTATCCATCTCTATCTTTCTATCATCTATCTAACTATCTTTCTATCATCTATCTAGCTCTGTCTGCCTATCTCCCCTTTAAACTAAATAGAGCAGGTAGACACAGCAGAAAATAAAACAGTAAATTTGGACAGACTGACTTTCCTCCTTTCATCATGACCTGTCAGCCAACCTGCTGCTCTCTCCCTCCCCTTACTCAAATATGCAGAAGCACTGGCCTTTCTTCCTGCAGACCTACAGTGCTTCAATAGCTTTAGTTCACATCCAGGGTGGAAGCAGCCTGGTGGTCTGTCTAATTTATGGCACCTCAGGATCCTCTTCCCCCCTCTCTCCACAGCTGCCTGCTTCTCTGATCTCCACCTCTGCTGCTCTGTGCTCCCGGCCAGATCGCTCTACTGCAGCCAGACAGTGATTGAGTGAGAGAGCAGGAGTTTGAATCTCCCGCTCTCTATGCTGCACACACTGATAGGAGGGCAGGAGTGCACATTGGTTGGCCTAGTTCCGGGAGGTTCGGGGCACTTAAACTATCAAAGCGCTAACACGAGATTCGGGGCACGTGCCCCGGATCTTTTAACATAGATACGCCACTGGTGCTAACCACTGATCCACCGTGCTGTCCATATTTATATAGTCGGGAATATATTATATATATAGTCAGGAAATAGCTGGTTTATATTGTCGGGAAATGGCTGGTTCATATAGTCAGGGATTGGTTGGTTTATATAGTCAGGGAATGGCTGGTTTATATAGTCGGGGAATTGTTGGTTTATATTGCCTGGGACTGGTTGGTTTATATAGTCTGGGAATGGTTAGTTTATATAGTCTGGGACTGGTTGGTTTATATAGTCTGGGATTGGTTGGTTTACATACAGGGACTGGTTAGTTTATATAGTCTGGGACTGATTGGTTTATATAGTCTGGGATTGGTTGGTTTACATAGTCAGGGACTGGTTGGTTTATATAGTCTGGGACTGGTTGGTTTATACAGCCTGGGACTGGTTGGTTTATACCGCCTGGGACTGGTTGGTTTATACAGCCTGGGACTGGTTGGTTTATATAGTCAGAGACTGGTTGGTTTGTATAGTCGGGGACTGGTTGGTTTGTATAGTCGGGGAATGGCTTGTTTATATAGTTGGGGGAATGACTGGTTTATATAATCGGGGAAATGGCTTGAATATATAGTTGGAGGAATAGCTGGTTTCTATAGTTTGAGGACTAATCAGTATTCCCAGTTGATAACATTTCCCAGCATTCCAGTTGGGAACATTGTAACTTGTAGATAACGGGGGAAATAAATGAGACATATCATTAAACATGTTTATTACCATTAATATAAATCAGTGTTTCTCAACCATGGGTCTGGGGGATCCCATAGGGTCCCTGACAAATTACTAGGGGTTTTGATTTCAGTTTTTTGATATATAATATATATTTGTTGATCTATCTGTAATAGTTTTATGAATTGGGTTTTTTGATGTACTTGAAAAATAATTTATTTTTTCTTTTTCCCACTAGATGGTGCCTGCACCTAGGATTTTTATTTTGGTTGTTTGCTGGCCCTCATTGCCCTAAGCTATACAGTAACAGGTGAAAAGATGGACACTGTAAAGTAATGGTGATACCTTTTTAATTGTTAACTATCGGTTCATTTTTCTAGACAAGATTTCGAGTGATCTACTTCTCTCTTTCTCAGCAGTTCTCAACCAGTAAAGGGTAATACTTGCACAAACATGTAACAAATGCTGCAAAATACTCAACAGGTCAACATCTTATTAACATGGGGCTCACGTGCCTTAATTCCCAGCATTCCATTTTTACACTGTTTAGTCATTGGCCATTGTGTTTATAGCACAGTCCTAAACTGAATTAGCAGCTTGTTACGGCAGGTCAACTCCCACTATAAAACAAATACAAATCCTGTTGCAGACCAGTGGAGTTGGGGCCAGAAAATGCCCACAAAGCTGTTTAAAGGTCTCAGGGTTTACTGGACAGCATTGACTGGTTAATCCAGGATGGTTACATAAAAGTATGTGCTGTTTACTAGTGTGGTATCTTACACACCATTATATCTGTGGTATTCAGTTAGACAACTGGACTTAATGTTTAGTTCTTGAAGACATTTCAATAGTCACCCTATTGGCTTTCTTAATTCAGAATGACTTGTACAAGAAACTGTAAGCCAAGTACCCTGGAAATTCCCAATTAGCATATAACAGGTGTTAGGGACCTTCTGATGCAAGGTGTGATTGCATTGTGCAGTGGCGTGACTACCACCCCCGCCACGACTACGGGGGGCCCTGGACAGTAGTAGGGCCTGCCATAAGCCCAAGATCTCTTCCGCGATCAGCAGTTTTTAAACAGCTGATTGCGTGTATGAATGAAACATATGCACGATCAGCTGTTTAAAAAAACAGACCCGAACATCCAGAACTGAACCTCTTAGCCTCAATGCATCCACCCCTTGCATTGAGAAGGTCCCTAACACCTGGCTGTTGGGACTGTTGGGACTTTCCAGGGTACTTATATTGCCAACAGATTCTTGTACAAGTCATTCTGAATTGAGAAAGCGGATGACTAGTGAAACGTCTAAAGAACTAAACTTTAGTCTTCATCCATGACCTATAATTTTCTATAATGTAGTCCCCCCACCCAACCCCAACTGCATGGTCTGTTTCTGAAAAAAGTTAGAGGAACATTACTTACCAGCCTGTGATCCAGTGGCCTCAGTCTGCAATGCAACTTCAGGGAACAGAGTTGCATTGGGGGCTTGGCCGCAGCTGGCTATTGAAACAGCCGAGGGATAGTAAGTAAGTTTTATTTCTTTTTTTACAAAATAATCATGTGATTAAGGTTGGGAGGGGAAAAACTACATTACAGAAAAATGATTTTATGCTACACTGAACCTACAGAGTGAGGAATCTGATTGGAGGGAGGGAATCGGTATACAGTGCATGCCAGAAGAGGCAGAAACCTTGTTAACAGGAAGACAGCTCCTACTCTCCACTTTCCTGGACTTTGGACAAGCACTGCAGAGGAACCATTTGGAGCAGAGATGTAAGGTGAGGATTTTTTAGCACTGTACAGTGGGGCCAGTATGGAGTTAAATTATAGTTTTGGCATGGACATGCCCTTTAAGAATAAGTTTGTGTTCCGTTTAATGGTACATTATGTTTGTCATCGGTGGACCAGACTGAGCTATATTTTGCCTAGCAGCTACCCACTGAACTATCTAATGCTCTGGGAACACACAGTATTTAATATTTATTGAATTCATTTTTTATATTATAATTGGCCATTTTCAGCAAGGGAGTAATGGGTTCTTCTCTGACACAACATATGTTTTACAAGATAATGGGATTCTGTTTATCTGGTGACCCAGAGACAGTGGCCAAGGAACAGAATATCTATGATAGTTTGATAAAATGTGTTTTCCTGAACAAATCATTCTCCTAAAAAAGCCTAAATTACACAGCCTCGGTCTGTTTACTATCCCTTTGGAACAGGCAATTCTAAAGACGCTGCCTTACATTTGCAGATGCTCATTACAATTTATCTGATTTGCCTCTGTTGCCAGAAGCCACTTAATTTGGGAGTTCCACAGTATCTTCTGTCTGGTCTCTACAACGAGCAGTAATCTGAAAGTTTATAAGAAAATAAAGGGCTTTTGCCACTTTCTCTATACTGGGGATTGTCACTGGAGCAATTACATTATTAAAAGTGTAATAAGTATTTTTAGGCTGGGTACAGGTGGACAGATTTTTGTCCCGACCTCACGTTTGCCGCTAGCAAGGCCACTCTGCAATGCACCAGAATCCCATACACAGTGTGATCATGGCATGTTGTTGTGCATGTTATTGTTGCGTTATGTTATTTAAAATCACATGCGAAATTGTAAAAAACGCGTTGGTGTGGCCTAGTCCTTTGATCATTAGAATCGTGTTATTTAAGGAAATGGTCCAAATGGGATGGTGGGGAGGTGAAGTAAAGTCTCTTTTTAGGCATACCTCCCAATGGTTACAGTTTCCCCAGCAAGCCCAGCTTCTGGACAGCCAAATCTGTTCCAGGAATAGTCATGGCTTGTGCTCCCCCATATCTTTCTTGTACTGGAGAACCTAAACCAACATAGACTTGCATGCTGGTGTCACTGGCTTCAGTTTTTTATTTGTAAAGTGATGGACCCACAAACTGATTATTTGACAGGTAGTTTTTAATAGTTTATATTTGTAGGGGAACATCACAAGGCAGCCTTATCATAGTCCGAGAGCCTTACCATGGTAGATAAATAAACCTTTGTTCTCCATTTAGACTTGTCTGTGCTTTATGTTCACTCTTTCTGGAGAACAACATCAACTTTTATGGTGTGTATAAAAAGTGTACTTCTAGCAAACTACTCCTTTTTGATGTTATGGGAAAGGGACACCAAAGAGCAAAGATCTATAAATATGAATAAACAATAAACCAAAGTAGAGGATATTGTATTTCACCAGTTTCATGGGTAAGTTTCTCATACTTCTATAAAGGGCATGTCCACGCCCAAAACTACAATTAAACCCACTACTGGCCACACTGTGTAGTAAATAAAAATCCTTACCTTACATCCCAGGTCCAAATGGTTCTCCTGTAATTTCCCTACAAAGTCCAGAAAACTGAGCACCAGGAGCCTGGCTGAGTCCATACAGGACTCGGCCTCCTGTCTCTCCTCCGGGAGAATTATGCCATGCGCTGTGCAGGCCCCCCCCCCTCCCTCCCTCTCCCACCCGTTTTGCTCTCCCAACCCCAACCACTGTAGTTATTTGAAGCAAAACTCCACTGATCTACGTATACTTACATTGCCTCTTTCTCCCGATGTTTAGTACATCCGGAAGCAGCATCCATGATTGGCTGCCTCTCAGCCAATCTCACTTTAATCTACTGTATGTCATGGTGTGAGACAAATCACTGTCGGTCGCGCTGAATGTCGCCATGGCCAACAGTTGTCCGTGACCAATCATGCTGTTGATTGGTGGCCGCATGATTGATGTGATTTCTGACATGTCTGATCAGCCATTATTCCAATCTGGGCAAATGGACGCCCGTTATCGTCAAAATCACCTCAGATTTTTTGGCCCTACCAATTCACTTAAGTATCGGTCAGTTGGCCCTAAAAATCTGCTTGTGTGTATCCAGCCTAACTGTGTGATGTTTGTGCTGATCGGAAAATGTCCTGACAATCCCATCAGTGGCCATGTAACTCTGAGCGGTGCAGGGTGGTGTAGTTTGATTGGTACTTCTTGATCAAATTACCATTGTACAATATTGATTGCCAACAACACCATCTTAACCTTAACAATCGTAAATCCGATTGGAAGAACCTATCAAAGCCTCCCACCTTGAGCCTCCAAACTTTTTGCAGTTTTCGACTTGAAATCTGCAGAGAGATGGGGGCGGTGGAATTTTTTCTGATAAACCACTTGAAATTGTCGAGCAGGTGATTGTAGAAACAGCAGTGGCATAACTACCACCCCATCATCCCCACGATGGCGGGAGGGCCCAGACAGTAGCAGGGCTCACAACAGGCCCATAGCCTCTGCGATCAGATGTTTTTAAACATCCAGAATCAGAAGTTCAGGTTCGGTCTTTTAAACAGCTGATTGCGCTTATGTTTCATTCATTGTGCTGATCGTGGAGGGGGCAGTTACACTCCTGAAAAACGGGAAATGGTTTTCAATATTTTCAGCGAATCGAATTTATTAGATCGCTTAAAATAGCTTTACAGTCATGTACTAGTGACAGTCTATACATATGTGACTAGATTGTCTATACATATGTTTTACTTTTGTATTTACTTTGTAAATCTTTGTCATTTGTATTAATCCTAGATGATTCCTTTTATTGCAAAACACCAACCCATCCAAATCATTTCAATCCCTTCAATCACCTTTAATCTCTCCTCTTTCACAAGAAGCAAAAGTGAAAGTAAAAGGAAATGTAAAAGGTTTTAATTAGCCAATGATAGGCAATCGTCATGAAAAATGTGTTTCAGAGTAAACTTCCCCTTTAACTTGGGGTTGTGATGGAATATGTAAACTGAGCCATAATATAAACTTTCCATTTGGTTAATGTAGGATGGCTGCACACGGCTGGAAATTTCCATGAGTCTACTAGATGGTGACAGAGGAAATTCTGTATACATGTATGTATATATAGTTTTATTTCCTGTACTTAAGGTAGAAATGACTAGTAACTGTCTATAGTAAACTATATTCACAGCCAACTTTGCCAAAAAATTTCTAGTGATAGTGATGTGCACAATGTTGTGAGATTTGGACACGGCCATTCGAAAGGCAACTATACTGAAAAAATGAATTTTAATCTATAAATAAATGTGCATGTAGCATTTAGGCTGAGGCCACACTGTGCAGGATGGCAAGGCACAATAGTCTGTTATTGGAGCGCATGTGATGTACAATATAAGGGATAATAGGCTACCTACAGTGTAATGTAAGGATATTACTCCACTGAGGAGTCCATGACCATATAGAAGCACGAGGCCGCAGGCTGAGTGCTTTTATACAGGGCATGGAACTCAGAGGTGAAGTAAATTCATATATTACACTGTAGGTGGCGTATTATTTCTTATAATACATAAGGCCAGCCAAAAAACTGTCCACTACCACTGTCTCTCCCCCCCTGTATTAGTCATTTATATAGGAATCCCTGTTTAGTGTATAAATAATTACCGTTCCTATTGAAAGAGAAAGAAGGACCGAACATCGTCTGTCAACAATAAACATGGATTCTTATATAAATGACTAATACAGGGAGGGGAAGACAGTGGGAGGGGCAGTGCAATACAGGAAGTCACTCAGCGACATCACTGAGTTACTGTAATATAGATTCTCGCCACTGCACCTCCCCATTGAAAATGCCTTGCCTTATGTATTATAAAAGGTAAACGCATGCGCTGCAAAAACAGATGGCAGAGCATGCAATTCTCACATGATAAAGGGTCGCGATTGTTGGTACGTGAGAAAGGTGTGTGTGTTGCTGCATGATTTCATGTTCAGGCTCAGTATCGCTTCTTCCTCTTTCAACCACTCCCCCTTCCATCAGACTTTCTGTAAAATCAAGCATACTCCATAATTACCATTCCAGCTTTTATTATAATTAGGCACTTGTTTGACAGTTGAAATACAAGATGCTTCAGATATCTAAAGAAATAGGGGACCGATGAACAAAAAATGTTGATGGTGGTGGAAAAAATTAGTTCCCAGTAATGGTCCATTTTAAATAACATTTTTTTCCAGTATAAACATTTTTTTTCCAGTATAGATGCCCTTTAAGCATAACTTTTGTACAGGACCAAAGGTGAAACCTTCCCAACATTCATTTGGTAGCAGCAGCTATGACTTCACAGTGTAGTGTTGGGGATAGGCACCAATATGGGCAAAATGTGCACAGTGCAATCTGTTTTTCGGTTCACATCCGATTTGAGCGTCGCATGGAAATGCATGTTTTTGGTGCCCATCACATGCTTTGTTATTAAACTAAATTACATGGGAAAACGGAAGCATGTGCACTAATGAGCAAGATCAAAATCAAAAAAATGTTTTAAATTGGTATAGTGGGGGCCTAACCCTTAAAGCAGCAGTGTTACCAATTTAAAGGTCTGCTGGATTCACCGAATAAACAGGAGAATGTCTCCATCTGCCTGTCTAATGACATTCTGCAGGACAATAAACGAGTGGGACTGTCCTACAACATCGGGGACTGTTGGCAACTATTTAGTTTTCTCCTCATTTTTTATAGGCCTGATAATAGATTTGTTTTTATATCCTACCAGTTAAAGTTATCAGGGGTGTCAAACTAAATCACATAAGGGGCCAAAATCAAAAAGACAGGCCGAAGTGGTGGGCCGAATTCTTTTTTAAAGGTACTTCGAGGTGCAGGATTGGGACTCTGTCACACTTGTGCCTAGTGCTAGGTCTCGCCAGGTAAAGGATGTAAAGCACACTGTTTTGGACTGGGACCCCTGTCTATGGCGTGACCATGTGCTAACGTGGAACACCCACCTCTCCTGGCACGGCAAACTCCAATGGAAGGCCCTTTGTCACACCTCTCTCCACTTCCCAGTGCTAGGCTGGATACGCAATCAGTAGTTATAGTGGTGAAGGCATCCAAGCCTTACTACACTGCTATCCATTTGGGCATCGTAACTATAGATCTGCCTGCTAGATGCCACAACTGTTTTTAAATAACTTATTGTGCCAATCAAGGTGCACCTACTGTAATCAGCTGTTTAAAAAGAGACAATTGCGGTATCTAGCAGGCAGATCTATAGTTATGCCACTACTTGGGATTGCAAAAATGCATAGCAGAGTAGTAAGTCTTGGATGCTGTACAGTCAATGGGGGCCACAAAAAACATCCAGAAGGGCCAGATTCGGCCCGCGGGCCTTGAGTTTGACACGTGTGAGTTAAACTGGTCTGTAATTATCTCTTGACAATCAATAAGCTCCAAGCTCCATCTGCTGAAATTAGATTTTTATTGGTTTAAAATCCACCAGACAGGTTAAAAATGGTGCAGTAAAACTTTTCTTTGTTCCCCAAACCTGAGAGATGTAAGACTAACCTGAAATTCTGCCTTATCTTCTGTTACCTCCTTTCGGTTTCCTGATTCTTCCAGTTAACATATGAGATTTGACATCACAGCCAATGACTGAATACTATTCCTCTAGCTGCCTGCTCTGAGCATGTGCTAAGGGCAAAACCATTCTTTAGAGGCAGAGTGTAGGGGGAGTAGAACATTTCACTGCATAACAGGTTGTGCCCTTTCAACTCCCCAATTCATCTCTGAAACAATCCAGGCTGTTTATCTGTAACTTCTGCTGTGTAGAAGTCATTTAACATGTCCTATATTTATATTCTTTCTTTAAGCAACTATTTTAAAATGCATCTCTCTCTAGCACAAAGAATGTGATCATGAATCTGCCTGGGCCGTGCAACAGGGCATTCTGAACTTTTCCACAATGGGAATATCACTGGGCTGTTTTTGTTTAAACCACGGTTGCTAGGCTCTGCTGCCTTTGTTTGCTATATTCCTGTCTAGTCGTTCTTTTTTTTTTTTTTTTTATTAAATCTGTCGTCAGCACTCTGCTAGCTATGGAAATAATTGAAATCCCTGAATAGTTAATTGAAATATAATTTGAGTCTTTCTCCTGGGTCTGGAAACCGTTGCTCACTTCATAACCTATGTCTTACAGAGTATCTGGGGATATTGATGTAAGTGTAAACACCAGGAGAGCACAATTCTACAAATAATTAAAATGCATATACTGTATATATTCCTCCAAACATGATCTCTTACACACACTGACGTTTATCCTTGTAACCATAGTTTATAAAAAAAAATGCAGATTGGGAAAAATTCTCCATTGGGGCTTATTTAATAAGGGGTGCAAATATTTGCCTGTAAATTGGCATCAACCAATCAGATGTTACCATTTCACTGGCCTACTACTGCTACAAACACGTATGGTTTGTTTTTTTGTTAGCTAGCGGCCAACAAACACCCTACGAATCTTTAGAAGACATCCGATTAGTTGCTGCAGAGTAACGACACTGACAAAAGTTGGTACCTTTTGAATAAATATGCCCCTAGGTCATCCAGTTCAGACCATCATGAACTGGTATCATATAGCCGTGACATGATTGTCGGAACAACAATTAATTTTACAATTGTTGTACAGACAGGCTGCACGGTAGTGGGCAGGTAGCCTGTTCTATGCTATAGATGAAAGTCCAAACAGACATTTTTATAAATTTCAGTTAATCGTGTGGTCTACTATGCACCGATTGAATGTTACATTAACAAGCAACTGTGAAAGCAAATAACCAAAGCCACTAAAGGACCACTATAGCATTTCCCCCCTCTGTAATCTACAAGATAGGAGTGGGTATTTCTACCTCCTGTTCTGCATTAGGCAAGGGGAAATCTTCTGAACTTTACGTTGAGTATGAATAGCTGTAACATTCCAGCCCTATTTCTCTGTAGTTTGCATGGAGAACAAGCTGGGGGGCGATCAGGGAACTGACTGCTCCAGTTCAAAACTTCAGCAGATGATTTTCCCTTAGCTGATAATTACAGATTGCAAAGGGGAATAAAATATAGTAGAAGTCACTAGTTTACAGGTCCACTACTAAGTAGTCATCACACTAGTCTACATACAATTCTTCATTTGAGTTACTGTAACCTCCTCCTCTGCTGGGCCTCCTTTCTTGCATTTACATCCCTGTACAATCCGCAGCTCTGTGTGGTGAAGAATCACCCTCTTATTCCTGTTATAAGTTGAACCTTTCAAGCTCACCTCTAACCTCCTTCCGTGCACTTTTACAAAACCACCATACATGTGTCTGAAACACCCCCAGCTATATGGGCTTTCCAGGCAGGTCTAAACTCAAAATTATTTCAATCTCTAACAAGGTGGGTAATGTTATCAGATATTGAACTTCTTAGTCACAACCTGCTGACTGTCCTTGGCTCAGAATATACAAACGTTATGTTCAATACATATGCCAATCTAAACCTGAGGACACACATTGCAGATTTGTATTAGATGATAGACAGATAGCATTGGAATCTGCATACTCGCTTAAACGTTCCAACACAAATCTATCATACAGTACAATTCTCCTCTTTCCATTAAAAGTCCTGCCCTGGGTAGCTCACCCTTGGTTTAATTGGCAATTAGCTGTTTCACTTACCTAAAGTTCCTTGCTGGTCTAGTTTACTTCTGCCTTCTTCACTTGCACAGGACCTAGCCTAAACGTCTTCCCATAGGTCACAGACAGATCAAAAGGTGGGCTGGTCTGGACTGGCAAGGAAGACTTAAGGTAAGTGAAACAGCTGATTGCTTGTAATCTAGGAGTGACGACCTAGCAGTCTAGTTCCTCACCCTGAGTATTTTTAATGGGACGGGGTGGGCAGGGAAGGTCAGTCAGTCCAGACCATAGAGCTTTACTTTCTGTAAGTATTTTGGGTGATCTGATGTTCTCCTGTGGTAAGAAATTCTCATTTAAAGTCTTTAACCTAGGTAAACTTAAAGGGAAAGATGAGTTTTGGGAAATATTAGCACTTTAATGATGGGCTGGAATTTCACTAATATATCACACTTTTCCTATGTATTGGCAGATCCATCCTACACACACATTGGCAAAATTTTCTTACCTGCCCAACCCTCAATAGGAACAATATCCATGGAATGGACATTCCCTGGGGTCAACTGTACCATCACACACACATGCAAATTATAATGTAATCCCGTTACAATAATAACAAATCACAGATGGCTTGGATGATAAAATATAAACCAATGGACCTTTGTAACATATCATGTCTTTGTTCTTCTGATCTGAAATTCATTTGGTTGTACGAACAATATCCAATCCTTTGAAACTCCTATGATATAAAAATAAAGGTATCTAGAGAACCAGTAACACAAATAAGGAGGAAATAAAGAGAGACATATTATCAGCAGGTTAATAAAGGGCAAACGGAAATCTCAGAGCTGGAGATTTTTTCTGATTTTCAAACACTGCAAAATTTTCTGGTAAACAGACAAGCTGTACTCAGGGAAGCAGCACAGGGGCTGATTATGACTCAGTGTTTGAAACCTTTTAGAAATAAACTGTAACAGGGATACGAAAGCAAGACGTGAAACATTGCAATCATATTCAGAGTTGGAGCGATAGATAAGATCTTTGTTTTCTGAAACATTTCTAAACTACAGAGAATACGCTTGAGGCTTTCATTAATGTGTGGTTTAGCCTTGGTACAACTTCATAGGATAGTGTTGTTTGAAGGACGTTTGACTATTGCTCTGCAGTATAAGGATGTATGCAATGAAGGGAAAGAGGTTATTTGGTAAAAGGAGTTTTACTATCTACTTAGCAAAACTCTATCTACTTAGTAAAGGAGCGGTACAATAATTTTACCAGATCAAACACTTGGACCAATATGTTCTATTGGATTAAAATATCGTCAGTCATTTTTGACCTGAGCGAATAGTTGTGTCAGCTAATCACAGCAAATGCTGTGGTTCTTTAATGGAATCTCAACCGACAGACATTGAACGATATATCAATCGGCACGTCTGTAATCAGCAATATCAGGCTTAAATAGCCACAGTGTTCCAGCCCTAAAAAGTAAAGTTTTAACTAGGAGCAACATAACGAGTAAAGGGTTATGTGAAAGTTGGTTTCACCTGGTAAACTACAAAACTCTTTATCTTCTCTCTGTGATAACAAATGAGATCAGGAGACAATGTAGGGAAATCTAAAACAACAGCTAATGTTTAAGTATTACATCAATTGGAGGGGGCTGCAGCCTAGACATCTTTCAGGTAAATTAACATCAGTACTGGAGTCTGTAGAACAGTCCCACTCCATATCCATCAGAGGGGTGAGCAGTGTAATGTAAATTAGATTATTTACTGTCTTTAAAGGCTCGTACCCACGCAACTTTTTCTCCTGACCAAACGTTCGTCTCTTCTAACCAGTTGACTAGGAGATAGGACTGTCGGTCGCAGCAATAGTGGCCACGGCCATCAGTTTACCACAACTGACCGTTTAGTCCATAGAGGACAGCACAATCGGCCGTGGTTTTCCACCATGTCTGATTCGGACGACCGGTCGGTCAGACACGGCCGAAAATACATGCAATCATTTCAGCCTGATCGACCAATACACTGAACTATCGGTCGATTGCACTGAAATATTGCATTGTGTGTACCAGCCTTAAGTGTAGACAAATGTTTCTGATAGGTAGGCATTGTGACCTTGTTATCTACACTTGTTAAATATCAGTGACTCTGCATTGGAAAGAAATATCATTGCATTGCAAAATGACCTACAAATAACTACGTCAAATGTTCTGATTTTTGCTGGAAGGAGTTTAAATGGTTTTATAATTTCAAGTAAGAGGTTTCTGGAAAGAACAGACAGTGATCACCTGGAAAGCATTAAGCTCTGTTTACAAAGCAGTTTACATTCCAGGCTGTAATGTAAATTGGAGTTTAAAGGGTATCTCCACTCGTTTTTCTAAGTTTTGTGAATCCAGTTCTATTGAAGAACGGGAGGTAAAGGAGCTGTGCCTTACCTTCCGTTCTTCAATAGAACACACAGGAGCCAGGAGACAAGGTAAGAAACTTGCTCGCTCGCTCCCCGGAGCTTGGTCTGACAGGTCCCACGGACCTTGTCTTCTATGCCATAGAAGACAAGGTCCGTCGGGACCTGTCAGACCAAGCTCCGGGGAGCGAGCGAGCAAGTTTCTTACCTTGTCTCCTGGCTCCTGTGTGTTCTATTGAAGAACGGAAGGTAAGGCACAGCTCCTTTACCTCCCGTTCTTCAATAGAACTGGATTCACAAAACTTAGAAAAACGAGTGGAGATACCCTTTAATGGAGCGCTATAGCACAGAAATAGTTTTTTTGAAAATATGAACCTGCATTGTATTATTGGTGGGGTGGCCATTATAAATGGCTGATAGTAGCGCAGTTAAATTACCGCTGCACATCGCAGCGGAAAAAATACCGCTGTCGCCATATTTATAATGGCAAGCAGCATTGCAGCGAAAAGTTTTGCGGCCGCGACAATTTGATCTATCTTCGTGTCGATACTGCACTTAGCGCAATGCGTTAAGTACAATACTGCCGTGAATCCTGAGATGGAACGGGTCTGGGAGGGGCTGCTGGGAAGGGGTCACTGCAGGTGGTCGCATCCGCCGCTACAGGGGGTGGGCGAGGTGTATGCCCTCACCCACAGCAGGTTGGGCACACACCCCTGCCCCAACCCCCGGCGATCTCACCCTCAAGGTGGCGAAGAGAAATGGCCGAGATTAACGCGGCGCATCAGTTACCGACGCTTTATAAATAGAAGCGAGCGGTAACTGATGCGCGAAGCGGCTCCATTTTATACCGGACGTGAAAAGTTACCGCTCATTTATAAATATGCCCCTAAGTGTTTCTAACTCCTATTCTTCTTTAGGAGTAGTCAGTTGTTAAATATAGTGGCAGGCATTTCCTGCTCTGCACCTAAACAAGGACGGGGTAAAAGTACTCGCCCCTCTCTCTTCAACAGTGATAGAGTTCAGGTACAGTACATATTTTTTAAAAGGAAAACAGTTTCAACTCAGATATAGTGAATAGTCTAGTAGAGGTTTAATACTATACTGCATATAATAGGACTAATAATTCCTACCTCCCAATTTAGTTTCTGTGAAGACAGCACAAAGAAAACTGATTTTGCCAGGCTTCCTCCTGCAGGAAGGCCCAGGACAGTATTTAATCTGGCAGATAAAAATTGAATGTGTTGGTGCTTCTCAGTTAAATAATATTGGGAGGTAGGAATAATCAATCCTACCTCCCTGTTCCAGGTACTTTTCATTTTTAAAAAGTTACGGTGGCCATACATACGGACGATAATGGGTAAATCCAGTCGTAAAACATGATTTACCCATTATCATTCATGTGTTTGGGCTTTTTCCAACCATCCGGAGTGCCGACGAACGTCCATAGTCGCCACTACGGTTTGTTGAGAAAGACCGAAAATTTCCGTCGGTCGTTATCGGCTCCCTTTACTTTAGTAAAGAGAGCCGATATGATTGTACCGTGTATGGCCGCACGACTGACCAATCCCCATACCGTGGATACTTTTTTTTTGGATACTATCCAACACAGAGGCACTAGAAATCCCAGTGTTCTCCTAGGTTTCCCATGGAATTTTTATGACAGCCTACACTTCATTGTTTGTAGATATGATGGGTGGGTAATCTCATTTCCTTGAACATGGTTTTTACTTTTGGACTGACTGGTTTTCCAACATACTTGAAAAAAATACCAAGAATATGTAAACTGGTGTACAATTTGGCAATAATGTTATTAACATTATCATCAGAATTCAGTTCTGGGTTTCTTTGCCTTGGGTTCTCACACATTGTTCATCAAGAAAAGCTCTGTAGTTTTAGGTTCATGGTGAATATCTATGGAAAGGCCAGCAATTTGGGATACCCTTTATGTATTAAATACCCTTTATGTATTAAAGGCAATAATAAATGCTGTACAAGTAATGAAGTTACACCCTACTTTTCCACGACCGCACAGGTTGCATTAACGGGGGTGCTGCGTTGGCTGAATCAGGAGTCTCCACATTTTAAGAAAAAAAATTACCTGCTTGTCAGTTTGTCACGGACCATAGGCAGGCACTGCAGGGCAGATCAAAGGGTCTTCTGTTATGCATTACGCCGGGTCACGTGACGCCGCATAACAGAGCACCCTTTGACAGCGCAGAATTCAATTTGAAGCTTGCCAAGGGAGCAGCCAGGCAGCAGGGAGGCACCGCACACAGACAGTCGCATTATTTGTGCACCCACACACAGGCAGCTAAAGTACCAATGTCAAATGGACACTGGACTGGGAACACCCAGCCGACTGGCTTTCTCATTTCAGAATGACCTGCATCTTAAGGATAAAGGACACACTTTTGAAGATTGTAATTGGCAAAGGAACATGACTGGTTCAAGAGAGGTGTTAAGGAGGCCATTTATGTGAAAATAAAGAAACCAAGCCTAAATTGAGGTGGGAGGGTTCGACACCAACTGTTTGCCATGTACAATGCTGTTTTGACACCTTACCCTGGGCGTTCCTATAACACCTCTTAGCCACTATCCAATCACGCCCTTAACACCTGGCTGTGATATGCTAATTGGGATTTTCAAGGGTACATAATTGCCACAGGTTCTTGTACAAGTCATTCTGAATTGAGAGATCCAGTCGGATGACTAGTGAAACGTCTTCAAGAACTAAACTTCAAGTCCAGTTGATCTAATTCAATACAACAGATATACCATGACCTGGATGAATGAGAACCTTCACAAGCATCGTGTCTTTCTGTTTTTTATTTTTCCTTTTATAAAAAGAACCACCAGGAACATTAATAAAACTGAAACTGTTGAGTTGGATTGCGGTGAAAGAACTATGGACACATACTAATACAATTACAACCATAGACGCCAGTGCATTAAGTTACAGGATTATAGTATTACAAGGGTTTTAAACAGTACTGTTTTTCTTTTATAGTGTGGGCTGACCAGCCATGATTTTTATGTGTATGGATATATAAATTATTTTTATAAAAAAGGTAATTTTATAGCTGGTGTAATAACAGGTATAGATTGTTTTTAAATAAAACTGGATGAAAGATAATTTATTCCTTGTGGGCTGTAACCTTATATAGTCATGTCTATCACTATCATGGTATGGGAATGGGATGATGGCTGCGGATGGGACTGATGCGTGTAACTGTGCAAATTGCAATGTCTCTCACTGTGATGATGCACTAAAGTGTTATCAGAAAATACACAGCCCAAGTGATGATTATACTTTTTTTTAGCCATTTTCTAGCTGCCCAGCCTAGAGTATACTTAGGTAGCATTAGAAGTTAGCACTAGTTAAGCTGTGTATTTTCTGCTTATCACTTCATGTTGTAAACATATATGTGTGATTGACTTCCAATATGATGGTACTGTGGCCCTGCTTTACTCTCTTGTTTCTCTAATCTGGTTGACACCTCCTCCAACAAACACATACACCCTGGCTTCTATCACAGCCTCAGACAGACAAGACATTTTTGTTGCACATGCTAATTGAGTTAAAAATCCCTGCCACCCAGCATTTGTTCATTTTAACACAAGATGTTGGTGGGGGGATGTTTTTGGGGGGGGCACCAGAAACAAATCTTAAAGGTGGTGCTATTTATCCTAAGGCTGGCCCTGTGTGTGAATATAAATCATCATAGGAGGAAAGCTTTAGGTTATACATTGCTATTTCAGATTGTGCAATATATATAATTATTAGTATGGACTTTCGCAATATATCTTAATCAATGCATGTGTAGAGATTTTATCCTAAATATCTAAGTGTACCGTATATACGGATTTATATTAGGAGCGCTGTATGTAGGAAGGGAAGGTTAATTTTAGGTTTTATTTGGCTTGCCCGCCAATGGTAATATTAAAGGGTATGTCCACCCCCAAACTAAATTTTATTATCTGCTAGGAAGAGGCTGTAAACCTCGACCTTGCAAGGTTACAGCTGCCAAAGATGCCCCCAAATCTACTTACCAGTCTTCGTTCCCCTTAAACCTTCTGCTTAACTCCCGTGCCTTTTCCAAGCACAGAAGTCAAGCAGGAGGGGTTCAACCGGCATCCGCTCCTGTGATTGGCTAAGGCGCGATGGAGTGGATGCCAGTCGAGTCCCTCCTGCTTAAATACAAGGAAGTTAATCAGAAGGCATCGGGGGAACGAAGGCTGGTAAGTACATTTGGGGGCATCTTTGGCAGCTGTAAACCTCACGAGGTGGAGGTTTACAGCCTTTTCCTAGCACATACTAAAAAATTTTGGGGGGGTGGACATACCCTTTAATGATATTACTGATGGTGATTTTGGTGGGTTATTTAATAGAAACTGGTGCAATTTTATATTCATTCTCTGAGTAAAATTTGATTGATATTTTTTTTAAAGGGGTATCTCCACTGAAAAAAACAACATTGCCTCTAGCTTATGTTAATATAATCACATACCGCGAATATCAGCTTATTCTCTGCAACACTTTCAATGTTCTACTGCTTCTGCTGCCTGTATGCTGGTAAGGCATCTGATCTGCCTCTTTCCTGTGCCCGCCTGCCTGTAATCCGCTCGATGCGCGTGCAGCCGCATGTACATGCGCAGAAAGTACATCACTCAGTTGGAACAAGCTGACCCTTCTCTGTCTGCCGACAGCCAATGGGAGCTTAAGCGTTACGTTCCCATGGCTGCAACTCCAATGCCTGCGCTTGTTTGCAGGACCATAGAAGGTGGAGGAGACACAAGAGTATTTACAATTCTGGGAGCGAGCCGGGGGGGGGGGGGGGTGTTGGTGGTGGGCACAAGATGGGTTTTATAGTGGCTGCTGGGGGTGAGTGAAGTGCCACAAGCTGGAATGGGAGGGGGAGTGAGAGACACAGGATGTGGTTCATAGGGGATGCTGGGAGTGGAGTGCCACAAGCTGGAATGGGAGGGGGGATGAGAGACACAAGATAAGTTTCAGAGGGGATACTGGGAGTGTCACAAGCTGGAATGGGAGGGGGTGAGAGAAAAAAGATGGGTTTCAGAGGGGATTCTGGGAGTAAGATACAAGCTGAATTTTAGAGCTTTGTGAAACTCCCAGCATCCCCTCTGAAATTCATCTGGTCTATCACCCAACCCCCCTTCCATTTCAGCTTGTGTCTCACTCCCAGCATCCCCTCTGAAACTCATTTTGTGTCTCTCACCAAAACCTCTCTCCCCATATGGTAGCTTTAAACATATTACATTCCTTTTGTAATAATTTTACAATTCTCTGTCTCTCTCTCTCTCTCTCTCTCTCTCTGTGCAGAGACAGGGAGGAAAGGCTTTGATGACAGCAGGTATCACTGGGGTCAAGTGGGTGTGCCTGCCAGCATGATGATGCACATTGACTGACAGCACTCCCAGCACTGGAGGAGACACGCCCCCAGGAACGAGCAGAACTTCTCCAGGCTCCTGCAAAGGAACAGAGTTGATTTTTTGGGGGGAAAAAAAGGTAGAAGGAGGGTAGGGGGAAGGGGAACTTTCAGATTAAAAAAAAAAAAAAAGTTTTTTCATTAGTGGAGATACCCTTTAAAGATTTGGTGTACGTGTACTTTTTAAACTAGTGCTGGTCACTAGGGGAATATTTTCTTCCCCAGGGGGAGTTCTATATGTATCTACTAAACTATGCAGAGCTTTAGAAGCGTCAAATGATGTGCAATTGCTGCAAGCAGACCTAGACAGATTATCAAAATGGGCAGCAGAATGGCAGATGAGATTCAATGTTAATTAATGGAAGTAGTTCAGAGAAGGGCAACTAAAATTATAAAGGGAATGGAGGGGCTTGACTATGCAGGCAAATTAGACAAGTTAGGGCTGTTTACATTGGAGAAGCGACATTTGCATGGGGATATGATCACTTTATACAAATATATTAACCCTTTCACTGCCAGGAGATTTTCATTTTTTTTTGCGTTAACTGCCAGAAGAATTTTCAGGATTTTGCCCTTAATTGCTTTAGACTAATTTTACAGTAGGAAACCTTGCAGTAAATCAGGAATATTATACATTGTTTTTTTTAAGCACAAAGTCTACTTTAACATGGTAACAGAATTTTGTAACTTTTCTGGAAATTTTACTGGAATTATGGGTAAAATATGTTAAAAAAATGAAAAATTTGCAAATTTTCATGGATTTTTCCCATTTTTACTGATAGTTATCTTAAGGTTACACACAAAAATCTTACTGTTTCTAAAAGCTCTGATACTCCCGAGTACAACGATACCAGATATATGTAGGTACCTGACTTTTCCTGTACAGGAGACCCCCCCAAACTAAAATTGCACCTTCAAGAATATTACAGCAAATTAAAATGTATAACCACTACTGACAGTTAACATAGAATATCTTCCAAATTAACTAAAATATCCCCACAAGTGAGATATTTTTAGAAACTACATACCCACAAGATTTTATGAGTGAGGTTAGTTTTGATCAAAATGCAGATACCCGGACGCAGCTCTTCATCCAATTGTAAGTTATTTTCTCACATTTTCCTTTTTTTCCTCAACTGTAAAATCAGAGACAAAATCAAATGCGAATTTCAGCTAAAAACTTTGGAGGAAAGTTCAAACGCATCTCAAATATGAAAGCCTAACCCCTCCCGAATAAAACAGTATGCCACATTCATGGGTGTACCCAGAGACATGGCTACAAACTAACCCAGAGCGTGACCAGTGCCAAATGGCAGTAGCAGCAAAAAAAAATTAGCCAGTTTTGGATTTGAACAGTCTGCAGTTTTTCCACAAAACACCCCCCCAACTCAGAAATACCCCCCACAAACTATAACGGTATGCCATATGTGCGGTTACACACGCGGACGTGGAAGCGAAAAGCCACAAAGTGAGACAATGAACGTTGGCTCAGAAACAGCGAAAATATTCAGCCAACTCCGAATTTGGACAGTCTACAGTTTTTTCCACAAAACACCCCCGTTACTTAGAAATAACCCCCACAAACTATATATTCCTGAAATTTAAACACCTTCAGCTATGTAACACTGTAGTTTGTTCATTCATACCATCAATGGTGTGGGCGCAGTTCTTCGTAGAAGTTCGCATTTGTCTGAAAAAATGAACAAAAAACAACTTCAAAAGGTAGAAATCATGCCAAAACCTCATGGAATGTAAAAAAAAGTTACTAAATATCAATCTCCCAAATGTCCTGAATCAAACGGTATGCCATATGTGTGGTTACACACGTGGACGAGGAAGCGAAAAGCCACAAAGTGAGACAATGCACGATGGCTCAGAAACGGCAAAAATATTTAGCCAACTCTGAATTTAGACTGTCTGCAGTTTTTTCCACAAAACACCCCCGTAACTTAGAAATAACCCCCACAGACATATATTCCTGAAATTTACACACCTTCAGCTATGTAACACTGTAGTTTGTTCATTCATACCATCAATGGTGTGGGCCCGCCAGCTTCGTAGAAGTTCGCATTGTGTCTGAAAAAATAACAAAAACAACTTCAAAAGTAGAATCATCAAAACCTCATGGAATGTAAAAAAAGTTACTAAATCAATCTCCCAAATGTCCTGATCAAACGTAATGCCATATGTGTGGTTACACGTGGACGAGGAAGCGAAAAGCCACAAAGTAGACATGCACGATGGCCAGAAACGGCAAATATTTAGCCAACTCTGAATTTAGACTGTCTGCAGTTTTTTCCACAAAACACCCCCGTAACTTAGAAATAACCCCCACAACTAATATTCCTGAAATTATCACACCTTCAGCTATGTAACACTGTATTTGTTTCATTCATACCTCAATGGTGTGGGCGCAGTTCTTCGTAGAAGTTCGCATTTGTCTGAAAAAATCAACAAAAAACAACTTCAAAAGGTAGAAATCATGCCAAAACCTCATGGAATGTAAAAAAAAGTTACTAAATATCAATCTCCCAAATGTCCTGAATCAAACGGTATGCCATATGTGTGGTTACACACGTGGACGAGGAAGCGAAAAGCCACAAAGTGAGACAATGCACGATGGCACAGAAACAGCAAAAATATTTAGCCAACTCTGAATTTAGACTGTCTGCAGTTTTTTCCGAAAAACACCCCCGTAACTTAGAAATAACCCCCACAAACTATATATTCCTGAAATCTACACACCTTCAGCTATGTAACACTGTAGATTGTTCTTCATACCATCATGGTGTGGCGCAGTTTCTTCGTGAAGTTCGCATTTGTCTGAAAAAATCAACAAAAAACAACTTCAAAAGGTAGAAATCATGCCAAAACCTCATGGAATGTAAAAAAAAGTTACTAAATATCATTCTCCAAATGTCCTGAATCAAACGGTATGCCATATGTGTGGTTACACACGTGGACGAGGAAGCGAAAAGCCACAAAGTGAGACAATGCACGAGGCACAGAAACAGCAAAAATATTTAGCCAACCTGAATTTAGACTGTCTGCAGTTTTTTCCGAAAAACACCCCGTAACTTAGAAATAACCCCACAAACTATATATTCCTGAAATCTACACACCTTCAGCTATGTAACACTGTAGATTGTTCATCATACCATCAATGCTGTGGGCGCAGTTCTTTGTAGAAGTTCGCATTTGTCTGAAAAAATGAACAAAAAACAACTTCAAAAGGTAGAAATCATGCCAAACCTCATGATGTAAAAAAAAGTTAAATATCAATCTCCCAAATGTCCTGAATCAAACGGTATGCCATATGTGTGGTTACACACGTGGACGAGGAAGCGAAAAGCCACAAAGTGAGACAATGCACGATGGCTCAGAAACGGCAAAAATATTTAGCCAACTCTGAATTTAGACTGTCTGCAGTTTTTTCCACAAAACACCCCTGTAACTTAGAAATAACCCCCACAAACTATATATTCCTGAAATTTACACACCTTCAGCTATGTAACACTGTAGTTTTTTCATTCACACCATCAATGGTGTGGGCGCAGTTCTTCGTAGAAGTTCGCATTGGTCTGAAAAAATTAACAAAAAACAACTTCAAAAGGTAAATCATGCTAAAACCTCATGGAATGTAAAAAAAAGTTACTAAATATCAATCTCCCAAATGTCCTGAATCAAATGGTATGCCATATGTGTGGTTACACACGCGGACGTGGAAGCCAAAAGACACAAAGTGAAACAATCCACAATGGCTCAGAAACAGCAAAAATTTCAGCCAAATCTGAATTGAACAGTCTGCAATTTTTCCCCACAAAACAACCCCACAAAACCATATATTTCTCGAATCCACACACCTTTATCTATGAAATCTGTAGTTTGTTCATTCGTACCATCAATGGTGTGGGCGCAGTTCTTCGTAGAAGTTCACAGTTTTAGCAGATTTCTAAAAAATTTTAAAAAAAAAACTCTCAAAGGTAGAAATCATGCCAAAATCCCAGTAATGTAAAAAAAAGTTACAAATATCAATCTCCCAAATGTCCTAAATCACACGTATGCCCTATGTATGGTTACACACGCAAACGTGGAATCACTAGCCACAAGTGAGCCAATGAAAAATGGCCCAATTACAGCAACTTTTCAGATTTTCAGACTAAACACCCCTCTACTAACACACCCCAAACTATATATTCTTGGAATCTACACACCTTCAGCTACACAATGTGTGATTCCTTTATGCATACCACCAATGGTGTGGGCCACAGTTTCATTTAAAATTTCGCTTTTTTACCAATTTTCAGTAAAAATTTATAAAAATACAATTCAAAGTTAAATCATGGCAAATTTCCATGTCATGTAAAAAAAATGGCAATTATCAATCTTCCAAATGCCCTGAATCAAACAGTATGCCATATGCGTGGATGTACACAGGGACATGGCCACCAACTAGCTCAAATGGACACATGCAAAGTTAATTACAAGAAAAAAATCAAAGTGCTCTGTAATTTCAAACAGCCCCAAACTTGAAATCCCCCCACAAATAAAACCCCCAACTAAATATCAATCTCCCACATGTTCTAATCAAACGGTATGCCCTATGTGTGGATGCACACAGAGACGTGGCCACCAACAGCTCAAATGGGACACATGCACAAATGCAATTACAAGAAAAAATCAAAGTGCTCTGTAATTTGAACAGCCAAATTTTTTTCTAAGGAAACAGTCCAGAAACATGGAAATTCCCCCACAAACTATATTTTTTTGGAACTCACCCCCTTCAGCAACGTTACGATGCTATGCTTTCATACTACATGAAGAATTCCAGACCAGTGATCCAAAGAACTCTGTGTTTTTAGGAGGTTTTGTGAAAAATAAAATAAGATGATTCAAGGATTGAAATCCTACCTAAACCAACTTGACAAGCAAAAAAACCCACTAAATGTCAATCTCCCACATATCCGCATCAAACGGTATTCCATATGTGTGGGTGCACACAGAGACGTGGCCACCAACTAGCTCAAATGGGACACATGCACAAGTGTAATACAAGAAAAAAATCAAAGTTGTCTGTAATTTCAAACAGCCCCAAAACTTGGAAATGCCCCCCACAATAACCCCCATCACTAAATATCACTCTCCCACATGTTCTGAATTAAACAGTATGCCATATGCGTGGATGTACACAGAGCCGTGGCCACCAACTAGCTCAATCTCGCATGCACAAGTGTAATTACAAAAAATCAAAGTGCTCTGTAATTTCAAACAGCCCCAAAACTTGGAAATGCCCCCCACAAAAAACCCCCCACTAAATATCAATCTCCCACATGTTCTGAATCAAACGTTATGCCATATGCGTGGATGCATACAGAGACGTGGCCACCAACTAGCTCAAATGGGACGCATCACAAATCAATTACAAGAAAGAATCAAAGTGCTCTGTAATTTGAACAGCCTACCTTTTCTAAGGAAACAGTCTCGAAACATGGAAATTCCCCCACAAACTATATATTTTTGGAATCTACACACCTTCAGCTACGTTACGATGCCATGCTTTCATACTATGAAGAATTCTAGACCCACTGATCCAAAGAAGTCCGTGTTTTTAGGAGGTTTTGTGAAAAATAAAATTGATTCAAGGATTGAAATCCTACCTAAACCAACTTGACGCACAAAACACCCACTAATGTCAATCTCCCCCATACCCTGCACAAACGGTATGCCATATGTGTGGGTGCACACGAGAAGTGGCCACCAACTAGCTCAAATGGGACACATGCACAAGTGTAATTACATGAAAAAAATCAAAGTTGTCTGTAATTTCAAACAGCCCCAAAACTTGGAAATCCCCCCACAAATAAACCCCCCCCACTAAATATCACTCTCCCACATGTTCTGAATCAAACAGTATGCCATATGCGTGGATGTACACAGAGACGTGGCCAACAACTAGCTCAAATCGGACGCATGCACAAGTGTAATTACAAGAAAAAAATCAAAGTGCTCTGTAATTTCAAACAGCCCCAAAACTTGGAAATGCCCCCCACAAATAAAACCCCCCTAAATATCAATCTCCCACATGTTCTGAATCAAACGTTATGCCATATGCGTGGATGCATACAGAGAGACGTGGCCACGAACTAGCTCAAATGGGACGCATGCACAAATGCAATTACAAGAAAGAATCAAAGTGCTCTGTAATTTGAACAGCCTACACTGTTTCTAAGGAAACACTCTCGAAACATGGAAATTCCCCCCACAAACTATATATTTTTGGAATCTACACACCTTCAGCTACGTTACGATGCCATGCTTTCATACATACATGAAGAATTCTAGACCCACTGATCCAAGAAATCCGTGTTTTTAGGAGGTTTTGTGAAAAATAAAATAAGATGATTCAAGGGTTGAAATCCTACCTAAACCCTTTTACAAGCAAAAAAACCCACTAAATGTCAATCTCCCACATATCCTGCATCAAACGGTATGCCAATGTGTGGTGCACACCGAGACGTGGCCCCCAACTAGCTCAATGGAACGCATGCACAGTCCAATTACAAGAAAAAAATCAAAGTGTTCTTGTATTTGAACAGCCTAATCAACTTGGAAATACCCTCCACACTATATATTTTTTGGAGCTACACACTTCAGCTACGTGATGGTATCATGCTTTCGTATATACATGAAGAATTCCAGACCTGTTATTCATAGAACTCCGTGCTTTTATGAGATTTTGTGAAAAATAAAATAAGAGGACTCAATGGTTGAAATCCTACCTAAACCCACTTGGCAAGTAAAAAAAACCCACTAAACGGCAATCTCCCACATGTCCTGAATCAAACGGTATGCCATATGGTGGGGTGCAAACAGAGACGCGGCCACCAACTAGCTCAAATGGGATCCATGCGCAATTGCAATTACAAGAAAAAATAAAAAAAACGCCACAACCCACCCCCCCACACCTATCCCCACTCCCCCTTTTAGTGGTATTTTAGTGAAAAGCAGTTTACGAGAGGTCCCCAAGTTTTTGCACACTTTTACTGATCCTAAAAATTAAATCAGGGAATTTTGCAGAGGTACCAAAAAAAGAGACCGACTAAATAGGCTTAGTTTCCCTTGAAATCGAACAAATAATGATCCGCGTTTACTTTAGTGATATCACCGGGGACATTGGGAAGCTGGGAGAAGACAATTTTTTTTGCTATTTATAGTTTTAGGTTAAAAAAAAAAAAGGTGTGTGTTCACTTAAGATTTATTTTGTGTGCATTTCCCCTTTTTTGGGGGATCATTCCCAAAGATGATCATCAAATCATCTTAGGGATGATACCAACTTGGAATACGGGCTAAATGCCCGTTTTCCAATTCGAAATCCGATCGGAAAAATCACTCCCGGAAATCATTTTCCAGGAAGTGATTTTTTCATTCATTGGCAAAGATCAATAATTTGGTGATCAGAAGTGATCACCAAATTTTGATCTCGTCCCCATTTTTTTTCTAAGTCTTTGCTAAGTAGCAAAGACTTAGAAAAAATCCTTTTGTGAATGGAACTTTGAGTTCCATTCACAAAATGTATAGTACAGCTGTCAGCATGACAGCTTGTACTATACTAGGTACTGCAGCATGATCAAATGGAGATCAGACTGCAGTTATCCCAACTTAACCACCAGGGGCACACTCTACACATTCAAGGAAGACCCCGGTGAAAGGAAGCTCCGTGACGTCACCGGGGTCTCCCTTTCCGCTTCCTCACAGACTCCACGTGGGACCGGCTGCACATCGCGGACCCAGCTAAAGGTAGGCGTATCTTCCGATCCCCCCCTCGGATTTGGATCAAACTGAGGGGGATCCAGGGGCTAGGGGGGCAGTTGAATGCTGCCCCCCGATCGCCCCTAGCGGGGGCCAATTTTTTTTAGGTGCAGGGAAGCCACAGATCGTATATTCACGATCTGTGGCAGTTTGGTCATTCACTGCACAGATCGTGAATATACGATCTGTGGCAGAGAAAGGGTTAATGGGCCATACAATAAACTCTCTGGTACCTTGTTCACTAATAGGTCATATCAGAGGAGACGTGGACATCCTTTAAGATTAGAAGAAAAGTTTCATATTCAGGTTAGGAAAGGTTTCTTTACAATGCGAACAGTGAAACTGTGGAACTGTCTTCCAGCAGATGTGGTAATGTCAAGTTCATTGTGTGGCTTTAAAAAAGGCCTGGATAAGTTTCTAAAACTAAACAATATTTACTGGTATTAATGCATATAGATTTGGTTGATCCAGGGATACTTTCCAATTGCCGTTTGGAGTCAGGAAGGAATTCCCCCCCCCCCCCCCCCCCTTTTAAGCTGATTTTTTTTTTTTGCCTTCCTCTTAATCAACTGTTAGGTAGAGTTAAAAAAAAAAAAAAAAGGGAGGTTGAAGAGGTTGGACTTGATGGACGTATGTCTTTATTCAACCTCAATTACTATGTTACCATTGTACAATATTGATTGACAACACCATCTTATCCTGGCCATACATACACAAGCAGATGTTCTTACGATCAAGTGCAACAATTGTAAATCCGATTGGGCTGGATAAGTTTCTAAAATAAAAAAAATATTGAGAATTACTGGTATTAATATATATACTGTAGTTTTGGTTGGTACGGGGATACTATATAATATTGACAATTACTGGCATTCATACATATACTGTAGTTTTGGTTGGTACGGGGATACTATATAATATTGAGAATTACTGGTATTAATACATATACTGTAGTTCTGGTCGGTACAAGTATACTAAATAATATTGACAATTACTGGTATTAATACATATACTGTAGTTTTGGTTGGTACGGGGATACTATATAATAATGAGAATTACTGATATTAATACATATACTGTGGTTTTGGTTGGTACAAGGATACTATATAATATTGACAATTACTGGTATTAATACATATACTGTAGTTCTGGTTGGTACAGGGATACTATATAATATTGACAATTACTGGTATTAATACATATACTGTAGTTCTGGTTGGTACAGGGATACTATATAACATTGACAATTACTGGTATTAATACATATATTGTAGTTCTGGTTGGTACAGGGATACTATATAATACTGACAATTACTGGTATTAATTCATATACTGTAGTTCTGGTTGGTACAGAGATACTACTGTATATATTATTGACAATTACTGGTATTAATACATATACTGTAGTTTTGTTTGGTATGGGGATACTATATAATAATGAGAATTACTGGTATTAATACATATACTGTCGTTCTGGATGGTACAGGGAAACTATATAATATTGAGAATTACTGGTATTAATACATATACTTTAGTTCTGGTTGGTACAGGGATACTATATAATGAGAGTTACTGGTATTAATACATATACTGTAGTTCTGGTTGGTACAAGGATACTATATAATATTGAGAATTACTGGTATTAATACATATACTGTAGATCTGGTTGGTACGGGGATACTATATAATATTGAGAATAACTGGTATTAATACAAATACTGTAGTTCTGGTTGGTACAGGGATACTGTATAATATTGAGAGTTACTGGTATTAATAATACATATACTGTAGATCTGGTTGGTATGGGGATACTATATAATATTGAGAATTACTGGTATTAATACACATACTGTAGTTCTGGTTGGTACAGGGATATTATATAATATTGAGAATTACTGGTATTAATACATATACTGTAGTTCTGGTTGGTACAGGGATGCTATTTAATATTGAGAATTACTGATATTAAAGGACAATTATACTCACCTTCCCTCTGCTCCTCTTCTTTGTTCATTACCTTTTACCCAGGTTGAGGACCTGAACCGCTAGGTCCTCACCCCTGGGTTCACGTAACTTAAAGCACTGTCTTAGAGCAACGCTGCTCTGGTAGGCTCCGCCCCCTCCTCCCCGTCGGCAATGAGGCCAATAGGAAGGCACGCTCTGCAACAAGTATAATTGTCCTTTAAAACATATACTGTAGTTTTGGTTGGTACGGGGATACTATATAATATTGACAATTGCTGATATTAAAACATATCCTGTAGTTCTGGTTGGTACAAGGATACTATATAATATTGACAATTACTGGTATTAATACATATACTGTAGTTCTGGTTTGTACAGGGATACTACTGTATATAATATTGACAATTACTGGTATTAATACATATACTGTAGTTTTGGTTGGTACGGGTACTGGGATACTATATAATATTGAGAATTACTGGTATTAATACATATACTGTAGTTCTGGTTGGAACAGGGATACTATATAACATTGACAATTACGGTATTAATACATATATTGTAGTTCTGGTTGGTACAGGGATACTATATAATACTGACAATTACTGGTATTAATACATATACTGTAGTTCTGGTTTGTACAGGGATACTATATAATATTGAGAATTACTGGTATTAATACATATACTGTAGTTCTGGTTGGTACAGGGATACTATATAATATTGAGAATTACTGGTATTAATACATATACTGTAGTTCTGGTTGGAACAGGGATACTATATAACATTGACAATTACGGTATTAATACATATATTGTAGTTCTGGTTGGTACAGGGATACTATATAATACTGACAATTACTGGTATTAATACATATACTGTAGTTCTGGTTTGTACAGGGATACTATATAATATTGAGAATTGCTGGTATTAATACATATACTGTAGATCTGGTTGGTACAGGGATACTATATAATATTGAGAATTACTGGTATTAATACATATACTGTAGTTCTGGTTGGTACAGGGATACTATATAATATTGAGAATTACTGGTATTAATGCATATACTGTAGTTCTGGTTGGTACAGGGATACTATATAATATTGAGAATTACTGGTATTATTACATATACTGTAGTTCTGGTTGGTACAGGGATACTATATAATATTGAGAATTACTGGTATTAATACATATACTGTAGATCTTGTTGATTTAGAGATACTTTCCGATTGCCATTTGGAGTCAGGGAGGAATTTCCCCCAATGTGTAAGCAGGAAGCACAACCCTTTATACTGAAGCTAAAAGCATAAACCTGGAGTCATTTTAAATGTAGCAGTTTGGATACCACAGTTCCCCTTTAAAACTTTCTATAAGCTTTCCTCAGGTACCATCACATGAGACAGTTTGAAGGCAAAGCCTGGCATCAATTTTGTATAAGTAGATACAGTGAGGTTCATGGACAGTATTAGTATATCTTGTTCTGGTAATGTGCTCATCAAGGACTGTTTTGGTTGCTATTTCGAGGTCCAGAGGGAGGGATGTATCAGTGAGAGTGAGTGTAAAAAGTCAGGCAGGCCCCCACTAGCCTTGGGTCATCTCTCATTCACAGGGGCTGTTCCCCTGTTAGTTAAACCTACAGTAACAGACCAGTTGTTTTGTTGTTCTATTAAAATGAAAGGGCGTTGTATGTTACATCAGCCAAAGGGTGTTTGAGATGCTGAAGTAATGTACATTTTTGGATATGATGCTGTAGAGGTGACATTACTGCCTTCTATAACATTCAAGTTGCTGAGTCATTTCTGGAAATGCTGTAACAAAGGTCATTTAATAATAACTACATAATAAATGTTTCTCTTTTATTGGACATTTCAGCTTTGTGGGAAGCCAACAACTAAAAATATCGGACAAATCTCTTGTTACTGAGCAACATTGTCCTCTGCTATGACATCACCGAAATCCTTAATACTTAATGGAGCACTAACAGCTTGTAAATAATGAAGGTGCACAATGTAACATGCACTGACATATACATAAGTCTCCATATATTGATCGGATGTAATGTATATAATGTTTCCAGTGCTCAGCATAATCTGCAGGATGCTCTGTATTGGAATGGGAGAATTTTCATATGTGACTGTTAATGTTCTAAACTAGCTTTAAACAAATTACACTTTAGCATTATATTCTGTATTCATGTTATAATGGCCATTGCTTTAAAACAATAGAAATTGTCCATTACTTTTTATGCTGAATAAGCACCCCGGTAGCCAATAATGCCAAGTGTGTATGTCACAATAACATTGGAAAGTCTATGCAGCATTGCTATTGTATATAATAATGCCACGTGACTAATATCCCAGAAGCCCTGCTCCATTGTATACAAATGTATTATTTACATTGTCAGGTTAAACAATTTTATGTTCTAACCAGTTCATGGTTAGATATGATCTTATAATATGTCTTCTTATCTACCTTAGGAATGGAAAGTACGTCTATGAGGCACTGCAACATACCTTTTTATGTGATTTCTACCCGAAGGTATACCTGTACGAAATCAGTATAACATTTTACTATAACAAGCCCTGTGGTTAATATTTTGTTAATGTTTCTAATTGGATAGCTTCCTATTACCTGCTAAAATCTCACTGTGCATGCCTGCCCCATTGGGAGAGTGGAGAAGAAAGGAAGTCAATATTTTACTGACAAAACACAGGTGTATCTTTAAATAAAAGACAACTGACATGATTTAAAAGTTTTCATTCTTTTAGTCACACAACAGTTCCAGTTTAGTGATTTCACAGTAGTGGCCTTTTACTGTGATTTAAATTATCCAGAGGCGAGCAGGGCTCGCCTTTAAAGTTTGTAAAGGCCCTGGGAAAAACATTGTGTTGGGGGCCTCCCACGACCATTGACTACACTAAGCTATGGATTGGTGCTTCCCTTAGCAGTTGGGGCACTGGGTTACTGTACTATTTACCCCTGTGATAGATCTGGTCCTGGATATAGAGAGAGCGATAGACAGGCATATTAGATAGATAGATAGATAGATAGATAGATAGATAAACAGACAGACAGACAGGAATGGGACAGATAGATACACAGACTGACGGGAATGGATAGATAGACAGACAGGAATGACAGACAGACAGAAAGGAAGGAATGAGTTTATAGATATGTAGATAGACAGACAGTTGAATAGAGACAGACGGAGGGATGGACAGACAGACAGACACGGGACAAATAGATACGCAGACTGACACAAATGACAGACAGACAGAAAGGAATGAGTGAATAGATAGTTGATGAGTTGATAGATAGATTAGATTAGATTTATATTAAATATGTACAGTAAATAACAATTAATGCATTAAGATAGTGAACCAGTACCCCAGATCGCTGCCTCTTTCTTCTTTTAGCTCCTGCAATACAGCAGAACTACTAGTAGCAAGAGTATCAAGTCACCTGGGACACATTCCTTTGGGCTGGAACCACCCAGTTTGGCTGTATTTAGTCATTAATTGTGTCTCCCTGACTTTACACTGGAAGTGGGTCATAGACGTTGCTAAACCAGAAACATACAATAGAGTGCGGGTACGTGCCTGGGGCAAGTTAAAATTAAAAAAATGGAAGGACAATGATCTGCCCACAGCATTGCTAAAAAAGTAAATGGGAGCAGTGTGGGGGGTGACAAAGAATAATACTTACTGGTGAGAGGTATACACATAATTAACAAAGACTATTTGTAATCAAGGTTGTGTTGCAGAATTACTGGTGGTTTAACTTCATTAAGTCCCATATATTAATATATTATTATCCAACGAACAAACTGAAAGAAAAGCTATTTTATTATTTTTTTAAGGTGTTATCCCCAGTGGAGCCTTGCAACACACTAGATAAGAGTGGCCAACTCCCATCTGATATCTGACTCCTTTTGATCAACCACTAGGCCTGGTAACAGCTGGTTTCCGTGCAGGAATCCCGTGTTCTGTTCTTTAACCAGTGTAACTGAGAGTTAACTTGCAGTCTTGGGGACCCCAGATGAAAGGAAAGGGCTGTCACAACGGTTCAACTCTCTTGTTTTGACATTTCTTGTTGGAAACTCAAGCTTGGCAATTCAAAATGTTTATGGGCTGTAAGGAGAGGCAAGCAATGCATGAATAAATGGAGCAGAGCTAAAAATAGTGTCAAAACATTTTGAAATATTTCAATACCTCCCAACCTTCCCCTTTGTATAAATAGGTCAAATTTATCACACCCTGATACACAATATACAGGGAACATTATGCCCAAGTTACATTCCAATATGCTCCGCTCACCCTTGGCCAAAAAATGTCTTTCAGGTCAAAATGACAGTGACTAGAAAAAATAAGACAATTGCGCAGGAGTAATGTTTCCTTTCCATACTATTCCGTATATTTCCTTACTGTTCTAATGTTCTGTCTTCCAAGAGAATGCTCTATGTCCCTACTGTATGTTCAATGTCCCTACTGTATGTTCTCGCCCTATACATACAGGACATGAGCAAAGGACTGTGTTTGTTGGAGAATAAAGACCCATATACATGCTAAATAATTGTCTGCATAGCAGCCAACCTGCTGGATCATGAATGTCATTGGCCTTTATTCTTGTGCTAAATGGGGGATCTCCTGGTCATTCCTCCTCCCTCCTCATAGAAGAGACCAAGTTGCTCTTCTTCTGCCTGTATGGATCGTCAGATAAACAGGGCCGCCTCTAGACTTTTTGGCACCTGAAAAAAAAATTCAAATGCTGCCCCCCTCGCCATTCCACCAGAAGGTGTGAGGTTTTATAATTGAAAGTGGGTGTCGCTTTGTCTGGAAGTGGGCTTTATACACACAACTGGTAAATAATGTCCACATTGACTGGTTTTAGATGCCCACAGTGACTGGTAAATGATGCCCAACATTGATTTTTGATCTGCAGAGCTAACAAACATTGATTTTAATCAAATTATTTGCCAGTTAAAAGGGAAAGGGAGGAGTCCTAGCTGCATTCTGTTGTGCAATGAAAGTCACGGCTTCCACTGCTATTTAATGTGACAGTACCTCCCGAAAATATGTGTTTTTTACAAACTGCATTTTTGCAGGCCCCTGGTATCCCGACCCCAGGCACATGGCAAAATAATGTTCTTCTGTCATCAAAACTGCTGTCTCCCTACAGGGTGCTGCTCTGTAATGTGATTCACCCTGCCTCATTAGGGAGGCGGCCCTGCAAAATGATTGTTATACCAATAGTATTATGATTAACTTAAAGCAGTGTACTCACACTAGAAAATCTGTCCAATGATCAGTCTCTACTAACAGGTTGATCACCAGTAGCCAAGCATCCAATTTTAATCAATCGAGATTATCTAACGTGTGTACATTGCTTTAGAAGCTTATATGCAATGAAAAAGTGCTCATGTTAAGGAAAAATAAAAGCAATTTACATCAGGGACCCTCTATCTGCTAGTAAACTAAAGCTGGCAGAAGTTCCTCACATCGTATTTGCAACGATCGGAAGAACCGCTTGTAGTCTCCCACCTTGAAACTCCAATCTTAAGCTGGGTACACATGGGAGAAATCACTGTCGGTCACGGTGAATGTTGATGTGACCGAACGTGCTGACGATCGGCAGTGATTTTCTGAAAATGCCGATTGACATCGATCGCTGCTGGTGGCGAAATCAGCAGATTTTTAGGCCCAACTGACTGATACATGGAAATATTGATCAGTTTGGGCAAAAAATCTGCCCATGTGTACCCAGCCTTAAGATTGGTTTGGCGGAAAATTACCAATTAATGAGTGGTCGATCCCCTGTATGTTGGGCTTAAAGGGACAGTTCAGTGGAAATGATCAATATTTGTTAAATTGTTAGTTTGTGTAATGCCTTCTTAGTTATTTTACATATTCTCTCCCATTTTGAAAAATCAGTTGATTTCATACCCTTTGCTGTTCCATGCTGTTGACATTAGTGAGCTGACATTTCAGTTTCTAACGGTCCTTCTTCTTCCCAGGATGCACCACATCTTTGGAATGTTCCTAAAGGTGGCCATACATCTATGAGATTTTACTTACCTGACCGAGCGCTCACGCGATGTTCATCGATGCTGCCAGAACCGCTTCTCCCGATCGTATATTTGACCGACATGCGATCGCAAAATCCCATTCATTTTGCGATCGCATGTCAGTCGAATGTAAGATTGGGAGAAGCGGTTCCGGCAGGATCGAAGGAAGATCGCGTGAGCGCTCAGTCAGGTAAGTAAAATATTATAGATGTATGGCCACCTTAACAGTAATTTCTACTGATTGGCTGTTGAAATTCTCTACTGAGCAACTGAATCAACCCAGGGGCTGGGTCAAGGGCAAAACCATAACAGTCTCTACTAGGGGTCCTACAAGCAGGTAGTCAGTATTTCGGTTGCGTTTATTTATACACAGACAAATTGCTGAATTGGCAGGTTAAGGTCATTGGGATGAAAAAATACTGCTCTTTTTTCTGAAAAGCATATGTATTTGCACTGAACTTCCCCTTTAAGATTCATTAACCTTACACACATGCTAGATAATTCTTGGCTGAGACAGGCGAAGAACAATCAATTTGGTAGACAATCTAGCATCTAGGTTACCCTGACATAGTTTAGTAATCCGTCTGATCAGACTACTAAATGATGTTGGCGAGTGACAGATTCAGTTCTCCAGCCCTTTCCCTGCAAAGCCACATTATAAGTGGGACAAATATATCAGTTCTACCACTTCATTTATAAAATAAAATGGGCATTATGTAATGTAACCAGCTGCATATCACATTTAAGTATTGTGTAACTGGTTTTCCTACATGTGACGGTTTGCAAGGCCAGTCAGCCCAGATGACATGACGAATATACAATTTCCCTAAATAAAGAAAGTTTGGTTTAAGTCTGTGCGGTCTGGACACTGTTTTTCCATAACACATTATTAAAATGACTTCTTTCTCTATTTGTAAGTAAGTGAATGTGGTATCCCCGCAGTCTATCATCTTTATTACTTTATAGTGACTTGAGCTATTCTTAGAAATGTATTTTCTTTTCATCTGTTACATCCAAGTGGCTCAGGTTATATTCATCTCTAAAACAACCAAAGTTATATTAGCATAGGCAAAATGCAGACAGATCATAATATTCCATTCAAAAGTAATATTATTATAAATTATACCAATAGGCTTTTTAAACCCCTTACTACTCAACTGTCTTAGATGAATGTCTCCCTAGATGAGACATAGCATGGTTACTGCATAGAAACTCTATTATAAGGGGCATTACAGGACAACTATACAAATGGTACCTGGGGCAGGGAGATTGGATTGATTATTCCTACCTCCCAATATAATTTTGTTAAGGAGATACAGCGTGTACAGTTTTTATTTGCCAGTTTAGTTCTGGGCTAGTCCTGTATTAAAGATACTGATATCTTTAATAAAGAAAATAAGGATATTAAAGACTGGCAGAATATGTTTTCTGGCTGGTGCTCCTCTCAGAAACTATATTGGGAGGTAGGAATTATAAGTTATGCACACTAAGTTCTCCTTTAAAGGGTATCTCCACCCCAAAATATAACAGAAACAGATTTACCCACCTTCTTTCCCTTGGCCTCCCTATTGCTACTTCTGGGAATAGAGTAGCAATAGGGGCTGGACCAGCAGCCCCAACTGTGATTGGCTGAGAGTCAGCCAATCACAGACGTGGCTGCCGGCTATTGAGAGAGCCGAGGGAACGATGGTTGGTAAGTCTGTTTCTGTGCACGTTTTTAAGTTATAACCATAGAGTTTAGGGTTGAAGTGGGGGTCCCTACGCTACAGAAAAGTTTCTTTTTTTTCTTTTAAATCTACTGCAGAGCCAAGGGATCCAGAGGAAGCGAGAGAGGAGTGCTCCCCTGCGCCATGCCAGAAACCTCCAGGAGGACAGGTAAGAGGCAGAAATGATTTTGGATCCCTCTGCCTCCTAGCGTTACAAATTTCTAACTTCAATATGGCCATCACCACACACAGAAGAGACAAAAAGGTTAGTGTAATTTTGGACAGTTGAATGTGGACAATCTGTGGTGAATTTTTAGTTTGGGGCTTGACATGCCCTTTAATGTGCTAAAACGCAATTAAAAATTCAAATGATAAGGAGTCCTACCTCCCTTTTTTACCTTCAAGCTCTGAGAAGATAATTCAAAGATGCCTTCTCTCTGCAACTCCCTCTACACCTCCCCCTGCCCAACACTTTGACATGCCTCCTAATTCTGACACAGGCACGCATATGAAATGTTTCTCAGTCTCGGAGGTTGGTGGTAAAAATGGTGGTAGGAAGCATGTCTTTTACCTCCTTAGATAAAATACTTTCAAATCATGTTTTTGAAATTTAAGTGCCCAACTGACCCTTTTCCGGAAATCAATAAACCCTTTGCTCCTTAGGGGGCATGCAAATGATATTAGGAAGACTTGGCAGTACAAATGACTTTGACCACAGGCCTCCTGTGTCTGTAAACATTCTGGCTGCAAATCTTTGGGCCCTTTACATCCTTTGTGAAGAACAATATTTTGTGTAAATATTGATTTCCAGTTAAAAGATCATCCTTAATCCAACACGTACAGGGCAAATAGAGATTAGAATCTCCCACAATGCGTTTCACCTCCTGCCACATTCTTCAGATTGAACATTTAAATAGATCTTCAAATTAACACTGCAAGATTTTACTTTTTAAAAAAAAAAATTAGACCCAGTTTTTAGGTCCCACATACATTTTACTTTTCTCCTGGTGCATGTTCATACTCCCAACAACCATTTCCTTGGTTCTCTTATTTCCAGCAATTCCAGAAGTTTGTACATTAGCTAAACATATTTTAAAGGACAACAATACCCGTACATCCCAATAAAAGTACCCAGGAAATGACCTCCTTTAGCTGGTGATTGCGATCACTGGTCTGCCCCATCCCCTGATTGCTTGTGTTCAGGGCCTGACCAATGGGAAGAGACACTCCCAAGCAAGCGATCACAATATCCTGATTACCAGGGAAAGGGCCGAGTGAGAATGAAAATTGATTGGTGTTCTCCACCTGGTGCACGTGTAAGGAATATGTCTGGATTATTCCAAATAATATATTGTCAGCACGACACAGCACTCAGGATTACTTGTAGATAGTTTATTACGTGATCTGTCTCAAAGCATCATGCAACGTTTCGAGGAACACAGTTCCCTTCCTCAAGGCACACTTGATAACAGATACTCATTATGCAATAAATACTGCATTATTTAGTAAATGGTACAGTTTGACAAGACCCAGTAGTGCACCTTGTATACTTATTTGTATACCCATTTGGTTATATGTTCTAGTGGGTGGCACCCGGGCAAGGACCAAGTTTGAAGTGAGTGCCTGTGACTATTCTATATTGCTCTATAAATATATATAGATATATATAGATATATATGAATGTAATGTACTCAACAGCAATGTTTGACAATTTAGTGATACAATACAGAATGAGAAGTAGTTAGTTATCTTCTATCTAACATAATACAATAACACAATATCAAAACAGAAAATGTGTTTTGGGCATGATGTCACATAACACATTGCAGATGTAGCCAAGGGTGGATTTGAACATGAGTCAGCACATCAAGGTATTACTGATAACCACCGAGCCACCATTCTGCCCATAAGCATGTTCTATGGACACGACTTAAGGAGACAAACAGGCCAAGGTTCAGGGCAGGTGTCAGACACAACGAAAAGGAAATTAACCAAAAGGTCAGGGCAGGCAGCAGACAGAGAAGCAACTAGTAAACAGCCTAGAGGTCAGGGCAAGCAGTAGACGGTGTATGGTAGACACACTAAAGCTGGGTACACACGATTAAATATTTCGGTCCGATCGACCGATAGTTCAGTGTATCGGTCGATCGGACCGAAATTATAGCATCCGAATGTGCCCATGTCCGATCGACCGAAAGGACGATCGGACATGGTGGAAAACCTCGCCCGATCGTGCGGTCCTCTATGGACCGCACGATCAGTCGCGGTAACTATAGGACGCGGCTACTTTTGCCGCGACCGACAGTCCTTCCTCCTGGTCGACCGGTCGAAAGTATCGAGCGGTCGGTCAGGAGGAAAAATCGGTAGGTGTGTACCTAGCTTAACATGGAATGGGACAGGCATAGCATTTATAACAATGAAAGGTCAATGCAAACAAGACCACTGAGGTGAAAGCAGGAATATGAGAACCTTACCTAGAACATGCCAAGTTTACAACCTGAAGCATAATGAACAGGAAGTGTCAAACCTATTTTGGTTTTGCACTGGGAATATATACATGCAGCAAATGTTAGTATAAGGTCCATATTCCTCACAGGTTCTGTCAAAATAGTAATTGTAGGTCAGAGTGAGCTTGTGAGATCTGGGTTATGTTTTTAGAAAAGGCAAAATAGAACCCACCAACCAATCCCATTCTGTCCCTTTTATTTTAACCAATCAGTACTCTATCAAAATGAGTATTGTGCTGCCACCAGAATCACCCCTGCTTGTACCACCTCTTTTATACCCAGATGCCAGCATGTTTTTGTATATGTGACAGTGAAATTCAAAGGTGCAATATAGTGTGCACTGTGTCTACAGGTTAAAATCCACTATACTAAACAACTAAACAGATCCAACTAAATCAATAAGGGGAATGGAGGAGTTTGGTTACAATCACTTTATACATTACTGGGCATTTAACCTCATGGCAAAGGGGGTTTCAATAAAGAGTGTTAGAGGACAAGTGATTTTTTGTCTTCAGGTAAGAAAAGGGTTGTTTAATTAAGGAAAGTGCGAATGATGTACTAAGAGTTGCCATAATGATCCAATGTGAAAGTGGCTCTTGGTACATTGCGATTTGCTCTCAAACTTTTGAATGACTTTAATGCCAGCTACAGTATATATATTGGGCTGCAATCAGATTGGTACATTATTTGCAGGGTAACCCTTTGTACATCGCTGTTAATGGGTATATGACTATGGAATGGTCTTATAGGAGATGTGTTAATGGCAGGTTTGTTGGATAGTTTTAGGGGAGGGATGGATACATTTTAGAATCAAGGAAAGTGCATGTTCCTGGTATTAATACTGTATATAACCTACCCCTGTAGTTGGTTTCTATGGGAGGAACTGTAAGATTATAGCCTTATAATCTTACAGTTCCAGGAGGAGAAGGAAACCAGAAGTCACAAAGGGGTAGGTTATAATAAATAATGCACCCCCAACTGTAAATTATAAGGATATTAGAAGTCACCTTGGAGTTCCGTGCCCTGTATAAAAGGTACTCGGCCTGCGGCCTCGTGCTTTTATATGGTCACGGAACTCCTCTGTGACTTCTAATATCCTTATAATTTACAGTTGGGGGTGCATTATCCACTATGTAAAGTTGTTAATGATCCAGGGATTTTGTTCTTCTAATTTGGAGTCAGGAAGCATTTTATCCTACTGGTTAATACAAATGATGGGGGACAGGAGAGGCAAATAATAATAAAGTGTTCACCAGGAAATGCCAATACAGGATACATCCATAGATCCTTTCCATTCGCCTCTCTGACCAAAACAACACAAAATATGAACACAAGAAAAAACATCCTATATTTTGCAGAATTTCCTTTGCCAGGTACCAGCCTTTCTGTCCTACAGCAGATAATATATACAGTGATGGTATCTATGCTCTTTTGCCTTTAATTTACTTTGTGTGCCTGAAGCCTCCCCTATTTAAATTTATCCAGGATCAGGTAATGATTCAGTACAAACCTGTCTAACTACTTCACTGTTTACACAACAGGCCGGATATCCTGGGACGCAGCATTAGTTTTAGACAGTGAATAACTAGTAGGTGAATCATGAGGTCTGACTGAAGGGTTTCTGTGCACCAAACATCTACCAGGCTGATCTCACAATAGCCACACACTAAATGTGTATTAGCACTACAGCTTCTAGGAGACTGAGACAAACAATACCTCCAGTCATACGAAAAACAGCTGTGATTCTAGCAAAATATGGTTAGAACATTAAGCAGACATGTTCTGTATGTAAACAGTGAGTTATGGCAGGGGGTTCCCTGTGATTCAATCTCACAGGAATTTCATTTTATTGAAACCCACAGAGAGAATCAGTACACCTTTCTGGAAGGGCTGGCAGTTGGGCATGAACAATGAGACAGTTACCGGTATGACATTTATGGACTGTTGCAATAAAAGGTTCAAAAGTTTCCCTGGGCTATTAATTTGCAGCATCCAATCAGATGTTGTCTAACTGCAAGTACCGGGTAAAAAGCCAACAGCTGATTGGTTGTTGCAAATTAATACTCTGGTGAATTTTTGCACATTAAAGGACAACTCCACCCTCATAAGAACATTTTTTAGAAAGAATGGCCTCTTTAAAATATGTTGATATATCATAGTTTGTCCTATGAATTCATTACTGTAAGCCTACTTATGCTTCTGGATGCCTCATGGAAACTGGCCAATTTATAAACCTGTACTGAGCCTGTACTGAGCCTGGGCATGCTCAGAAGAGGCAGACAGGGGATTAACATTCTGTCATTGGCTGTGATGTCAACTGTCAAATCCATAACTGACAGTTTGTAACGGGAAGAACCATTAAGCAGAAATAGGTGAAACAGGACATTGTGCAGGATTTCAGGTTACACTTATATATTTCAGGTTTCAAACTATTACCGTTTAGGGTTTGGGGGGGTTAATTTACCTGTATGTAAGTTTTCATTTTGGGGCTGGACTTGCCCTTTAAATCACACAATCAATATTCCTTTAGGCTCCAATGCTTAAAGTGCAATTCCAGCTCTCAAATAAAAACGTATATAACAGGTAAATCATCTCACAAAACCCTCAAATGTAATAGTTTGAAATCTGAAATGTACAAGTCTAACCTGAAATCTTGCACAATGTCCTGTTTCCCCTGTTTCTGCTTCCTGGTTCTTCCAGTTAGCAACCCCCTGAATAAGGGGGAAAAACTCCCGTGACCCAACCATAACCATCTTAAGAACCCAGAAATTACACACCACACTTGAATTGGAACAAAAGAGGCCACAGCATTTATTTATGTTTTACATTGACATGTGATAGCCATAGATAACATTTTGGATATTAGCATTTAAACAGTATATATGAGAAAAAACAGTAACTATACTAAATAACCTGAATAACCTGTCTATACTAAAAGGAGGGGTGGCAAGGGGGCTAGCGCTAACCCAAACAAAACTCACTAGTCGCAAACTTCACCGACTCAGTGAGTAACTATATCTTGAAGTCCGCAGAGGGCTGACCACCATGCCCTCTTCTCGCCAGAGACCGTTACCTGTAATCTGCTCCCCCTTTGAGGCAGATTCCTTCTAAACCGACACCAGCCACGCTCCCCTGACCTACCCCCCTCCGCCTTGCTGTGACAATTTGCTATACCCTCATAAGGGAGGGTGGGTGGGACTGCTCTTCAATCTCACCGAAACTCCTAACGCCCCTAGCTGCTTTCTCACCTACTTTTATAGCCCTCAGACCCATTTCCAAACCTTAACCTGCAATTGTTACAATGTATCCTAACCCCGCCTCCTTAGTCCCAATTACCGGTCCCTTCCTATCTTAACCTCTCGTTCACCCCTGCTATTCGTTTTCCCCCTATGTCCTGCCATGCATCCTATTTCCTTATGTTCCTTTGGATGCCTTTATAGCCAATGACTGAATGCTAATCCCCTAGCTGCCTCTTCGGGGCATGCTCAGGCTCAGTATCAGGTCACATGTTACACAGCAGAATGAGATGGAATTCAACAATAATCTGTCACAATTCAGACATACACAGATAGGATGCCCTATGTTGATGTCATTGCTGTTACCCATATATACTTGAACTGCTATAGAGAAACAACCAATCCCACAACCAAAGGAAAGAATAAATGGGAAGTGTCTCCAGTAGAACAAAATATTCAAAGTTATAAGGTGCTGGGTGCTGCTTGGACACCATCAGCCACTTATGCATTATGAGCACACACAAAAAAATACAGTTCACAACCACAGGCTGTACATACCAGAAATAATGCATGTGCATGCCCAGCTTTAATGTAACATTGCACGTACATGTAACCTGTGACCCTGGAAGCCATGTTGTTAGGCCCCTCAGCCTACAGATTGTGAATGGTTACTACCTTGTATGTGTATAACAATAATTTCCATACATACAAACTACAAAATGGAACATACAGACTACAAAATATAATATACAAACTACTACAAAACAGAACATACAGACTACAAAATATAACATACAAACTACAAAATAGAACATACAGACTACAAAATAGAACATACAAACTACAAAATAGAACATACAGACTACAAAATAGAACATACAAACTACAAAATAGAACATACAGACTACAAAATAGAAGGTATAAATTTCAGACTACGAAATAAAAAGTACAGACTACATAGACCAGGAAACTAGGTTTCCATCTGACCAATTACAGTTTCCATGTTTCTGTTACTATGGAAATTAAGCTGTGTGATCCTGTTAGAATGTGAAGTCTGTGGTTTGTTTCCTACTAATGGAATGCAGGTGTACCCTATCATTTACAAGTTGCATGACAGGGCCTGAAAGCTGAAAACAGCATGGCTCCCATACACTGTTATTTGTTAGCTTGCTAATATGAGATTGAGACAGAAGTTTGTATTAATTTAAACTCCTTAGACTTATTTCATAGCGTAATACTGTATAGTGTATGTATTAGTGTGTGTGAGAAGCAGATCTGCCTTCAATGCGTACATACTGGGGATTATGTAAAAAGGTTAGGTATACTGGATCTTTTTGATTTGATCCTCGTCTATTCCGCAAAAGGATATCAGACCTGTTGGAAAATGTACTGAGGAGCCCAACATTTTCTGATAAACTTTTAATTGCTGCTATACATTTGCAGCAACCAATCTATTACAGTATTAGTATATTATGTATATATTGCTCAATTAAAGGGCATGTTAATATCCATATTGAAAGTCAGTACTTACCTGTGGTTGCCAGATCATTTGGCCTAACTGGGACAAGATTAATTATCGGGCTGCACTGATTGTATTTGAACGCACCACCTCTGTCCAGCACGCCTCCTCTGTAAAAGCTCTCTGAAATTACTGAGGAGGTGAGCGCTCGGGAGAAGAAGCCTGACGGTGAAAATTAAAGGGCAGTCCAGCCCAAAATAAAAACTTACATACAGGTAAATCATCCCCCCAAACCCTAAACGGAATAGTTTGAAATCTGAAATATTAAGTCTAACCTGAAATCCTGCACAATGTCCTGGTGCCCCTGTTCTGCTTCCTGGTTCTTCCAGTTAGCAACGGTCAGTTAGGGATTTGACAGTTGACATCACAGCCAATGACTGAATGTTAATCCCCTGTCTGCCTCTTCTGAGCTGCCCAGGCTCAGTACAGCCTCATTACAGTTTCTAAATTGATGTTTCCATGAGGCATCCATAAGGATAGCAGGCACAGTAATGAATTCATAGGACAAAGTATGATATATCAACATATTTTAAAGAGGCCATTCTTTCTAAAAGATGTTCTTATGAGGGTGGAGTTGTCCTTTAGATTATCGGCTTTAGGTACCATGGGAGGTAAGTGACTATAATGGTTTGGGGTGGGAGGGGGACATAGTATAGATTTTTGTTTTGGGGGTCGGCATGCCCTTTAAGCAGGCCATTACACAAGATTTATCCCGATCATATGATAAAAATGTTTACTATTTCCTGATAAGGCCAAAAATTAAACAATCAATGATTGTGCCTACATATGATCCGTTGAATGTACAATATCGTACAACCAGAGATTGGATTGTGTATTGCCCCTTATGACCAGTCATTAACCTTGGTGTGTTTTATTGACTGATCTATCTATAGGCATGGCCTTTTGACCTTTTCTTCTTGCTAGTTTTAATCATTTACGCATGCTCTAAGGACACCACAACCCATGTTGAGCGAGCGGATGATTAAGGGCTTTTTGGCTGATATTTGCACGTGTATGGCCATTCAGTCTGGCGTCATTGATGGTTGGACTTGGCTGATCTACAAATTATGCCCAACTGAATGCCACACACTGGCTCATTCGTTGGGGGCTTGTGTCTGTTGAGTGTGTTTAGTGAATCGCTTCCTCCACTTTGAGGTATATTAGCTAGTTCCCTACAAATCTAAGTTAACCCTTCAGTCCCCTTAAAAAGGACGCTAAACCTATTGAGTCCATGAATGAGGGGCTGTGTGCTGCTGTATGAAGGATTTTTTTTTGACAGCTCCTTGACAACTTAATAGTAACACAATGGGAGGTAGTAGTAATTTCTCCTACTTCCACATGAAATTTACTTAAATAAACCTTAAAAAATGGTTTTAGCCCACACTATTTATCTGCAGTTTATGGGCAACTAGCCAAGGAAATGTAATTTAGCCTACAGATTTTATTTGCTGGGGGGAAAAAAACGTTTCATAGTCATGTAATGGATAATATTCCCCTCAAAGTACGAAATAATTACAACTTTCCCATAATTTTAATATTTCCAGGCAAATCAGCTAGGGAACTAGTTGTTACTGTTCAGCTCGCATGTCTGTTCTCAAGACAGGAAATGTGAATGCAAGTTGCCAACTCATACCTTCAATTACAGTGCTTATGAAAAATTGAAATGTGTAGGCCAGTGTTGTTACATCACGATCTGAACAGAGTTGCTATATAATTTAATTGGCCTACCAGCCTTTTTCGAGTTGCTGACAGTAGCTGATACATAAGAGCAGGTAGCCTGGCAGTGGGACAAATCTTTAATGGGTTGGAGGAGCTGTTTCTTCCCACAAGTCGTCAGAATACAGTACACATAATATGGTCAGAATGATGGCCTTAAAACGATGAGTCACTAGCCCCATAACTTCCCTAATATATTCAGAGAACTCTGTCCTGTTAGAAAGAACAGGCTGCGGCAGGCAAATATATCTTCAAACACATTTAAAGGGCATGTCCACCCCCAATACTACACATTAGTAAAGAAGCACATAATACTGTGTAACATGCCAGTTACATTTTTTCTGCAAGCTATCTGGTTCTTGAGAATGGCCAGACCAAAGTTTAGAAAATGAGCACTAGGAAGCTTAGAGTGCCAAGACGCTTCCGCCTTTTACCTCACCTTGTTGAGGTTTGAGGCATGCGTATAGGCTATTATCCACTGGAATCAGCAAGAGTCCTCACCTCCCTCCTTTCAGTCAAGCTCTGTACTTGTGTCACATAGTACAGAGGCGGAGCTACCAGCGCGGAAACTTTGAGCTGGGATTTCCTACGAGAGTTCAGACAGCAAAGCCGTGCACCGGGGATGATTGGCAGACGCAGGGGAGTCAGGCCACAATATTTCACTGATGGATTATGGGGAATGGAAGCGAAATTTTGAAAAATCATCTCAGCGTTTTGGGAGGGTGAGTAATAAGGGACTTAATTAGAAAAAATAAATTTTGGGGGTGGACATGCCCTTTAATGTTGGAGGTATGATCTTATTTCATTTTTATAGTCTATGCATATCCACCTTAAAAGGATATACAGTACAAAGTCTACAAATAAAAAGAACTGTGCTTAAAGGGAAAGTTCAGTGGAAAATATTATTTTTACAATTCATACTGGGAGATTCAATAAAAGTTCTATCGTTTAAAATGGTACTAATTTTGCCCCAACCAATCAATTTATTTAACATTTGTAAGCTTACATCTGATTGGTTGGGCAAACTTAGCACCATTTTAAACGATAAGAACTTTTATTGAATAACCCTGTTAGTTTACTATGCATACCTAGTTATTCTACTATTCCCTTCCATTTTGAAAAATGTTGAATTGTTGAATTTATAACCCTTGCTATTCCCTGCTGTTGACATTAGTGGGCTGACATTTCAGGGTCTGTAACGCCCTTCTTCTTCGCAGAATGGACACCTCCTTGAAATGTTCCTGACAGTATTTATACTGATTGGCTGTTGGATGAGCAGCTGAATCATCCCAGGCACTGGGTCCAGGGCAAGACCATAAGGGTGGGTACACACAAAGGGACTATTTGTCCTGACCAAGCGCTCGCTAGGACAAATGTCTGTCGGTCGCGGCAATAGTGGCCATCGACATCGGTCGTGGCGGCAGCAGAAAGCGGCACAGATTTTTTTGGGCCCAATTATCGGTTGATTGGGCCGAAAAATCTGCCCGTGTGTACCCAGCCTATCGGTCTCTATTAGGGTCTTGCAAACAGGAGGTCATTATTTCAGAAGCATTTATTATACACAGACAAAATGTTGAATGGACAGGTTAAGGTCATTAGGATGGAAAAATACTGCTTTTTTCCCCTTAAAAGTATATGTATTTGCACGGAACTTCCCCTTTATATTAAGTGCCCTCAGTCTCCATTTTTTAATATAATACAGGAAAGGTTCATTTCATCCGATCTTTGTGCAACATAACTTAAGCTTCGTCACACGTTAGATAATATTCTTGCGATATAACCGACCAACGTTCAACAACATTATCATTATTCTCACATTTATAATGACGTCTGTACACCAAACAATATCCCGTTAATGTTAGAAAACAAGCAGACATTCTCTCAGCGCACTTTTGGTCACCACGTTTACGAAAAGGAGCAAGCGCATTTCATCTATTTTTTCTTAAAAAGCTAGCGAAAATCGGGAGAAGGAATCCACCAGGCTGATCGTCGAAAAAGCCAACAATTCGTGGATTGTTCGTCTCCGATGATCGTTGAAGCTATATTTTTCACACGAATGTTGTGCGATAGCTTTCGTTGGCTATATTGCACGAATATTATCTAATGTGTGTACGAACCTTTACATCGGTTGGTAAATTCACACATTCTGGATATGGTTGGCCTCTTCTTTATGTTTTTTTTACAAATTGAACCATTCCATCCAATGACTTGCCCACACTCCATACAATCTGATTGTACAACCCATGACAACTGTGTAACCTGTAAATGCAGTACAGGTGACTGTGCAGTTAGATTGGTTGCTATAGACCACCCTGGTACATCATTCCCTCACTAGTTTGTATACAAACACAACCACAGGGAGGGAGATCATGTGATCCCACCCTGCCCCCATAGAAACCAGACTAGAGCTTGAACACATTAACCTTCGACTATCACGTGACACCGCTGCGTACGCGCTCACGCTCTACTCACCAAGGAGGTCCGCAGTTCCGCGACAGCTGTCTGGAGCGCGCATGACGTTATTTCGTGAGCAGTGACTGTGAGGGAATACGGGCACGCGTGTCCCTCCCTTCTCCTCCTCCTCCCTTCATTTCTCTCACTTCCGCTTCTGAGATGGCTGAGACTGCGGCGGCTGCGGCGGATCGGGGGGTCTGGACTGGTGTTTTAGGTGGGTGAGAATATTCTCAGTCCGTGTTCTTTTTCATTCGTATCTTGTTGGCTTTACTGGCCTGGCCTTCAGAGAGAAACGGTGCGGTCTGTCTAGCTACTGTTACCTGGGGTCTCCCAAGCCTTTGGGTCACTTACTCCCAGAATCCTTTTCAGCGAATCATGCCCTGACTATTGAAACTGCTCCCAGAATCCTTTTCACGGAATCATGCCCTGACTATTGAAACTGCTCCCAGAATCCTTTTTCCATGTCTGTATTTAGATTGGTCTTAATGAAGCAGGGAAAAGCTATGGTGACAAGTGAGTAATAGGTATCTGATGTACACACTCACACTACAACCTGATTGTACAATCTTACCACTATTGTGGATTTAGGGAGTCTGCATGGTCTGAAGATGGTGCTGGTTGTTTAATTAGGGTTTGAAAGGCTTGTGGACTTTACCTTCGGCATTCTGATTGTACAATTATAATTTTCTTATCAAAGTGACTGGCCAATTTAAAAATGCTTCCCAACCAGTCCTTATATGATGCAGTTTTGTTAAGCCTTTACCTTTCCATCATCTGCTGTCCTTAAAGGGTATTGACAAATTTTCAAAAATTGTACCTTTTGCATACATTAAGTTTTTTTTTTCAGCTTTTAGATCTCGGCTGTAGATCCTCAGAAATCATAATTTGAAATCACAGCATTTACTGGCAAAGACCTGTCCCTTCAAACACATAAGGGGCCAAAATCAAAAAGACAAGTGGTGGGCTAATTTTTTTTAAAGATACTTAGCAGGTGTAGGATTGTGCCTAGTGTTGGGTCTCCGCAGGGAAAAGGGTGTGACGCACATTGTTTGGGTGTGAAACACACTGTTTTCGACTGGGACCTCTGTCTGTGGATGTGATCATGTGCTAATGTGAAACGCCCACCTTCTTCTTGAGCGGATCACGGTGTCTAGCAGGCAGATCTATAGTTACGCCACTACTTGGGACTGCACAAATAGATAGCAATGTAGTATGTCTTGGATGCTGTACAGTCACTGGGGGCCACAAACAACAGCCGGAATGGCTGGATTCGGCCCGTGGGCCTTGAGTTTGACATGTGTGCTCTAGAAGCAGAGATTATAATATGTGCCCCATCCCTGACCTTACTAGGGTCTTTGGCTGCCTGCCAGCACACTTTGTGCAACAATTAAGCAAATCCACAAAGAAAAGAAGGCAGGAGGAAGGGAGAGATGTGTAAGCAGAGCTGTGTCCATGGTGAGGCTGTGAACTTATGTGTCGCAGACAGTACAAGAGGGCAGCGAGTAAAAGGGAGGGGTGGGGGGAATTAGTAGCGCTCACTAATCATTATTAATTTAATGACAAAGCAAGCACAGATAAATGTGAGTACCAACATTTTACTTCTCTCAACTTGTAGTTTCAGATAATATAAAGTTGTTTGAGTATAGGGACCCTTTCAGTAAAGCAATCCTCCTGTCAACTTTTCACAGATCACTTTTAGGTCCTTATTTTACATGCGCCCGTGTAAGGGGTAGTGCGAATGCACGAGAGATGTAAGGATTGCTATATACTTGAGAAAGGGACAAGGTAGACTAAAAACATTGTATGTTGTTTTCATAATAAATTGTTGAGTGTGCTCCTCCACGTTTGTTCTACATCTTGATGTCCTCTAGATCTTGCATGTTGAAGGCATTTTGACACATCAGATTAAAATATTCAGTGTATTAAATGCTCTTTGATTCATTATAGTGTATGACAAAAGTAATGTATTGTTAATATATTATTTTCTTATCTTTGAATATGGATGGTTTTATGTTTTTAATAACCTATCTATAATATGAGGGGATTTCCTGCTTGTGGCATTGGATGAATGGAAGTGCATTTAAACAAGCTAAAATAGCAGCATGCTTATTGCATATGTTGGCAGTGCTTGTACTGTTTAACCATACAGTGCTTTTGTTATGTGGAGACTTTATGGCATGTATTCATTACTAATATAACATACTTGGATGAGTCTGTAATTAGGACATTAGTAATAGAATGACAGTAGTTTAAGATTTTTACTTGTAAGACCTTCTGCTTGAGTGAGTAACCTCTATTGTATCGTATTTATGTATATATACTGTATTTATACCTTTTTAGTGCTGAGCATCTAAAGAGATTTTTCTGCAAGGCGATTTTGTATAACACAAGCATAGTGTGTAGCAGTTTTCATCTGGATCCACTGATGATTCTAAGTTCTAATGTAAGGTCAAATAGTGAGAAAAAGTCTTTCTTTTTATTTAAAAGTTGACTTGTTTAGCGGGGAATTACATGTGTTAATGTGTTCTATTGTCATTGTTGTTTACAAGAACTTAATGGGACCACATCAAATAACAGAAAAAAACACAACACATTTGCATTGTGTTTCTCATTTTTTGTGCATTTGTTGCTATTCCTATAGCCAGCATTTAAACTAATCTGCACCAATTTTTTTTTAATGATAGAATACAGCGCACTCTGTGTTGCAACAGTAACCGTTCAATAATGCTGATGGTAAATGTGTGTGGCCTGTTCTTTGGCTTCTCCCACCTGAGAGAAATCATACAAGTGTTTGGGCCTTTGGAAACAAAATACAATTGCTCACAACCCCAAGTTCCACAAAGGTGATATATGTAAAGGAAAATTCCACTGCTCCTGCCCCGCCCCCCCTTACCATTATTGTACTCAGGGTGGACCTGAACTGCACAATCCTTAACCCTGGGATTCTAATAGTTAAAGAGAAATACTTGCCTAAAGTTCAGCTTGCTCGGTTTGTTTGTTCCATTTCCTGCTAGTTTCTGTTGCCTGGCCTAAAGGAAGACACACAAAGTGCATTTTTAAATTCGCTAAGTTCAGACGCAAGAAGTAGACTGGAAGTTTGTGAGCTTAAATTTAGGTTAGATTTACTGTTTAACTATTGCAATCCCAGGGGTGAGGGCTGAGTAGAGTAGTTCTTGCCCACCCTACCTACTTTATTGGGTAAGCGAGGGTTAGCACGCCTTTTATATTTAGCATATAAATATCCTTTAGCTCAAGTCACATGTTAATTACAATCCCTATACAGTCAGGCAGCATGTCAGCCTTTTCTATACTGTGGGGAGTGATTGGAAGACCTCCCACAGCATGGGAGAACATTGTCCGTCACTGTCCTACAATTTGTACAGAGCTTTAAAGGAGTAGTTCACTGCAAAAGTGAACTGTTCCTTTAATGTATTGATTGAAGTCTGTGAGGTTGAGGAGCTATGTCTTACCTTCTGTTCTTCGATCAATGCCTATGGAGCCAGGAACTAAGATAGAACAAACTTACCTTTCACGCGATCCACAGCAACAGCACTGACAGGTCCGACCACTTCATGGTTCTGATTAACTATAGTGCGCATGCGCGATAATGCACGCTATAGTGAAACAGAACCAGGAAGCGGTCGGAATTTCAGTGCTGCTGCTGCAGAGGATCCCACGAAAGGTAAGTTTGTTCTATCTTCATTTCTGGCTCCATAGGCATTGATCGAAGAACAGAAGGTAAGGGGCTCCTTATCCTCCCAGACTTCAATCAATGCATTAATGGAACAGTTCACCATTGCAGTGAACTATTCCTTTAATGTACCCATATAGGAGTTAAGGTAGCCGTACACGGACCAATGGTTTTCACATCGGATTTATGATCGTCAGAAATGATCGTATGAACCGGTCTTAAAGGGCATGTCCACCCCTATTGTAAACTTTTTCTGTAGTGTAGAGGCTCCCTCACCCACCCCAAACCGCTATAGTTATTTGCAGCAAAACTCTCCCGATCTATACTTACTTTGCCTCTTTCCCCCGGCGATCTGACAAGGCCCTCTGCTTGCATGAAACTGCAAGCAGGGAGCCAGACCGGCAGCCGCGTCCGTGATTGGCTGAGAGGCAGCCAAATAACTATAGCGGTTGGGGGTGGGTGAGGGAGCCCTACACTACAGAAATTGGATTTGGAGCTAGGGGGAGAGGGAGGGCTGCACTGAGCATGTCCAAATTCTCCCGGAGGAGAGACAGGAGGCAGAGTCCTATATGGACACAGGCAGGCTCCTGCTCTTAACTTTTTTGGTCTTTGGAGGGACATTGCAGGGCAGCCATTTGGAGCAGGGATGTAAGGTAAGGATTTTACTATACTACACAGTGGGGCCAGTAGTGGGTTAAAATGTAGTTTTGGGGGTGGACATACCCTTCCCCATCTTGCTTGAAATTGAGATTTCAGCTTAAAAACTATGGTGGAAAATTACCGATATTGGCCATCAGTCAACCGAAAACACAGAAAAATGTCTTTCAAATTCTGATCAATTTGATTGAATTTGCTGAATTGATCGGAATATTGATGCTGTGCATGAGGGCCTTTACCTTGGAACAACATTTTTGAAAACGTCATGTAAAGATTGCTTCAATGTACTAGGCAAATACTGCAAATGGCTGCAACCAGTTTCACCAGCACAGGTTACTAATACCTTTAAAGGGCATGTCCACTCCTTTCACTAACTTTTTGCCAAATAATAGTTTACCTTCTCCCAGCCCCAACCGCTATAAATGATTTGTTAAAAAGTGCCCCGATAGTTACTTACCTTCCCTCTATCCTCCGCCGCACAGTCCTGGCCCTCTGCTTGCATAGAACTGCAAGCAGGGGGCGGGACCGGCAGCCACGTCTGTGATTGGCTGAGAGGCAGCCAATCACTGATGCGGCTGCCGGTTGCACAGAACCCTGGAGGCTAGAGGGAAGGTAAGTAACTATAATTGGGCAAAGGGAAATTACACTAGGGGGAGGGATCGCAAAAGGGGAGGGAGGGGGAGAATGGCTGCAGTGCGCATGCCAAACTTCTCCCGGAGGGGAGACAGGAGGCAGAGTCCTATATGGACGCTGCTAACCTCCTGGTGGGCAGTTTTTGGGACTTTGGGGGGGGGGGCGGATTACTGGAGAACCATTTGGAGCTGGGATGTAAGGTAAGGATTTTTATTCACTACAGAGTGGGGCCAGTTATAGGTTTGGGGGTGGACATGCCCTTTAAAAAAAAAAAATCTCCTTATATGATCACAGATGCAAGTCAAATATGTTCTGCTATCACATGTTCATCTTGCTGCTTTCATATTTATTTAAAACTATAAGAATATATTAGGCAGTATCAAAAATGTATCTCGGTTCCCTGAATAGAATTACACAAGCTATTATTGCTCTCAAACACACCCGGTTACATTTTTGAGCAATATTCTGTCCTACAAGACTACATATGGCAATTCCTGTTCAGATATGCTTTCCCTCATGCAAAAGGGAGAACTATAGCATTTTAAACCCAAGTGCAAAACACCCTTGAACAATTAATTGACCAATTGTTTGTCTGTTGTACATTTACAGAGAGATTCTGAAGATCCTGCATACACATTACCGTATATACTCGAGTATAAACCGACCCGAGTATAAACCGAGGTACCCAATTTCAGCTAAAAAATCTAATAAAAGTTGACTCGAGTATAAACCAAGGGTAGTAACTTGGCATTCAAGATGTTTGGAAACTACAACCACTCAGAGCTAATAAAGCATGCTGGGAGTTGTAGTTTCCAAACATCTTGAATGCCACCTCACTTGGCATCAAGATGTTTGGAAATTACAACTCCCAGCATGCTTTATTAGCTGGGAGTTGTAGTTTCCAAACATCTTGAATGCCAACCTCACTTGGCATTCAAGATGTTTGGAAACTGCAACTCCCAGCTAATAAAGCATGCTGGGAGTTGTAGTTTCCAAACATCTTGAATGCCACCCTCACCCTCCCATCCAGTTCAGTTTGTACCTGTGGGCTCTCCTCCATCCAAGGGCTTCCTGTTGCTTGCATTGAAGGTAAGTGTCTTCCCCATTCCGGCAGCAGCGTCCTCTCCATTCTGGCAGCAGCGTCCTCTCCAACAGCTCAATCCCTGTACTGGCGCACCGGCTGACGTCACTAATTGCCGCCGGCCTTGGCGCCGGGCAGTGACGTCGGCCGGCGCGCCAGTATATGGATCATACGGCTGCCGGAATGGAGAGGACGCTGCTGCCGGAATGCAAAGGATGTTACAGGTACTTAGTGACTCGAGTATAAACCGAGTCCAAGTTTTCAGGCTGGTTTTACAGCCTGAAAAACTCAGTTTATACTCGAGTATATACGGTACCAATATAAGTACCTGTTGGGAGTCCACAAAGCTATTGAAAATTCGATGTATACTCCCATTTTGATCTGGCTGACCATATGTTGTATTAAATATTTATAGAAAAGTAAAATGAATCCATTTTTACAGAATTTAGAATTCTTGATACAAAATGATCTACTGTGCCGTTATTTTTTTGTGTCTAATTGTTATGTGGCAATAGAATACAAAGACTCCTTGCAAACATTTACTGGGTCTGCTTGTGATGGTTCTCATTCATCCAGGTCATGGTATATCTGTTGTATTCGGTTAGATGAATTGGAACTAAACTTAAAGTCCAGATGATCTAACTGAACAACAGATGTTTACTGGGTCTATTTTGCTTTGGTGGTTTCATTGCACAAAAAATACTTTTGAGAATTGTAGGACTTTTGCACAGGAAAATCCTGTGTATCACCTAATCAACTTACTGTTAGGGGTGATCATAACATGGAGGGATGTTGGTTCAAGGTATGCAAAGATATGTTGCCAAACAGATTTTCTGGATCAGGAACTTTGTTTACCGTGGCAACACAATCCGCCAATAATTATAGATTAACCAACCGTCACATGCCCTGTGCTGTGGGTGCTAGTTGTGACCGTGAAATCTCACTTCTTATGAGCAAAGTTAATACAAAACCATTGTAGGTCTGATGGAACCACTTGTATTTTATTTGATGCCCTGGTGCTATTGGTGGGAATTATTACAGGTAAGTAAGAATCCTGTGCACTTATAGGGTCTTTTCAAAAAGATGAAGACATTTTGTGTTTCAGTTGTGGTTTATGACTATCTCAAGCTCTATGGGTTCAGCGCACCTGTAGGTCAACTATATAAATATCATGCATACAGGAAATTTTTCTGTCCTCTGCCTTGGTTGTTGAAAGGACCTTTTAAATGTTGCTGAAACATTTGAATATATATAATATTTATAAAGATTGTATAAAGCAAAGTGAAACGGCACCTGTTCATTCTAAGCTTTATTATATTGCATACAAAGGAAAAAAACTTCTTAGGTGCCAGGTGTTTTCCATTTATTTACACATATTCCCATTACTTTCCTGCTAACATCTACATTGGCTCAGAGGCTGTACACCTTGTTCAAGGCAGTAACTTTGGTGGTGTTGATCCTTTGTGGATTGTTCTTTTGAGTTTGTTGAATGTTACAGCTGCTGGAAAATGTAGCTTACCGTACTACAAAAGGACAAAGATAATTGTAACCACTGGCAATTTATTCCATGTTTTATATTCTACCATTATTCGTTTGGTATTAAAACTTACCGTACCTCTAGGGTCTGGAAAAATACTGCATAAGGGCTTAGGCCACACTGCTGTGCTTTTTTTGCTTTTGCACTTGCGTTTTTTTTTTTTATATCATTGAAAAAGCAGCAACGCACCGAAAAAACGCACACGATTGCGATTTAAAATGCCCAATCGCAATCGTGTGTGTTTTTCAACACTTAATGGAAAAAATGCATGCACAAACTCAATGAAATCGCATGCGATTCCATGTGTGTTTGCGTTGCAGTGTGGCCGTGCCCTTGGGCAGTAAATATGGGTTTGGGAAGGGAGGTTTATAGAACAGGTTTATAGTGGGGGGGAAAAACACTGGCTAGCCAGAAGATTTGGTACATTCTTAGTAGTATAATGTATTTTGGCTCGTTCGAGGAGGAGCAGTTTCTGTAATCTTTAAATCCCATTTCTGTTATACTTACGAGCATGTTCACATATTTGTGTTTGTACAAACTTGCAGTACTATTTTTTTTTTTTTTTTAAGCAGAGCTCTTGGATGTGTTGCTTATGTTGTACTCTGGCCAGTTCATTTTTGTTGCCTTTGCTTTTACTGCAGACTTGAGGTCTCTAATGCCTCATTAACAAATGCAAGTTGAATGTATCTGTGCAGAACAGTAGTACCAAAAATTGCATCTCTCCGGGTTGTAGCACGATTGTTATTGGTAGGAAATATTTAATAGTAAAACACCTGCATGCAGTATCAATAGATGTAATTCTAAAAGGTAAACACATGTAAAAGATTAGGTTACAAATCCCAATAAATAGCACACCATTATTTAGTTAATAGTTAAGCGCAATGTTCTGGGTTGACTGACCCCTTTATTAGCCTTATATCATGTAAATACAGGTTACCGGATTAAAAATGCATTATATAATGTTATCAATATGCTACAGGACTGTCTGTCCTTTTATAGACAATTAGAGGAGACTGAATATGGACAAATCCATATCCCCGCAATCTTATCCTAGGAACCATTAGATTACTAAAAATGATATAATATACTTGGTTCCCACTATGTATAGGTACCAATTCCACAAGTTCCTTGAGGGATGATTAACTTGTATTGCTATCTATGGATAAAACATTTTAACTTTCTCTATTAAATTTTACATTTTATCTCTATTCTGTGAAACGGCTCTGTTTGTTTTATCCAGGAGGAGGCAGATTATCCATGTTCACAGCGTATGACTTACAAATGCAGTTATAGTAATGCATAGAATTATTATTGTTACTATCGTTACTATACCTGTGTAAAAACTACCTGAATAATTAGTCCTCTCTAATATATCGAATATACAAGTTGGTAAAAAACAAAATTCACAGCGAATGGCATTACACCCAGTGGGTTCTCATTTTAGGCTGTTTGGTGAAGAGAAATGTGAATTGTTGGCTTGGAACATATCAACAATCTCACTAGATAACTTGATGTGAGATAGTGTTGATGTAAGACAAGGGTCTTGATACGACAAGCTGAAACTACTTCTCGGTCTATGACATGCTGAATTGGAATCATGCCAAAGTAAGCACTTAACTTTGTGTGGTTTGTCCTGTAGGGCAATAAGGTTTTTACTTTCAGCCATTGACTTGTGTGTGGTCATTAACCAGATAAACCCTAATGAAAAGTTAAGGAAACCCAATTTTAAATAATAAAAATACACTACACCAAATTCTTTGTTATGTTTGGATCTGCTTGATTTAGAGATGTTCGAAACTGTTGAGTTTCGTTCCGTTTTCGAATATTCTAAATTTTTGTAAAGTTCGAAAGTTTATTCAAGTTTCGATTTTCGCCAAAAATCGTAAATTCTAAAAATCCGGGTTCCGTGAAATTCGGGAGTTCCGAAAGTTTCGTTGAAACCCTCAGATTCGGTTAGAAACTGGGTTCTATTCGAACCCACATTACATCTCTAGCTTGATTACCGTAAGTTAATATAGAGAGAAATACCTCCTTTTGTGACTATGGTATGGAAATCTGTTACCAGCATTTTTTATGCTGAGCCTTTTAACTAGTTTATTTGCAGCTGAATGTTTTTAGTGGGATCTCCACAACCATTATTACGGGTGAGGAAACAAAGTTCAGAGTCTGTGATCTCTTATCATTATGCACCAGTGACATTTCCTGTAACTGAAACTGCTTTTTCTTTCGATTTTTATTTATTACAACATGATTTATTGAAACCTTGGTAGACCCGCCCTACCATATATTCCATCCAAAATCTAAATAAATGTTACTTTTTTATGAATAATTAGGTGTTGTAGAGCCGACTACCACCACCCACTGAAAACCAGAGATGAAAGGTTTTGGGAGTTGTAGTTCATGGGTAGCATGACAGCTGAAATGCGCTCATGTCTGGGGTCATTTTACTCTCAGTGCTGTGTTTAGTCTGATGTGCTTTTTCCATTCACCCAACTACTGTTTCTTTTAACTCTGAGCTGTATTCTTACTGAACATCAACCGTTCCCCATTATTTAACAAACCCTAGGTGTTTTAAGGGTAGAGTTTGCCTTTGAATACAGCAATGAGCCATGTCATGCAGGGACCATATTAGATCTGTAACGGTCTGTCTAGCAATCTATTGCAATTTTAAAATAAACCTAAAAATACATGGAGATATGTATTCTAACAAATATTTAAGTCTCAAAAAATTAGGTGCTAATAGGGAGCTTGTTTTAGTTTCTACCCTCACTCCACCCTGACTTAGAAGTTCCTTCGGGAGGAACCCCAATTGTAGTCCTTTTAAGAGTTTACCTTGCAACCAAAGTGCTCTCTGTGCTAACTACATTTCTATGGATATTGACTTTGCTGGCTGATAATTGTCCTATAAAGACTTTGTAAAGAGGTACATTTTAATGAATTATGGATTTTACGGACAAAATATTTGTTGTATTCAGTTAGATCAACTGGACTTGAGGTTTAGTTCTTGAAGAATTTCCATAACCAAAATTCTGAGGCACACCTCTGACTCTTTGAAGTCACACCCTTTGATGGCTTAAGCTGGTTACACACGTCACAGATTTTTGCGAAATTACTGACATGATCTGCAATGTCCCGTCAGTCATTTTTTCCAAGATCAGGATATGCACAGTCCCGAGTGTTCTCTATGCGTAGCATTCAGGACTGCGTGTCGACTCCCTCGATAAGGAGACTGCCGTGAGCGATAGAAATTTACGGTCTTGGCCAACCTGACCATTTGGCGGTTGCACTGTCGTTTGGGAAAGCCGCCACACACAGTGCCGATAATGCCTCGATAGTGTATTGGCTCTTTATCGGTACTGTGTGTACCTAGCTTAAGTATGTTTATTGGGTCGCTTGGGTTGAGGCTTATTTCCATTCTTATTTACTGTACAGCTCTGTATTCCATAAGAGCTTAATGGCTACAGAGTTTTCAGAACTATGAGCAGATGGTCAAAAGCTTCTTAGGGGGTCATAGAGATATAAGTTGATCCTAGTGTTTACATTGACCTTTTTTTTTTACCTTCCAAGGCTAAATATATATTTTCTGGGAAACTGTTATACAGGTTTAAGGATTTCTGTAAAATGCCTTTGCATGTCACATTTGCCTTTTTAATGTTATTTTTTTTGTAAATAGAAAACATTTATTTTAGTATTTTGCTCTTTCATTTTACAGCTGCAAAAAAGCATTACCGGTATACCAGTTTCTACTCAATATTTCTACCTATTTCTGGCAATCAAACTCTGCTGCCAGTGTGTAAAGTGCTTTCCCTTTCAAGTATTTACAATTGCTAGATTGCTTTAATTTGTTTTTCATTGGTTTTGGCTATTAACTATTTTTCACAACAAGGTCAATATTTTGTCTTCATGCCTGAAAGATAATTTCTTTAAAATTAAATTTTTTTAAAAATTAAAATGACTAACCCAATTTGGAATTGTTCCCCCCCCCCTCCTGTTTTGTTTGCCTGATTGGACAATTTTAGGCATCACAAAGGGTTTTTGATGCCTAAAGCTTCATACACACGTGCAGTCACGGGAGCTGACCTGCAATGTGCAATTTATTCAATCGTCCATGATTCGGTTACAATCCTTCTGTGTACCTTATGCGCTTTTTCGGCCGAAATGGACGTTCAGTTCAGCCTCATTAACCAACCGCCTGGATCATTGTTTCCCGACCAAATGTTTGTCGGCCGAAATTGGCACTCATACACAAAATGCGTCGTGGATCGGTACGTGTGTATGAACCTTAAGGCTGTTTACACCCCATGAAATTTTTTGCCCCAATTGACTGATACTTTGCAAGTATTTGTGGCGTCCATCGACTGACAACCAACAATTATTTTGCCTGAATCTGATAAATGGCGTATGGATGTGTGGGAAAACCCTTTATGATTGTAAATGTCATCCAGCACCATTAGCAGTTCTGAAATACTTTTGGTTTGCATTTATAAAGGTCTGCTATCTTCTGCTTATTACGGTACTTGAAAAGAGTTTTGTTCACCTTAAAGCTTGGTACACACATGCCAGATGTTTAGCAGATCACACACAGAAAGACAATTCTGGAATTGGACCTCTGGTAATGTGTGTACCAAGCTTAACGCTGGGGTTACTAGAGCATTTAATAGATAGTGCCACATTTGACAATTTGTGTGTTGGTTAAAATGTTCATAAGTGGCCCCAGCCTTAAACCATCTAAGCAATCTATTATTTGTTTGATAATTGGGTAAATTCTCAGTGGAGACTATGGAATAGGTGTTACATTACTGATTACTATGACAGAGTAGGGTGGCTCCCACTTTTTAGTAATTAAAACTGTGCACCCAAACCTATGTACATATAATTTAATGAACATTTGCTCTGTGCAAGTTTAGCCTATTAATTGGGGCACGTACTTCATTTTAGTTTACATAAATGTTTTTAGAACATTACAATGTCCATTAAAGGGTAACTTTGGTCTCCAATTCTTCCAAAAGCCTTCCATCATACTAAATCATACAATCATACAATCATACAAAATAAAACCGAAATCACATCTCTAGATAAAATTTGTGAGAAGTTATTGCAGGAAAGGTTCAGGAATTTTACTTCCTGCTTGAACTCCTCCTGTTTTCAGCCATGTGACCAGCCTGTCTGCATTAATAGACTCCCCTTCTCAACTGTCAATTTTCCCCCCTGGTACTTCCTGTGTCCCCAGCATTAAGTCTTTACTGAGCATGCTTCTCCCCTGGGGCAGAGGGGCTTGCAGAGGTAAGGTGATGTCACTCAACCTACTGGAAGCAGGACATTTGAACATTCACCTCCAATATTATTTCTCACCGGGTGAAGGCAGAGATTTGATTGTTGGCTCATTATAAAGAAAATACTACAGGCTTTCATTTAACCCTAACTTGTTTGGAGACCACAGTTGCCCTTTAAGAAACCACAGATATCTGCACACTGCGTTATTCTATATTCTACAGATGTCACTATTTTGCAACGGTTCATGTTGTGTTCAGTAGTTAAAACAAATAGGACAAATGTAAAATTTTGGTTGTATTTTATATCAGCTTTAAATGGAAACCTCTTATAAGAAACTATGAATCATCTTAAAGCCTCAAAAACCCTTGGTCAATGTTCTTTTTAATTTCAGGGTAGGGCTGCATCATTGCTTCTATTTTCAACAAACGATACTAGACTCGTGGACTAAAATACACAGTTTATTGAAATAGAATGGTTTTGTGTCCCATGTGATCTTATTAAGATTCTTCAGCTACTATAAATTTCTTTGAACCCCCCCCCCCCATTCGCGGAAACCTCCCAGTTAAGGTGGCCATGCACATTACATCCCGATCTAACGGAGTATCTGCAAGGTGTGGGGGCAGAAAATGACTAAGAATATCATGTTGGTATTGGCTCCCTCTACTATAGTAGAGAGCCAATAAGTTCGGCCGTGTGTGGGAGCTCAACCGACTGATCCCCATGCCTCCAAAATAGCTTGAATTAAGTCACGCTAACCCGTTTATTAAGATAGGTAGCAACTGGCACAAGCAATTTTATGTCACACTGCCTGTAGACCCTGTGACAGTTAACATCACAGCGAATGAGCTGAATGCTATTCCCCTTACTGCCTCCTAGAATGTGCAAGCTTGGAGAGGAGACAGGCAAGAAGAACATTTTGCTACATAACCAGATAGTCCTTGGGGATGATGTACCTATATATAAATTTTAAGTTTCAATCGATGATTAAAAAAAGAAAACATTACCTGCAATTTGCAGCAAGTCCCTAAAAGTCTAATTTTTAGATGATTCCATTAATGAGTACCGTAATCATTATATTTGTTATAAAAAGGATAGTACTTTTTCTAAAGTTAAAAACTCATGTTCGATAAGTTTGTTGAATTGATCATTGATTGGTTCTAAAAATCATTATCAACCATTTACCTAAAGAAAGGCAGCTGGGCAGTAGCAGAGCAGTCTGTTCTGTTCTTTGGATAGGGGAGGTAGAAAGACCAGTGGACATTACCGGTATTTAGCAATTGCCAAACGTTCATGGGAGCCTCTATACACAGATTGTTGTCTGATGTGGTCATTTATCTGCCGCTTTGGCCAACAGTCTAAAGTGTGTACTTCTGTTTTGATTCTGTCTCAATAGAGTGAAATGTTGCTGAGACTATTCTCTGGATTGGGCCATGGAGAGATGGTATCATTGGATTTTTGTAGTTGTATATTTGAATGTCTGTTTGAACTTAAGTGTGTTTTAGCATTCTTTTAAAGGGACAGTAAAGTGACTATTTTCAATAGTTGGCATCTGAACCAAAAATTCACAGGGAGCTTGGATAGCTTCTTCCTACCTTTATGTACTCAAAAGAACTCGCTCAATACAGAGAAAATGGATATGGAGAGCAACACCAGTGCTCATCTCGCTTTTTCTAAACAGCTGATCGGCGCAATGTCCCGACGTGGCTCCTATCTTCTTATAGACACACAGGCAAAGAGAATGGGAACCGGGCAACATACCAATCAGCTGTGAAGCAGCGAATTGCATTCCTGCAGGTGAGTAACTGCATCACATACTTTTGAGCAGAGGGAGGTAGGAATGAGCTGTCCTTTCTCCCTGTGAGTTCAGATGGCAGGTATTGAAAATAGTCCCTTTAGTATGCCTTTAAGCATTTCCTTTCATGTTTGTTTCTTTACAGGAAACTTGAATTCTCTCACTGTTTTTTTTCTCTTTCTTAAGTAAGCCATAGATTTAAAATAAGTTTTGACCTGTTTGCTTTCCCCATGTTTAAATTGACCAGTCCCGGTGATTACCGTATATACTCGAGTATAAACCGAGATTTTTAGGTCTAAAAAAGACCTTAAAAATCTGTCCTCGGTTTATACTCGGGTCATACACAAAATAGACCCGAAAATCTGTTTAAAAAATACACCGGCAAAGTTTTACCTCACATCTGCCGACACTGCACTGTAATTTCCAGCAAGGAGACATGTATTTACAAAAAGGAGACCAGGAGCGTGTAGGAGTGGAGACCGGAGCAGTCTGAAGCAACGGAGAGAGCAGAGGCGCAGGCACGTTGGACACGCAAGTTACGCACGCATGTTACGCACGCTTTGCTTACCGGTACATCAGAGCGTGCGTAACATGACGTGCGTACTTGTGTGTCCAACGTGCCTGCGCCTCTGCTCTCTCCGTTGCTCAACTGTTCCGGTCTCCACTCCTACACGCTCCTGGTCTCCTTTTTGTAATACATGTCCCTTGCTGGAAATTACAGTGCAGTGTCATGGAACAGAACAGTCTCCCAGGATGGAACAGACAGTCTCCCAGTCAGCCTTTACCTACGGTACATCATTACCTACCGTAATGCAATGGGTTTGTGGGGTGGGTAGGTAGGTGGGGGGAGGGGGGGTGGTGTGGGTGGCACTCTATTTAATTATTAAAATGTATTACTATAATTATGGTATCAGCCCTCTAGTAAGGAGGATATAATCTTATGTTTAGGTGGACTTTTAAGTCTACCTACTTTATGCAGTAGGTGGGTGGAGGAAAGGGGGGTGGCTGGGTGGCACACATCTGAAATGCCATGGAATCATTTTTGCTAATTACAGATTTGAATTAGTGGTCATATTTCCTACCTCTGTTTATACTCGAGTCAATCAATTTTACTCGATTTTTATTGTAAAAATAGGTACCTCGGTTTATACTTGGGTCGGTTTATACTCGAGTATATACGGTAGTCTTTCCATTCCTTAGACCTACTGATAGTTGCCCAAAAAATCTTTTTAAATTTGTATTGACACTGTCTGCTTTCCTGCACATTTCTTATTGCAGTGTGCTGTGTAATGCTTTGCATCCTTGTTACAGTCAAAGGCCCATCATTTGCTGCTACCAATATTTAATTAAGTTGTTAGTCACTGTCAGTCACCAGTGAAAGAGGCAGTCATCTGTACATATGGTGAAAATAGAAATTACAGGATACTTCCTTTTATTGAATGTCACTTAGGGCGTGGCAAGTATTTCCCACACCCTTCTGTTAAATTAGCCATTCGCCCTTAGTTTTGCTATCAGGATTCACATTCTAGCAAACCACAATGACACAACAAAAAAAAAAGATATGGACTCACCAGCTGGAAGCAGACAAGCCATGTTTGACTCTGCTCAGTGCTGCTTTTATCCAATTTTCCAGATAGCGTGGAAGTGTTAGGATGTGTTATTTCTAGTTATTTAGATTTCTAAATAATAGTTCATTTACATCAAAGAGTTTGAAAATCAAATCATTTTATGAGGATCTGCACAAAATGTGCCTTGCAGAATAGAAATTGTTTTACAGAATACACCATATAGTACAAGCATGGCTCCAGAAACTCACTGCCAGGATCTGGTGACATGTAAACAATTAAATGTGTGTGATCTTAGGCTGGGTACACACGGGGCTATTATTTGTCCTGAACGAGTGTTCGGCTGGGTCGCGCCTGTTGCGACCGACCGTGCAGTCCCATAGGGAACCGCACAATCAGCTGTGATTTATCAAGGTCCCGATCGAGCTCAGTCGCTGCCGGCCGCCCCACACCATCACATATTTCCGTCCGATCCACGGTTCTATTGGTCGGTCGACTGGAAATATCTGCTGGTGTGTACCCAGCCTAATAGGTCTGTAACCCGATTTTCCATTTTTATTAGGACTACTGTATTTAATGCTTTGCACATAGGCTAATAATGTATAAAAAATAAAGAAACAAAGCCGTTGTGTCAGAAACATAAAAAAAAAAACGTAAAAAATCCCAGACACCCCCGACTCGTCCTCGCTCCTTCGCACTGTGTGCACATGCGCGCACTGTACAAAAGACTGGAGATGCATCGGAGGCTTCGGGGATTTCGGCGCTGGAGCGGGTCCGCGGGTAAGTGTCTCCTCCTCTCCTGTAAGTTTTACTGAAGAATGGGAGGTAAGAGTGCATTTACCTCCTGTTCTTCAGTAAATCATTTAGATACTTTTTTGCTGGACATACCCGTTAACATTTATCATGAATTTTCTCGGTGACTCGCCTCCACGGGTAGGGTATAGGGCGTCTTCCCTTAATAACCCATCCATCTTCCATGTCATTCATTAGTAGGTTCCTCTTTTTATTTTCGCTGTTTTTATATATTTTTATATTGTAAATATGGTATATATTCTTTCAATTTCTGCATGATCCGGAAGGGTTTAATATAAATATAACCTGGGTTTAAAGGTGTCCTTCTGAGACTCTGAGATCTTTTAGGCACATGTTAAAGCGTTTGGTGTATGTGCTCCAAAGGGAAGTGTCGGATCCCTGGGGCAGTCAAAACTGCAAGGGTTGTGAGAAATGACACTGACGATAAAACATTTCTATTTTCTCTTGACAAATGTATGGCAAGATTTGTTCCCCTTCCAATTAGACGCTCCCAGATATCTAAACGCACAAAAACAGCTGTTAACCTAGCATCTTAAAAAGGGAGTCTGTTTCTAAACCAAATGACTGCAATATCTGTATTATGAACTAGTGCTTTGTGGATTTGCTTGTTGATCTCCCTCCGGCACTTGTAGGTTACACAAGAGACATAAAGGGGAAATCTTCCACTTGGGTTCCACTTCATCACTGAATTGATCATTGCTACCAGTCTTCCATTAACTGGTTTCCACTATCTATACAATGTCCACACACAGATTTGTCAAGCCAATTCAATAATCTAACATGTAGTAAAGAAAAACAGCCCACAACAGGACCAGATGGAAGCAAATCATCAATTCCTTATGTGCCCTTTGAAAGAATAGAAGTCATCTATGCAGTCTTGTTAATTTCTCTATGGTGTGAATAACTGATGCCATTTATTTACCTTAAATAGACTGAATCTGCACCCCCACCCCCCCAAACCTGGAAAATAAACAAGTTGGCACAATTCCAATATAACCTACCCCTTTAGTGGATTTCTATGGGAGGAACTGTAAGATTATAGCCTTATAATCTTACAGTTCCATGAGGAGAAGGGAACCAGAAGCCACAAAGGGGTAGGTTATAATAAATAATGCACCCCAACTGTAAATTAAAGGAATATTAGAAGTCACCTTGGAGTTCTGTGCCCTGTATAAAAGGTACTCAGCCTGCGGCCTCGTGCTTTTATATGGTCACGGATCTCCTCTGTGACTTATAATATCCTAATTTACAGTTGGGGGTGCATTATCCACTATATAAATGGTTATAATCCCAGTATGTTGTTGATATCCGTTCAGATCCCATTGAATCCAATCAGATTGGCCACATGGATGGCATGAAAACAGACCCCAATGCAAAAGTAATACTGCTTACTATTGATTGCATTTACTACTAGAGGAGGGAGCTGATGACATTGTTATGTATGTGGCCACTTCAGGGTCTTCCTATTGGAAGCAGGTAAATTGATGCAGTGTATTTGACAGTCCATACAAAATTCACAAATTTATCAGATGAAATATGCTGTGAATCTGTCACGTTCGTTACCTGCATGGGACCCTTTAGCTTCTTATCTGATTGCTAGACAAACCTTAGTAGATCAGTTGTTAGCATTAATGCCTTATATGGTTTAAAATCTTAGGCTACACCTGCAAGAATTGTGTACTTCTTTCCATTGTGCATGTTTCCTTTAACTCGCCTCCCTCTCAGCGGGGCAAGTGCACACACGCACGTGGCTCAAAATGCACACATGGTTAAAATAATGTGCAGAAAAATTCAGCAAACTAAATGCACTGTAATATGTTTCACACCGTTTTTCACATTTGCTTAGATATATTAATTTACAGCTAATTAAAAAATATTTGGGAACATCGTACCCCTGTAATAATGAAATTTGGAATGAGTGGAACGGTACTGTAGATGTAAGCTCTATACATATCCATGTCATAAACAGAGATGGCCGAATTTCCTCTTTGCTATGTTTTCGAACTTCAGTAGAAGTTTGGAAGTTTGATAGTTCCAAAATGGACCCATTAAACTCAATGAGGACGAATGTTTTGGATTTAATTCTGTAAAAAATATCAATGGTAATTTACTGTATATGGCTCTGAGAAATGGTCTGGGGAGCATGTATATATTGCCAAAACATGTTTAAATACGAACATTGAATTTTTGAGGATTACCAAAACCAGAAGGGTTCCCGAAATCTAACTCCACATTTAAGGGTTATTGCCAATTTCAAGGTTTACCAAATGCTGCATTCAAGAGTTATGGAGCGCTAAAGTCAAGGGATATCGATTCGAAGGTTTGTTAGTTATCTGAAATCCAGAATAGTTTGGGTTCGTTTGAACTATTAAAGTTCTGGTCGAACTCTGGTGTGAGTTCTGGTCCATCTCCAGTAATAATTTCCGTCTGGGTACACACGGGCAGATTTTTCGGCCCAGTGGAGCGATACTTCCATGTTTCAGACAGTTGGGCCAAAAATCTGTGCTGCTTTTGTCCGCAACCATGTCGGTCACTCGTTCATCCTGATCGGATGAACAGGCGATCGGACGTGTTGGTAAATCACGGCCGACTGTGCGGTTCCCTATGCCACTATTGCCACGACTGTCAGACATTTGTCCCGGCCGAGCACTCTCTCGTAGGAAACGCTCGGTCAGGACAAAATATCTATTTGTGTGTACCCAGCCTAAAGCATAGTACACACCATGAAACTTTTCCTCCTGACTGACTGTTCGGCTCTTCCGTCCGATTGGCCAGGAGGAAGGACTGTCTTTCGAGACAATAGTGGCCACGGCCGACAGTTTACCGCGAACAAGCGTGTCTGGTCATCCTTTCTTCTGATTTAGGCGAATGGTCGGTCAGACATGGCCGAAATGAAATGCGATTATTTTGGCCCGATCGACCAATACACTGAACTATCGGAAGATCGGACTGAATGAAGTTTCCTTTATTTCTGGGTGTTTATTTTGTTAGCCTTTCATTTTTTCCCCCTGTGAATTTGATTGATTACTACACGGTACAAAAGAATACACAATACATTTTTATATGCATACATGACAACGCTAATTCTACAGGAAATTCTTTGCTAGATGCAGTCATAATAAAAATGTCCCAGCATTTCAAATGCCTGGTTTCATTTAATGAAAAAGTACATTTCCCCCATATTCCAGATGTGGTGATGTATGCATCAACTTGCAGCTGGTTTTAAACTATTATTTGTAATGGAGTAGCTGCAGTATTAGACATGTTCTTGATACACCCCTTGCCAGATGAATTTCTACTTTGTTTTAAAGCAGGCCTTTATTTATCCTGATAAAACATATTGTAACCTTTGGAATGTGGCATACAATGGAACTTGCCCTCCCAAATTATTTGACAATGGTGCTAATTAGATATTAAACTATGGAAGCACGTGTAAATATTGGAACTATGGAAGGCAGCACATGTAAATATTAAACTGTGGTTACTGTGTGACTTTTGGCATGATCTTACATTTTGTGAGGTCTTTTCCTTTTGGTAGTTTACATTGGGTGGTTTGGATAACTTTCATTGCTGTCATTGACTTTTCTAAATGCCGATAAGCTTGCTGTGTTTCCCTGGCACCAGGCTGAAGTCTGACAATCTTTGTCCTTGTTTTTACCAGTGAGGTTAGAAAGTGCTTTGTAATCAGATTTAGCCTATGCACAGGGATTGGCATCCTTGAACATGGTATTTTTGTGTTCAGCAGTTAACTCTTACCTCTCAGATGACTTCCTTCATAGCCATATTTAAACATGTTTAAAATATAGTATTTGTGCTTTTTAGCGGCCATAATTTACTTTTTACTTGTGCATATTACATTGTTGTAATGTATCGGAAGTCTGTCTGCATCATCACCTAATAAGGCTTGTGACACATTTTCTGTAAAATTAGCCCGTTATGATTATTACATTATTTCTATGTAGATATCAAAATCACAGATGATGATTCCAGTGCTAATTTTAAAAGCCAGTGAGTGGGTTTCACAGCTAACTGGGCCTTGGAAAAATTATAAAACATTATAGTTTCCCTGATTGAGAAAACTGATAACGTTTTATAGGTACCCATATGCACTGATAAACTTATAAATGAATTTCTCACAACAAAAACAATTACGCTCTCACTTGTGTTCACTAAATGATCATGAAACCCCCAAAATCCAAGGGCATAAACTCCCTTCATCAGGAAACGTATTAGTTCTCCTTTAATGACTGTTACACACTGCCTAAAATGATATTGTATACTGCAGAATGTGAACATTAGGAAAGCAATTGTATAGCTGTTTGTTATTTTGGTTGCTTGGTTTGTTTACTTTTGCCTGTGACATATCTTGGAGAAATGGATCCCTTCATTCGGAAGCAGTTGTCCCTATCAGCGGGAGGCTAACTCAACATCAAAGGTAGAAACTTAGTTCCTTAAAATAGCTACTCCTAAAACAGCTACAGTATTTTTAGATGCTTAGTTAGGCAACTCATTGAGAATGCTGCCTGCCTTTTCCTTATGAATGCAGTTCCTGTGCCCCAACTAGTTAGTTGTGTTTCTTAATCATACATTGTAGTATTGTGACTGAACCGTTTTTTTTTTCCCAAGTGACTTTTTGGAAAGGCATTTCCTTTCTTGGTTTCAAAAGAAATGTTTGTTTTGTGATGCCCATAAATGGTCCCCAAACATGGCTGCTAATGAACTAGAGCCAGGTTGTATCTGGAAATGTGCCAAACACATCCATGTGGGTTGAAAAATGTAATTGAACTTATTAGTTACATAACTCAGTCTCAAGCTATTTTTATAGCTTTGTGTATTACGGTATATACAATCAGGGTTATTCAATAAAAGTTCTTATCGTTTAAAATGGTGCTAATTTTGCCTAAACCAATCACATGTTAGTTTTCAAATGTTAAATAAGATCTGATTGGTTGGAGCAAAATTAGCACCATTTTAAATGTTAATAACTTTTATTGAATCTCCCTGAATATCTCTACTTGGTGACTGCTAAATGCCTTTTTTTTTTGTATTGCCATCTATATTCTGTTTATAAACTGTTGTCCACCATTATCTGCTTTGTGCCGTGTTCCATTTACTCAGTGCAAGCCATCACAATTTTTCGGCACTTTTGGTGTGTTGTTTTTTGGGGAGTTGTTTGCACTCTAATGTACAAAATCGTGCAGATCTCATTAATCTGCAGTAAAAGTTGACCCATATTTTTCCAGGACAACCAAATTTGCGTCATGTATTTCCTATTCCTTTGAGGACCTTCACTCGGCGGATCTCTCTTTTCGTAGTTCTCTTCTTAAATTGTCCGTTTCTTTGTGGAAAAGTGAAAGATTTTTGCTTTGATTTAATCCATTCCATTTTATATTTTAAGATTTTTAGAATTAATAAATAATCCATTTAATACCACATTCGAAACCCATGCCATGTTTCTACATAGTATGTAGGACATGCTGATTCTAAACATTAAATAACATATGGCGAGGAGTGTGTTTACTGTTAGTTTTACATCATTGTGGTATGTCTGATAGATTTTCATACTTAAAATGCTGGTTTCCTCTAGGCAGATTTATCCATATTTATCTTGCAAGCATCAATTCACTTTAAGCATTTCCTTATTCTCTGGGATTTTCACGGATGCAGAAGTGATACAAAAATATAAGCTGGAAACTGCAAACAAATATCCGTTACGACTCTACACACTCTGTCTCAATTTCCCCATGTATCCTTGAATTTCAGTAGTTTTTCTGTTTTATACTGGCAGACTTGGTGTCACCCCTCAAAGTCTTCTCTTCTCTTTATACACCAGGTACTGCTGAATGTAAGCCTATTTAAGCAAACATGTTCATCTGCGCACCTCTTCAAATTAACTGCTACACAATTGAATGAATGTATTAGATCATGATAAAGTCTATTTTGAATATCATAGATCCTAACTGGGTGCATCTTTTTTTCAGTGACTAGAAAACCATACCAAACAATATTCCATTATAGTTCTATATATTGTGCAGCACTTTACAAATATTTAATCCATTCACTGCCCCAAAGAGCTTACAATCTTATCACTTTACTTCACACATACAACCTATAAGTATGTTTTTATGATTGTAGGGGGGAACTGGAGTACCCAGAGGAAACCAACACAAGGGGGAACACACAAACTCCTTGTAGATTTGTATAAACCACTTAGCTACCATACTGCCCAATGTAAATAAACTGTCAAAATATTGTTTAAAAGAAATTGGAGAATATTTTTCCAGCTGTGCATTAACCAATTTGGTTATATTCAGTGCGCACAAAACGCTTACAGTTGACTTACCGGTATTCATTGCCACCTGCAGCCATGCCATCCAATCATTGCCATGGGATACAGGAAACTAGCTACGGGATAGACTACCTAGCCTGTATCAACTACTAAAAATGGATGGGACAGCATTATGTTTTGGTCAGGAAATCTGAGTTTGTACACGAGGATTCTGTGCAGTTGAGACACCCACACTCTCCTATACTGACAATGTTTATACATCTGTGTTCTGCGTATTATTCACAACCCAGAATACCTCAAAAAAATGTGAGTTGTAATGGCATAGACTGAACAGTTTAGTGTCCTTATTGCTCGTCTGGAATTGCCTTTCTTTAAATTGATCCAGCAAACACATTAGTGAAATACTGAGAAGGGATAATTTGATGGCGCTAAGCTCTCATTTGGTGAGGCGGTTGAGTACTGCAGCTTAGTGGCCTTGCATCAATGTAGTGGGCCATAAAGGCAGGCTGTGCTAAAGTGCACTTTTATTTTTAGCTCCCGAGCCTGTGTTAAGCAGTGCTGTCATGGTAACCTTTCTTTATTTTTAGCCATCATCGATTGTCAAAGGGATGGTTCATCTTGACTGTCACTATGATGTCCATCAAAAGTAAAAGGAAGATGTATGCAACCCCCCCCCTTTTTTTTTTTTTTTTTTCTTTTAAAAGATGAATTTTTTGGTCTGGTTCAAATAACTGCATTTATAACTGTCAAAATCCTAAGAGGCAGGGCATGGTAACATGCAACTTAAATTGTTCTCTGGGCAGAAGCCTAGAACTTAAATTAAAGGGTCACTATATTCACTCAAACATCTTAACGTTTTCTGAAACAACAATTTGAGAGAAGTAAAATGTTAGTATTCACATATTTATCTGTGCTTGCTTTGTCATAAAATTATTAATGTTAATGAGTGCTTCTAATTGCCCCCCACATCCCTTACTCACTGCCTTCTTGTAGTGTCTGCGACACTTATAAGTTCTGCACAGCCTCACCTGGACACTGCTTACACATCCCCTCCCTCCCCACCTCTTCCTTTTCTATGCTGAATCTCTTAAATGTTGCAGAAAGTGTGCTGGCAGACAGCTAAAGATCCTAGTAAGAGGTAAGGGAATAGGGTACATATTATAATTTCTGCTTCTGGAGTGAAATGTCATTCCCTGTACATGCTGTTATTTTAAATGATGATTTCTCAGAATCTACAGCTTAAATTTTAAAATCTGAAAAAAAGATTTGTAGCAGTGTGAACTTGTATCTGAACGTACAGTTTTTGAAAAATTCGATAGATACCCTTTAACTAATGCACTTAATAGATATAGGATAGTGGTGTGTTTTCCTGCCAATGTTTCCCTGTCCTGCAGGATTCATTTTGTTATTGAATGGCACGTTCATCAGGAGTTAAGGTTTTTTTGTACTAAAACAGAGGTCTCTTTAAAATGTAAAGATATAAGGGATAATACGCTACCTACAATGTAATATAAGGATATTACTCCACCGAGGAGTTCCATGACCACATACAGGTCATGGAACTCCGAGGTGAAGTAATTCCATATATTACACTGTAGGTAGCGTATTATTTCTTATAATACATAAGGCCAGCCAAAAAAAATAACCTGACCACTACCACTTCCTTTATTAGTCATTTATATAGGAATCCCTGTTTAATGTATAAATAGTTAATTACCGTTCCAATCGAAAAGAGAAAGAAGGACTGAACATTCTGTCAAGAATAAACAGGGATTCCTATATAAATTAATAATACAGGGAGGGGGAGACAGTGGGAGGGGCAGTAGAATACAGGACGTCACACAGAGATTCTTGCCACTGCACCTTTCCATTGAAAATGCCTAGCCTTATGTATTATAAATTGCTATCACACTAGGATTTTGAACTTGGATTTGAACTTTGTCTGGGCAATCGACTGGCCCAAGAATTTTTGCAATTGACTACTGATTAAAAATAAATAGGCCATAACTGGAACCTCAGGAGTTTATAAAGGTTCTATATCTGTAAATACCAATTTGTACCAGCCGAAGAGTAACGCAGCACCTGTAAAAGAATGATTGTACATATCTGTAATACAATTCTGCCCGGTATAGGATTTTTTTGCTTTGAACTGTAATTTATAGATAAAAATACCGACACTAGATCTATAATATAATACATAGTATATCCTATAAATCAAAGCCGGAAAATACAGATATTGATCATACATAAATACTACCTTCTGACTTTAACGTCATATCTATTACATTTCTATGTAGTGTACGGCCTTCCCTGAAACTCATTATAAATTCATTGTTATCCTGAAATATCAGATTACATCCAATTTGCATAAGTGATATGATAAAAAATCATCTAGAGCCTTTCTTTTTGTTCCTGCAAGAGGAGAACAAGATAAATGATTGTGTGGGCTGTTTCCTATGTTTTTCAGCTCTCTAATTCTACAAGGTGCTACAAGATTATTAGACCAGTATAATACGTTGTCAAAAGGCATTTTAATGTTGAATGTCTATTATAAAATTATATTTATACAATATTCTTATTTCATTTTTACAAAGAATGTCCCCTTTAAAATATGTTCAGCCGTCATTTCTTGTCCTCTGGTATCATTAGCTTATGCCTTCTATGCTCCTGGATGCCTTGTACGAACGAATGGCTATATTTGTTCATGCCCCCTTCAGCAATTTAGTGAGCTAGTTACGAGTTTGGATATGCTCAGAGGCAGCAATAGGATTAGCATTCCGTCATTGGCTGTGATGTTATCCATAAATGACAGTTACTAGCTGTAAGAGCCAGTAAGCAGAATGAGGGGTAACAGGACATTTGTGCAGCATTTCAGGTTAGTCTTATCTTTTTCAGCTTTCTGGGGTTTGGGATGTGATTTACCCATACAAAATTTTTCATTTGAGAGGTAGCATATTTTTTAATAGGAGCAGAGTAGTTTTACGTGATAGTTACTTATAGATACTGCATCTCCTTTGTATGTTAACTACGTGTCTTGCTCTAGGGTCATCTATTATAGTTGAGGGGTAGACATAGCAAACTCTGTGGGTCTTTTATTAAAGAGGGAAATCTGAACTGTTGATTTAGTGTTCTTCTCAAATTCAGTAAGTTAATGTTGACAACAAATAGTTTGTAGAATGTAATTATAAGTATATAGAATAAACAAAGATTTCCCTTCGGGTTGTTTCCCCCCCCCCCCCCCATTATTCCTTTTTTGATGACTTCTGGTTTTGTATATTGTTCAGTTTAAGTTATTTTTGTCCTAACTAAGTGCCCTCTATCAGCACAAAGTGGACTGGATAAAGGTGATTTTTGTGAACGCTCTGTATTGAAAAAAGTCTGTCTGAAGTAGGGAATGAAATAACGTCTTGTCTTGGATAATGTCCCCTAATTGCAGGGAATGACACTTCAGCTAAAGTGGCTGAATGGACAGAGTCTGCTTTTTATGAAGGAGGAGTGCATTTGAGCATTCATTTGTGTTTTAACTGTTACAGTGCTTTGAGGCAACGTACTCACAAAGTTTGCATTTCCCTGTTCTTTAGATGGGATATTTATGATTAGTATTCTTGGAATAGCCTTCAATATGGGATGCCTAAGAAAATTAAAAGACCTCCAAGACCACTTTGTTAATGTAATCTGGTATAAAGTGGTTTGTTCATAAATCTCCTTTCTATGGGATACATTAAAAGCACACATATGGCACTCACAGTCATAGGACATAGTTTGTCCTATGAATTCATTACTGTATGCCTGCTATGCTTCTGGATGCCTCATGGAAACTGAGCAATTTAGAAACCTGCTCTGAGCCTGGGCATGCTCAGAAAAGACACAGGGGATTAACATTCAGTCATTGGCTGTGATATCAACTGTCAAATCCATAACTGACAGTTGCTAACTGGAAGAACCAGGAAGCAGAAACGGGAAACAGGACATTGTGTAGGATTTCAGGTTAGACTTATATATTTCACATTTCAAACTATTACCGTTTTGTATGTATGTAAGTTTTCAGACTTGCCCTTTAAAGTCACCTTAGCTGATGTAATGTGGCTTTAAGATGCAATGAGTGGCAGTTGTGGTGTTGCACAAAAACTGCCGTGCAACCAATGTACAGAGCCGATTACTGCTCTTTAAAGGGTATGTCCACCCTAAATATCAAATTTTAATATGTGATCCCCCTGGGCTCCCAGCCCCAACCGCTATGTTTTTTTTTTAGAAAGCCCCCCAAACTCTACTTACCTCCCCTCTTTCCTCCGCCGCGCTCCTGGCCCTCTGCTTGCGAGAAAATGCAAGCAGAGGGGCGGGACCAGCAGCCGCGTCTGTGATTGGCTGAGCGGCAGCCAATCACGGACGCGGCTGCCAGCAGCTTACTTCCGCGTAGGAAAGAGGAGAGGTAAGTAAAAGTTTGGGGAGCTTTCTAAAAAAAAAAACATAGCGGTTGGGGCTGGGAGCCGAGGGGGAATCACATATATTAAAGAAAAACACGCTAGGGGAGAGGGAGGGGGAGGGAGGGGGGAGAAGGGCTGCAGTACGCATGGCAAAAATCTACCGGAGGCCAGGTAGCAGGCAGTGTCCTATATGGACTCTGCTAGCCTCCTGGTGGGCAGTTTTTGGCACTTTGGGGGGGGGACTACAGGAGAACCAGATGGAGCTGGGATGTGAGGTAAGGATTAAACTGCACTACACGATGGGGCCAGTAGTTGGGGGGATTATAGTTTTGGGGGTGGACATGCCCTTTAAGACTGAATCTAAAGATTCAGAATAGGTAAACCCTATTCACAATGCAATTGGCTCGGTGAATTGCTTAAAAGGGGGCATTAGAGAGCGATAGCTGCTCTCGGTATACAGTCCTGTCAGTATCTGTGACCAATGCTTGGCAAACCAGCATTGCCTATCCTCATCTTTTTAGCCAAGCTGAATGCTGGCAGAATTTAGTACCTGACTGCATTTCAATCCAGTGAAATTGTGTATTTTTGTTTTTCTGCATCGGCTTTGCATCCTTTGGCTTTCCATGTACAATAAGGGGAGAGACCCTGCCCGTTTATCCAATAGTTAAGGAACGCAATATCAAGCCCTGCACTTGGTACCCAGATGCTTTGCATATTTCTGCCTGTAGTATTTGTTTGTTTGTTTACCGTATATACTCGAGTATAAACCGAGTTTTTCTGGCTGAAAAATCAGCCTGAAAACTCGGACTCGGTTTATACTCGAGTCAGGAGCTTACCTGGGCATTCCGGCAGCCGCGCGGTCTTTTTCTTGTATGTGGCCGTTCATTAAGGTGTCATTGGCGGTCTGACCTGATGAGATGGCTGTTCATTTGTGGTCACATGCAGAAATCGCTTGTGTGTACCAGCCTATAGAGAGAGCCAGAAGTTGTAGGTCCACTTTATCAGGAAGGTTACTGCCCCCTTATGCTAAACAGATTTACCCAGAGACGCTATTGCTCAGTTCCCTCATTCAATATGTGCTTTGCGAAAGCTATTATCTGACATTAAATTGTCTCACAAAAATGCATTTTGAATTTGTTGCGCTAGCCAATCGGGTGTCTGTTACAATAATTGCACAGCTTGCACAATTGAACAGAAATTTTTTGAATAGTGCCTTTGACCTACCGCTGCCTGTAAACCCATGAATCATGGTAAAATGAATGCTTGCATTTGATGCTCTATTTCTTTTAAATAAACATCTTGCAGTCATGATATGCCAATATTTTATATCGTTATGATGTCTGTACATTAGTTGACTTACCTCCTGATGTAAACATTTGGGCCATTCATTTTGAATGAACATTATGGACTGAATATACGGTAGATCACAAATTATGATCAAACTGGGGAATGTCAGTAGGTAAATCCACCTGCTCAACATTGATTGATTCAAGGATCGAACTTCTTGACATCAATGGGGGTTTACTTTGAAAACACATGTTGTCATTAAAATTGTGTTTATTTTTCTAAGCATGATTGGCTCTTTGTTCTCGGGTTTGTAGCAGTTCAACCCAGTGTGTTTCTGTCCTATTCTGTAAATGTGTAACTTTCTGTAAAATTCCAGTGGGGACATTACTGCTTTGAAGGTCATTACAGTGGGGTTATTTTGGCATATAAATCTACATGAGTTTCTTACCTCTTTCCATAGTTATGGCTTGTTATGTTCTGTTTATCCGGGGTATATATTTGTATGTGCAGGGTCTTTCATAGTGTAAAGTGTCTAATTTATTGTATTTTGGAATGTTGCTTATTGCTGTGTTCTCTAATGCCGGGAACATGCCATTAAATTCTTATCCATAGTCTGTTGAAATTGCAGCTTCTGTTGATTATTTTAGGCTTTATTCACACTAGAGCGCAGCGGAACATTGCGATTGCGTGCGTTCGGCTGTGTCAATGCATGTCCTAGCATCTTTTAGACAGGCAGCCCACCCACCTACTATTTCATGCCACGTGGCTGATGTAACGTTAATAGACGAAGGCCCGGCACCAAGGCCAGACGAAACTCCTGTCAAGATAATGTTAGGACGGGTTAACTAACTCTTGCAAAATTGCCAGTCCATAAAATGGTAGTGTGGCAAACCTGCGTGATCCGTGCCACCCGGCTACTTTTGTACGCTACACTGCTGGTAAAAAATTCTGGAGAGAACACTGGCAATTTTCAATGGCAACGCTCTGTGTTAACGCACCAAAATGCTGTATGCAGTGCATTGCAAGCAACACACTCCATCGCATCACTTTAATGTGAATTGCGCCATACATTTCTATATGCACTGCATTTTTGTGCAATGTAAAATGCACCAAAACCTGCTCTAGTGTGAACGAAGCCGTAGAAATTGTAAAATGTGTGTTTAGGTTTACTGTGTAGTTCTTTTGAATGGAACATTTTAACAGTGGTTTTGTTTGTGTAATTTAGTTAAAAGCCTTAGATTATTTTTGCTGCTTTCAAGAACCTCAGCTGGTTGCACCTTTTAATGCTGGTAATGACCACAAAAAAGTGCAGCCAACAGCTTGATGACTGCCCATCCCACCAGAACCTTAATCAACCTTGGTCACACTTATACCATCCATCCACACCCTTAAGTTGGCTACACGCCATACAATATTTCATATATTATATTATATTATATATATATATATATATATATATATATATATATATATATATATATCAGACGGTCATGTGATTGCCAACAGCCGTGACTAATATTGTCCGGATAGAGAAGGTATTGACCCGTCATGTGCCAAAAGACAGGCTGACAGATGGAAAATTTCTGTCTATGCCAACCAACCACAATGCTAATGATGTTTGGTTGGCGGCTTCATGGTCTGTCTGCTTTGGCCGTACACCTTTGCCGGCATTGGGCAAATCCCATCTGATCGAACAGGATTTTTTAAAGTTCATTTATTTTCGTAAAAAATGCTAACATCAGAACTGTGTGCTGTCGTTTACAACAGTTTGATTTTCTTTTACTACTTGGACAGTGGCCAGTCCCAAGGAAAGAAGGGTAAGTTCAACTGAAAGGAGATGAGTTTGTGTAAATTGGTTTTGGTTTGATGCAGTGTTGACATTAGGGAAGTCTGTTTTTGTATTATGGAAAGTGAATGTGTTAGTTTGCAAATGGTTTGTTTTTCCCTTTTAAGGCTGGAAACAGACATTTCCATTCATGTGGAGCCCAATGAACTACATAAAGATCTTAATGGAAGAAATGCCTTATGGCAGCTTCTCATGCCTAGTGTGCATCTATAGGTGCTTTATTTTCACATTGACATGTTCATCTGTTCTTGTCTTAACTTAGTATAAAGAGCTTAGAAAACTACTGGAGAAAAATGGTTTGTATCCTTCAATGGCTATTTGTTAGGGACGGAAAACAGATTTTTATTGATCAATTCTTAAATTAAAGGCAATTGTCAAGTTTGTTACAGAGGCAATATTTTTTTGCCAAACTATGCATCTGCCTTAATCCATACCCCAATTTCCATTTATTGTCATAGGAAGCATTTTATATTCTTTTGGAATTTAAGCATTCTGCTACCCAAGACCAAAACTGTCGTGTCTGGCATTACCCTTAAATAATGCAGTCTGGATTCAGTGGCATTATTCAGAGTTATATCTTTCTACGGGATCAAGTAGGATAGGAAGAGTTAAAGCCACAGCTCCCTTTTTCACTATGTAAAAGCCAGTCTACAACTGGCTCTCTGGTTTTGAACTTAGCTTGTGAAATGCTTTAAAAGCCTCATAGAAGTTATAGAATTCCTTAATGGCTACCATAGAAACATAAAAAATATATAGAAGTCTCTCCTCCCCTTACGTAATGATAATATTGTGCATATTAGGTCACAATGGTTACTAATAGAAGCTAAAGTAATTTTCAAATGTGTACGGTACTTAAACATCCCATTGCTTTTCCAGCATTAAAAGAATGATAGCTGCTGTAGTATAATTCTGAAAATGTAAATTAGGATTTCAAGGGAAGATCATCCCCCAGTCCCCACCAGCCCAACATACAGGATGTTTGGCAAATCTGATGTTTGCCTCCCCTATGTCTTCAAAGTTCTTCTGGGTAGCAGCAGTCAGTGATTGCTGTGACAGCTGATGTCCTGGACAATGACTGCTGCTTGCAGAGACACCTTCTTCCTCAAAGCAAATGTGAACTTGTTAAAGTAATGCTGGCCATGCACTATTTAGATGTTTAAAGCTAATTAGACATTATGTTTGGAGGAAAGTCTGGTCGACTTTAAAGGAAAACTTCACTGTCTCTATGCATATAGTGTTTTCTATACAGATGTCCCCACACCAATATGGAAGTCCCTGACTTTGGTAAATAAATTGCAGGGTAACGAGCAGCTTTCAGTCAGTGTGCGTTGCTGGAAAATAAACAGCAGGGTAACAAGCAGCTTTCAAAGTCTTTTTACGGACTTCCATATTCCATTTTTTTAAAATGGAATGTTCCCCCCCCCCCTAATCCAAGCTCTTTGACGTGCCTTTTCCATGCCTTCAGTCTCCTTTGCGCGCCCCCCCCCCCCCCACCACCACCCTCCGGATCCATCCTCGGTCCCCCTGCATCCTAGCGTAAAATCTTTTTAGGATATGAGAGATGCCCCCTGCCCAGACCTAAATGCCATATTATTTTTAACAAATAATAATCGTAACTATACTTACAGCCCTTAGTTCCCGCGATGTTCTCGTGACATCAGCCGCGTCTGTCACATCTGTGTATTGTGGCCTGAACAGCTTTATTCTTGCTCGTTTAGGGCAGACATATTTTATTAAAATATCTGACTTTTTTTTTATTGAGGCAAAAATATTTACTACGTGTCATTTTTTGTTTCACAGTTGTATAAAGACAAGCACCACTCTTAAGGCTGTTAAACATGGGGTTGATATTGGGTTGACCCATGTATGGCACTGAGATATGGCTAGCTTTTTCAAAAAAAGGATAGGACGTGCTGGAAAATCACAGCTAATTGTGGTTATTTTTATGCTTCCATTTAGGTGGTCAAGTTGAAATATTGAGATTGCAATATTAATTAATAAAAAAGCTCCTTTTACATTTATAAAATGATTAACCAACTTTTTGTTTGCAGTTTGCTTTGCCTCTGAAAGACATTATTGCAGTAGAAACCAGAGTTGCTAATAACCTTTAGGATATTTTGCGTTTGCGCAAAAAATATAATTTGCGCAATTTTTCATTAGATATAGAAAACCGCATGCGATTGCGCTAAAAAATGAGGAACGCAAAACAATGATCGGGAAAAATGCATTCGCAAAAAAGCTTTGCCATCTTTGCTGTGGCTGTTGGGTGATTTATGAAATTAACCTTTGGGTACTAGGGGTCCGCTCCCATAATCTACCATAGCGGAGTAAAACCCAGCTAAGTTCAGTATACTTAATGGAATAGTTAATACATTAAAGGAAGTCACTTTTTGAGTTAAGACTGGGAGGTTAAGGCGCTATGCCTTACTGCCCTATCTTCAATCAATTCATTAAAGGATTAGTTCACTTTTTAAGTGAACTTTTCCTTTAATATATTGATTGCAGCCAAGGAGGTTAAGGAGCTGTCTTACCTCCCATTCTTCAGTCCGGGAGCCAAGATAAGAAGAAAGTTGCTTTATTGTGCGATCCACCGCGGGCAGCTATAGCGTGCATTGCGCACTATAGATGTACAGGAGAGGAAAGCGGTCGGAGATTTCAGCGTGGCTGCGGTGGATCGCGCAAATGGTATGCTTCTTCTTATCTTCGCTCCTGGACCCTGCACAATTGATTGAAGAACGGCATAGCTCCTTAACCTCCCAGGCTTCAATCAATATAATAAAGGAATAGTTCACTTTTAAGAGTGAACTATTCCTTTAACATGCTCTGTAGTGTTCAGCATATATCAAAACATACACCCACATATTTCACACTGTTCACTTTTGCTAGTGTATGTGTGTGTGTGTGTGTGTGTATGTATATATATATATATGTGTGTGTGTGTGTATATATATTATATATATATATATAATATATATATATATATATATATATATATATATATATATATATAATAAGGAAAACTCGGCCACTCACAGGTCTTGGCAAAAAAAAAAAAAAAAATATATATATATATATATATATATATATATATATATATATATATATATAAATTATATATATAATATTATATACACATTACACAAAAGTCTCCAGCACTCAACTATACATATAAGCATAAATTAATTAGATATCACGAACAAGTATGCAAGCAACGAAGGGTGATTACCTGCACTAAAGTTAAAATGGATACGTTTAGTTACATAGTTTGTACAAACTTGCGTCAGCTGATGCGCCACTTCAAGGCAGTATCCCAGCATCAGTCCTAACCTAATGAGTAAAGTTCAATCCCTGGGGGAACAAGACCATACCTGAGATATATATAATCTCCCGGGTGCTCTCCGTATTGTATATAGTATAAGGATGTTTGAGGCACTCCGCTGGACTTTTAAAACAAACTTTTATTTATGGTAAAACTCAACGCGTTTCAGCCGTTTATGGTAAAACTCACCGCGTTTCAGCCGTAACACGCGGCCGTCATCGAGAAACTCCATCTTGATATTGTGATTCCCTAAATAGGTAGATAGTTCTGTGGGGAACCCGGGCTATATTGGGTTATTCTCTGGCCTTTTAGCAATCCTGTGACTGACATATTGCATCTTTGTATCTTTTTATTGAACAACAGTGATCTTTTGTTATTTGTAGCTACTCATTACTTGTGGAGCATTGTTTGATGTTTTACTACTATGTATCTATTTGTGCTATTCTTATGTCTAGCATTGTAAGCTTTCACCTGTGGGTGTCGTCTGAGGGGTTGGGATGTGGGAGGGGTAGGGGGAGGGCACTAGTCTATTTAGGGAATCACAATATCAAGATGGAGTATCCTGATGACGGCCGCGTGTTACGGCTGAAACGCGTTGAGTTTTACCATAATTAAAGGTTTGTTTTAAAAGTCCAGCGGAGTGCCTCAAACATCCTTATACTATATATATAGAGCACTCAAAGGACTTCTTAGCAAAAATAATTTAGTGAAGCGATCAACGCGTTTCAGCCGCCATTATCGGCCGTCCTCAGGATCACTGATCACTGGATGGCCGATAATGGCGGCTTAAACGCGTTCACTATTAAATTATTTTTGCTAAGAAGTCCTTTGAGTGCTCCATTAATTTTCATTGACTGTCTATAACCAATTTGGATTCGGCACCTGGGCAATTGTGATGAGATACGTGAGTGCTGCTGACAACCTTACATTTCTGTGTGTGTGTGTGTGTATATATGTGTGTATATGTATATCTATATATATATATACTTCTCTATATCTACTAATAGTATCTCTCTATATATAATATATATAATAGCTATAATATATAATATATATATATATATATATATAATATAAAAATTATGTTCATTGATGTAAGCGTGGCACCTTGACACAGTGGTAATGAGATCCATGCCCCGAAGAGGAGGTTACAATGTGTCTTTTAAGTTAAAGAGAAAGTATAGCCTACCTCCTAAATCCTATCCATTAGTGGTTTCTTTTTCTAGATGCGAATATAGCAGACTTCTTGATTTACAGTTTGTAGGTTGTAAATGGAGAGAGAAAAGTGAATAACTGCAGTTTATGCTGCTAAAAACGAAAAAATAAATTCCTTATGGAATAGAACATGGCATTGTTTATAATGTTAACATTTTGTTCTTGGAAGCCTTTAACTCCTGTTTGATGTTGTACTCTAGCTAGAATACCCACCTAAAAAAAGATAGAGCCTCTCTGTATTTAAATTCATAGTAAACACTGATTAGAATGTTATTAAATGTAACGAATGTGGTTATTGTTCAACTTTTTATTTCCTGTGCAGATTTAATCGATTGTTGTTTTTATTTTCAGGTTTACATTTGGACCAGTAACAAACCCCATTACGAAAGACCATTGTGAAAGCAGGCTTTATTTATTTCTTTTTATCGTGGGTTTAAATTAAATTCTGAACCACAACTAATACTCTGAGTTATGATATGTGCTATGCACACACATGAATGAAACACTAGTGGCACATTAGACATGAGTTTACATCGCCAAATGGGTTCAGATCGAGACCTACAGTCATCTACTTCCTCAGTCAGCCTTCCTCCAGTTAAAAAAGCACCAAAGAAAAGGAGGATGCCTTGGGGATCTATTTTTCGCAAGAAGAAGGATCCTAAACGCAAATCTAGGGATCTAAATGTCGGTGTTGAGGGGATTGCAAGCATAGAGAGCATTCACTCTGAGATGTGCCCAGAAAAAAATAACATATTTGCTGCTGTTTTGAACACTTCTGATAATGGAATAGTTGCTTCTGCAAGTAAGCAGAGTGGAGACTTTATGGAGTGTCCCCTGTGCCTTTTACGGTACTCTAAAGACAAGTTCCCTGAAATAATGACCTGTCATCACAGGTCTTGTACAGACTGTTTGCGCCAATACTTGCGGATAGAAATCTCTGAAAGCAGGGTGAATATCAGTTGCCCAGAATGCTCTGAACGATTTAACCCCCATGACATACGCCTAATACTTAATGATGATGTGTTGATGGAGAAGTATGAGGAATTCATGCTTAGGAGATGGCTTGTTGCAGATCCTGATTGCCGGTGGTGTCCAGCTCCAGATTGTGGGTAAGTGAAACCAGTTTTATAGGCATATTTTTGAAGAAAGGCTGTAAACGATCATTGTTCCACCTACCCCATAAATAACTCTGTGCTAAGTGAATCTCTGTGCTAAGTGTATCAAACAATAAGCTAGCAAGATATTGTCTTTTATAAAGATGGGGACAGATTACTTTCAGCAAGCAGGGGCCCGGGAGTGGAGCGCCCCAACTTCCTAGCCAGATATGATTGGGTTTTCTGATGCCTAGTCTTGGTTATCCATATAGGCCCAAAAAAGTTAAACTGGTAGTTATTTTACTGTTCTTAAAGGATTTTGGGGGAGGGGAGGGGGAAGCTGAGCATGTTTCAAACCTTTAAGAATTTAAAAAATAATTTATCCAATAATTTATCCAAAATGCTGCTGAATTGAGAGGTAAAAAGACTAACTATACTAAGTTCATTTGTGTGTATTTAAACCTGTAATGTTTAAGAAAAATGCGGTAACTCATAAACAATGTTGCTTTATCGACAAAAATTAAGAAACGTTGGGTATACTTTCTTTCTCCAGATATACTTGCCAAAAGATTCCCTCACCAGTCTGGTCTAACCCCACCCTTTTAGATGGTCCACGACAAGTCCAATGGGAAGAAGCACATCTTTCCATTGGCCAGATTGCTGACAGAGACTGCACATGTGGAAATAGCCCAGGGCAGTCAGGGAATTTTTTACCAAGTATTACTGCTAATAAAAAGTATACCCAGGGGGGAGGACGGTTCAGGTCCTCACCCTGGGTATTTCATAGTGCGAAGAAGGGAGCAACAAGGAATTTTGTTTCTTCCCTTTTGTTTAAAAACAGCTTTCACTTTTTTTGCCATATATTTATCATAAATTGTTAGTACGCTACACAAAAAAGAACTATGTGAAAAAGATACCCCTGTTGTTTGTTAGTACTACCTTAGTTGTAGTGTGGCTACTAAACCACAGAGGTCTTTCTCCTACAAACGCCAAGCTTCATTCAATCTTATTACCAAAGAAATGTGGACTGTAAAAACCCAGAGTGTTTCCCAAGTTCTATTTATTTGGCCAGACAGTCATTTCATTCCATCTTTAAATGACTTGCTGTGCAAGGCATTTAAAAGCTACATATTATAAGTCCTATATCTATAATTTGTAGGCAACATGATGGTTTTAGATGACCGTTAGCAGTGAATGCTGATTTTGCCATTATGATTGGACATACATTTATCGTAAATACGAGTTACATGATCAAGCACTAACACTGTCCATACACTTATCAATGACTGCACAGTGTTGCAGCCAATCAAAAGTGAATTTTTCCTGTGCAGATTTCAGCTTTAAATCTGGTCAAGACATTGTAGATTGGTTTGTCAATATGCTTGATATCTGGAAGCAGGAGTTTTTTACTCCTGCAATTAAATTGATAAAAAATAAAATGAACCTGTGTATAGCAGGCCTAAAAGACACTGATTGTGAAACCAGAATTGGTTACACATCCACTTACAGTCCAAACATAATTAACAGGTATCGGTAAGTGGGGGTGTGTCTGTCTTTGCTGGGACATTATTATGTGTCATAATTGCAGATATTTTTGTGAAATTACGGAAAAATTCTCAAACTTGTCCAACTAAGCAAGCAATGGAATAATATAGTTTAAGGGAAATTCAAACTGTTTCCTGGTTTATAATTCCTAACCAGATTTAATTTTAAAATAGTTTCTGTTTTAATGTGGCTAGGAAGGTCAGGACAGGACTTGATTAATGTCTCTCTAAGGTGAGTAGGCAATATATAAAACTCCTGTGAAGATCTAGCCAGGAGCTTTAAAGGGCATGGCCATCCCTAAAAAGAACTGAAGTAGCAAACCCTCTTCATTATGGTGTACACAGGGTAAAGACCTAAAACACTAGCACTAGCAGGTTTTTTTAAAATGCTAAAATGTAAAATAGTCTTTCTATGCAACAACGTGTCTGGGTTGTACATAACAATAAATAGAATTTATTACAACTGAACTTATAAAACATATGACTGGGCAAGAATTGCCCTGCTTTCATTGAACACACTTTGTAATTGTGTGATATGGTGCTCCTGTTGTAATTCTATTTACGCAGCAAAAGCCGCACGGAGCTGATAAGTTTCTTGTAATCCAGTACCTAAAAAGGTTTCTAATTTAACATGTCAGCATGGCATTGTCCAATTTTATGTGTAATTATATATGGTTTTGATTACATGAGGATTAATCCGCATGGCATATAAAGGCCTGTACAGAAGTTAAATAATTGTCAGCCGTTAATCTACCGTGTATAGGGGTACCCAATGGCATCGGTAAATAATCCTTCGTGATGGATAACTTCCAGGTCGCATTGTTAGCCAATGCTGCAGGAGACTTCTCCATTGTCTTAACTGACAAGTGATAAATAGAAAATGCACTTACAGACTAAATAGGTAAAAAGGTATATTGAAAGTAAAGACAGGTTTTTCCCAGACCGACAATCTAGTTTACTGTTACCGTGTGAAAATGTCAGAGGTATGGTTGGCAGCCGATTAAAGAAAGTCACCTGTCCTCTTTTAGTTGTGAAATAAGGAAGTCTTTTGGCAGCACTTTCCTCTTTTACATTTATACAGACAACTGACTTTTAAAGGCCTTTCAATAATGTCTGGGGAACTGGCTACTAAATAAAGCTTTTGGCCCCTAAGTTACACCACAGGTCATGTTTTTATAATGACTTTCTGGACGGTTTTCCAAGTGTTTCAGAGCTAATGGCTCCTTTTTCAAGCTTACGTTAAAAAATAAAATGACATTTTTTTGTTTGTAAGCTTGAAAGGGATCTATTAGTTCTGAAACGTTGCTACTAATTGTCCAAGGGGCATGTTGAAAGAATAAAAATACAAACTTTGCTTTCAAGACCTGTGCGCTGTATATTTAATATATATATATATATATTTAAGGACTGCATTTTGTGGGAGCAATACAGTAGGTCTAGCTTTTATACTTGTATCAGGCACATGTAGATGTCTTGCCGACATCAAGGCCAATGATTGACTGCTGTTTTACCTGCTGCCTTTTCTGCACATGCTCAAGCTTATGAAAAGATCATTGAGCTGAGGAAGGAGGCAGATGCCTTTTGACAGAAAGGAATAAAACCTATCATTAAATATTTGCTTACTAATGCATATAATTAACTAGTAATAAATAGCAGTTGGGGGCAGGCAACTGACAAGCCACCAGTTTTAAGGGTGGACAAGGTTGATGGCACATGCCGCATTTTTGCAATTGTTTTAAGAGTATATAGTCTTGGCTGCAAAAAGCTGGATTTGCTTTAGGTCACTTGCCCCTCAAAGGAAATGTTAAGTGGAAAATATTTTTTAAATGTTTATTGTATTACACATTCCTCAGTATAGTACATATTCTCTTCATTTATGAAAAATCCTTTTGTTTTTATTCCATTTTCTGTGGTTAGCACTGAGCTGCCATTTTAGGTCCAGCAACCTCCTTGGAATGCAGTAGTGTCGCTGTGTTAAAACATTCACAGTACGTGCCCCAGATGTTTGGCAAAGTGCCCAGAATATTTTAACACAACCTGCCTGATAGGAGTGCCCCGAATCTCTGGTTTCCCAGTAGTGCTGGGAATGTTACCGCACATTGTACTATTGGGAAAACGCCGCCCCTGTGATACCTTTGCAATTTACCTTCTCGTCGGTGGGAACAGTAGTGAGTAGCTACGCTGCTGCCATCGTTACACACAATTTCACAAGTGCCTGCATGCCCTAGTGAGTTCATACTGATTGGATTGCATTGCACATAGGTAGGTAATTGGCTCAAAATCAGGAAAAAAATGTATGGGGAGGGCTGCAAACCTTTACTCTTTTTAAAGCAATTTAAAAAAATGCATTGAGACAATACAGTTATCCTTTAAAGTAGCTAGAAGTAAAACCAGGAACACCTGTGGATATTTCATAATTGCCATAAAAGGCAGAGGATTTTCAGTCATCACATGTACATATATATATATTATAATATTTATATTCATTGTTAAGCAGATTTACTTGCCTAAAGTTTCCATCAATGATCTGGTCCTCACCCTCACTTGATTTGTTATCGATGTGGCCAATAAGAAGACATTCTCTGTATTGGCCCCATCACAAACCCAGAAGTTGGACCGGAGCAGCAATAGAAACTTTAGGTAAGTAAAGCTGCTTAACTAAGAATTATGTATGTAGCTCCTGGCACACCCAAACTCCTTTGAATCTTCCAAGGTGCTGCTTCCCCCAACTGCTCAACCATAAGCAGTACAAACGTAACATCATATAATAGCAGGGAGGCGCACTCAGACAAAATATATAACGATCTTTATTGTGAACAAGCGGTGCACAACGTTTCAGGGCTTCCTGAAGCCCCGAAACGTTGCTTGTTCACAATAAAGATCGTTATATATCTTGTCTGAGTGCGCCTCCCTGCTATTATATGACATTAACTAAGAATTAACCCAGGTACTTGGTTTAGGTCCTCACCCAGAGTACTATCCATTGAAAGAAGAAGAGGAGCTGGCGAGAGGGGAGTAGAATTGTCATTTAACCTCTGAATGCAGCTAGTGAGAGAAATTCAAATCATTCCATTGCAAAACAACATTTCTGTAGAAAATATTAACAATGCCTGGTTAAATACATTCTGTGGAAACCAGACACCTGTGTAGGCTTTTGTTCTGATATTGCACCTTGTATCCCTTTACTGGTCCCTGCTGAATCATTAAATACTAACATAGCATTAGTTAATTTTAAAGGCATTTCCTTTGTAGCCATCTGCATCCATTCGGTAGAAAAATACCACAGATATTGTGTTGGAAATGTGCAAACAGCATATAACTAAAGATGTGGGGAAAGTGCTGGTTTATTTAGTGAACATGTCTACTTTGTGTTTTATTTGATACTTGAGAAAGGAGACTTGTAGGCCTGAAACATCTTAAGCCTTTTTCACCGCTTTACGACCTGTGCTGCTTGTATCTCCATCACTATATATCTTTGGTGAATTAAGAAGGTTCTATCGAACACCGGATTGGTGTGCTTCCATCAGAGAATCCTTACCTTATATTGACTCTACGTGAGTACATTTTTCCCCTGTCTTTCTGATGACTGCGTACCGATAAATAAATTGATTGTTAGTTTGTAAAAAAACAAAAAACAAACAAAAACATAGCATTGCTAATTTGGAAAACTTCACTCGTTTGAATTTTCAACCATTTTGCCCAAACATTTGACCAAGCCGTGAAATTTCCATCTATATTTTAACAAGTAAATAAAACACCAGCTGGCTGATCAGAAGTTTAGTCCCTTGTGTACCTTAAATGAATCTTTTGATTTATTTATTTAAAAATTCTGTAACAACTGTATGTTATATGTAATGGTCCAAATAACTGGTTTATTTAAAGAGTGCAGTATGGTTTGTGCTAAATCTCATATTAAAGATAGTAGCTGCTTTTTGCTTAAAAGGTTCTCGTTTCTTCATTTTTGGATTCCATTGTAGTATGGTTCGAGCAGTTATACATTACTCTTTATTGCATTATGTATATAGTTGGATTAAACATTGCTATTAATTATAAACACTGGTTCATTCACAGAGTGCAGTATGGTTTGGACAGTTTTAGTTCATCACATCGTTTTATAACATTATGTATATAGTTTAAATTAACATTGCTAATTATTATAAAAACTAACAGGAATGTTTTTAATGCCACCAGGAGCTCTAGACAGAACCGTCCTGTGCTAGTAAATAACAGTCCATGCACTTTGTCCTTCCATTTAAAATATCCTGTGTGTATTCTATTTTGGGAACCAGTCGGGCATGTCAGACTGGTTTCGAGAGTTTCACTAAGGACTGGATAGAACATCATAGGAAAATATAAAAGTATCTTGCCTGATGGGGAAATTACATGGTGGTTAACACTTGGAATGAGGATGTGATACGTACAGAAGTGTGTGTTCTCATACAGAAACTAAGCAGTAATGTATGAGGACAATGGATTTTAAGTACAGAATGTTCTTTAAATCTATACAATTGTAATTACCACATGGGGAATTTTTGAGTGACGGTGAAACTTTTACTTTTAAGCTTTTCTTATTTCAATATGGGAAGATTTCTGATATATTGTTGGCACTGCTTGCCTATATAAAATATATAATAAATACCATGCACGCCAGTCTTGCAATCCTGTGTACTTTATTATGCCGCACACGGGGACATCATAGTGACGTTTTGTTACAGAGATGTACCATCTTCAGACAAAAGTATAACACTTTTGTCTGAAAAAGGTACATCTTGTACAGAAATGTCACTATGATGTCCCCGTGTGCGGCATAATAAAGTACAGGTGTGCATGGTATTTATTATATATATTATATATTGAATACTATTATTATTATATATTGAATACTGACTATTTGCCTTGGTTGACCATTGCACCCAGCATATACAATTTATATTGATTTATATTGGATTAGGTGTGTGCAGGATTCTCCTATTTTCTGCTTGCCCATATAAAAGGTGTGACCAATAGGATGATTGTGATGTAAGCCATGTTCATGTTAATGGATTTTGCTACATAGAATTTTTAGGGCATTTACAGTGCCCACAAAAACATTTTCCTCTTTAAAATCTATGGGTCTGATGCAATAAAAGGCGCAAAAGTTTGCCCATACAATTAATGTTCACCAACCAATCATTTGTTTTCAAACTGCAGTAACCCAGTAAAAAGCCAACATCTGATTGATAACTGCAAATGAATATCCAGGGCAAACTTTTGCATCTCTTATTTTCCAAGAGGGTGCCAGGGCACACTGGTGTGACTTCAGAGAGCCCTAGGTGTGCCTCAATATTTTTCTGGTAGGAATATTTTCACCAATATGGCTTACAATTTGGCAAGTTTATGCTATAAATAAATATATGCAGTCTATGTTGTGTAATGTTATACTACATTGGTTATAGTCAAATTTGATTACAATATACACCTTACAGTTCATTAAATATAAATTATCTCCAACATTAAGAACACAGGTGTGCCTGCGACAAAAGCTTTGCACTTCAAGTATGCCACAGATCCAAAAAGTTTGAGAATCATTGTCTTGTTGCTTCAGCCCCTATATTTCCTAGGAATGGGGAAGTTGCTGTTACCTAATAAAACTATTCTTTAATCCAACTGGTGAGCTTCTGGCGGGCTGCTTGTGCCTCGGCACTCTCCTGCTTATCCCTTAGTTGATGCAGCTACTTTAAAATATGGCCATGGTGTATAATTCCTTTAAAGATGACAGGAGAGAACCAGGAGTAGACACATGTCGCCTAAGCACTGTACACGTTGAATAAATGTAGGGCAAAACATCTAAAAATGTCCTTTTCGGTCCTCATTTTTCAGATAAATAGTCAAAAAACATCTTTCACGCCAAATTTCCCCAATGTTTTGTTCTCACGGACGTTTGTGCAAACCCTTGTGTACACACCCATAAACAGCTCACTGCTTACATTAGGGATCCGATCGTAAGGTAGGAATACAAGCTCCTAGTTTACCTCCCTAGGAAATATAGGTTAGTGGTTTGTGGCACAGTAGATGCACTATAATGGCTAATTAGGAAGGATTGTTATTGTTTGTTCACCTGAAGATCTGTTTATTGTGTTGTATGGAACTGTGTAATCTAACCCACCTAATATATGTTATGGTTTTTCCACCCCTGAAAGCTTTTCTGTTCATTCTCAGTTCTCAGGAAAATGTTAACTGCTTGGAGATCTGAATTGTAGCCACTTTTATTGACTGAAACCACGTGTCTGCAATACATCTGTTCAGCTCCAAAAACAGATGTTGACATTCATCCAAGTGCCGTTTGGTCACACGTTACATTATATCAAAAAGGGGGTTTCAAGGTGTAACTAAACCTATTTTACTTTGTTAGGTGGCTTTACAATTCTTTTATTTACCCAGAAGGCATTCCTCATCTCAAATTCTTTTTTCCTTTTTCAGATATGCTGTGATCGCTTTTGGGTGTGCCAGCTGCCCAAAGTTGACCTGTGGTCGAGATGGCTGTGGGACCGAGTTCTGTTATCATTGTAAGCAGATCTGGCACCCAAACCAAACCTGCGATGCTGCACGGCAAGAACGGGCACAGAGCTTGCGCTTAAGGACAATCCGCTCTTCATCAATCAGTTATAGCCAGGAATCTGGAGCAGCAGGTATTACAAATAATAAAGACCCGCTGTAAATACATTTTGCTTTATGCTTTGCAGGTTCTGTAGCAGAACTGTGAAAAATCAGTGTTCACGGGTTATGGGAAACTTGTTTGTCACATTTTACTTCACCCAGGAACTGTTGATTAAACAATATATCACATGTATAAAGACATGTAAATCTTTCCCTTAGTAGCTGAATGAACAGCTGCGCTCTCTTTCCCTGGATGAAGCACACCGAGCATGCCCAGGCCATAGACTTAGGAAGGGGGCAGGCACCAGGGGCTTTGTTTTCTAAGAATAAATGTACTTTAGCCAAAAGATATTCTTTACATTTGGTTTCACTTGTTACATAGAAACATTATAGTAACACCATTTTTATACCTATCATATGTCTATATACACGCCGACACCCTCATTAAACACACATGATCCTAACACAGAGCATTTCCTTTAAAAATACTAGGTACATGTAAAACGTTATCCAGTATATAAAATAGTATTGTACTCTAATAAGCTATGCACTGGATTGATACCCAAAAACAAAAAAAAAATATGCAGAAATAGTCTTACCACCATTTTTTCTCTCTGCATAGCTGGCATCCACGTCTGTTTTTGGCTTACTCTCAGCCAATCACAGACAGGGCTGCTGGTCCAGCCCCTGTTTGCAACTTCCAGCAAGTAGAGAGCCGAGGGAACGAATGGTGTTAAGTCTGTTTCTCTTTTTGCCACTGTGGCATTTGTGGCTTTTTGATGGCAAACTGTGAACCATAGACTGCAAAACAGTAGGTAGGAGGAATGTCTCCCGCCTCTCTGGAAAAATGTACTTTTATTAGGCTTAAACTTATTTCAGCACTAGTTTCCCTTTAATGCATTTTAGATAAACCAATGTTCAAGTACATTTTGTTTGCCAGTGTAATATTTCAGAAGGGAAGGGTAATGTTTCTGGCTTTAAATAAATTCAGTTTAACATGGTTTCTTTTTTGTCTTGTGAAGAAGATTTATCAGGTTTTTTTTATTTTTTATATATATAACTGACTTCCTTTTGGCTTCATGGTATCAGGCTGCATGTAGAAAGATCCCTCCTTATTTCATGTATTTCTGTGGAAGGACTGGCAGAACTCCCAGTGTGCTAGCGGAACTTTGTAATGTGATATCTGCGATCCCTAGACACTTTCACAAGACTAAAGAATGATAAAGTTAACCAGGGCCTTCCCAGTTCATATTGGTGAAGATAAAGGGCTACATTAGGCACTTTGTAGTGCACTGATAAAGTAATGTGCCATTTTATTCAATCTGTACATTTGTAGTGGCCTGATAAGCTAGTGAACATAGCCAGTCACTATTGATTCAGCCTTGAGGTTTCAGCCGTCCTACTTCCCGTTATTGTTTCTAGATCCTGAAAATGGATGTAAAACTTGGTAATTGTTTTCTCAGTGGTTAAATGTTACATTTCCCTCCCTTTACTATTCTGTATGAAGGGTATAGCTAGCTGCAGATGGACAAATTATTTTTTACATTAGGAGCCAGTGAGACAAATCTAAGAGAGTCAGCAGGAAACCTGTCACCACTCTCCTATCGCGTGATGCCAGTGCCACTTGTTTCTACTCAGTTGCAGCAGTAACAACAGTAAAAGAGAGCAATACAAATGGTGTATTCCAGATAACTTTAATGTTACCGGCTACTAAGCTTTTCTTTCAAGAAAGCCATAAGAGCAATTTTAGTTTTTTCATAACCCTCAATAGAAAACTCTTTAAAAAAATTAGATGACAGTTGTTAATTTCTTGGCAATTTGTCTACCTAGGTTCTGGTGTTTGTCTGTCCCTGGCAGCATACCTAAAGGGGTCCCTGCAAAAACCAATTTAGTTTCCTGTAGCCTCCATTTGCATAACATTTTAAAATGGCTGACCCCAAATATCTGTGCCCTATGTAGCAATGAGCCAGTTGTGTGAGTGTTTTTAAGTTCTATTTTATACTATCCTGGTGTTAATTTTGTTCCTACGGTGAGCAGAGTGCAGAGATGCCAACTGAACTATAGCAATGAGCCAGTTGTGTTTGATTCTTATTGATTTTACTGTGCCCTGAATTTTCAGGTATGAAATTGGAATTCTTGGTGTGCTGGGAATCCAGTCCTGCATTATTGTTTATCATAAACACTCCTACACACTACCAGGGTGTACTAAAATATATAAACCATTTTTGAAAGTATATTTGTTAAAAAAATCTTGTTTAAAGCTGCTATTGTGTAAGCAACAAATTCTTTTTTCCTAAATATGGTAACAATTTAATTTACATGGTTGTATCCAGCAGATGATATCAAGCCTTGCCCTCGATGTGCTGCATATATCGTAAAAATGAACGATGGGAGTTGTAATCACATGACGTGTGCTGTGTGTGGGTGTGAATTCTGCTGGCTCTGCATGAAGGAGATTTCAGACCTGCATTATCTCAGGTAACTATTCCATGTGCAACTTGCAAGCAATCATTCGTTTTATAAACAAATGACAGGATTATACTGCTGTGAATCTAGCACTTCCACGTGACTGTTGTCTGCCTTTAGAAGAATCTGTTCTGGTTTGTACAGAATCCGCTTTTCAGTGTGAGCAGGATTATTCTTAAAGGCATTCTTCTCCATTGCAGATAATGCCTTGTTATAAGCAGATTCGGGCAACTGTCTGGGCCAATCATTTTATAATCAACTTTCAATTGTGAATGAATGGGCCAGGGCGGAATACATTGCGGGTAAGTCCGGGAGGTGAATGCACTGGTAGCTAAATATGACTTCAGAAATTAGGTAGATTCGATAATTGATAAATGAAAGGTCTATATAGTGTAATATCATGTAATCTACATGTTCTTATTAAAATTGCACATTGTGGCTATAAGGAGATCAGAGTGTAATAAACTGCAGGACAGTAGCTTCAGGACTTCAAAAGTTGATTTAGTTCCTGAAACATTCAGGGCTAATTAATGGCTAGTGTTGCTTCAGTGTAATCAGAAAAAATATGGAAGGTTGCACACCAAATGTTCAACATGGAAATTGTCCACGTGTGCGAAATTCTATTGAACCATTACAACATCAAGCTCACAATGTTTCGGGGGTTCCTCCCCCTTCATCACCCTAAAATGTTGTGAGCTTGTAATGGGCCAATAAAATAATTTCCACATTGAAGTTTGGTGTGCAGTTCAATGTGGAATGTTCAATATTTTTTCTGATTACATTGGACTTATTGGCCCTGGTTGGGTTAGGGGCCAAAAATGGAACTAGTGTAAACAGGGCTTTAGGTTAAAGCACTGATTTAAATTGATGTATTGCTCTTCTTGTGGTTCCTACACAGACAGAGAAATCCCTTTGAGATGTCGGTCCAGTCACTTCCTCTCTCCTCTGGCTGAAACACTTACCTGCACTCACTGGCAAAGTGAAAAAAGTGCTGGAGGGCTTGCTGGAGGAAGTTTTTTTTTTTTGATGTTTTTAATTTGATGTGCTGGAACAATAGGTGGGAAGCACTTAGGCACGTAATAGCTTTATCAGTTGCTTTTTGTCATAAGTCTCATTATGACAAGTGGAGACAAGGTCGCCACTCAAATGGAAAAAAAAATTGTAAGGGTAAATCACCCCCATAACTCAAAACTGCAACAGTTAGAAAGCTGAGAGATGTTTGACTAACCTGACATGCTGCCTGGTGTTACTTTTTTCCCCCTGGTTCTTCCAGCAGCTATTAGTTGTGGATGTAACAGATGACATCACAACCAATAACTGAATGCTAATGCCCTAGCTGCATGTTTGTAAAAAAGATTGAAGATTGATTGAGGGGGAAGAAACTTGTGAGAGGCAGAGGGTAGGGGGAGAACATTGTTTGCTGCATAATGGATTGAGCTGGATTTTTTTCAGTATTGTAGTCTTAGGTTGTGATTTACCTGTATATAATCTTTAATTTGTAGGATGAATAAAGGTCGAGTGCTCATCTACATGATCAAGGCTAGTTTGACACAAAGGTTCTTCCTTGCTTTTGCAGAGGCAGTCTAAATTAGTGCACTGCAGTGCTGCAAATAGTTTTCTTAAAACCACAGGCTACAGTATTTCATAAATGTCACACTGACTAAATGATATATAATTATTGTGTGGTAGACTAGTTGAGTTTTCCAGTATTGTGTGGGTTTATATAAACCTGTATACATGTGCAGAGCATCGTAAGTATTTCAAAGCAAATTTATTTGTTGATAGTAATAAACTGTGCTTTCTGTACATGTCCCCAGGGGGAAACATTAAAATGAATGGCCACCCCAGTCATGAGTTTGGACAGTTCTTCATGGCCCTCCTGCTTTCTGTTACAGAAACCTGATTGTGTGTAAATGTATTTCTTAATATTTCCAGAATGTCCCCCTGCTAAACAGTGTTAAAGGACAACAAAGGCCTCAGAACAATATTATATGAAAAGGCAGAGCACCTTGCTATAAAAGCAGTAATCTATGATTTAAGGTGCCCATACTTTAGAACTTGCATTCTGACCGATCCAGTGACATTCAATTAATTCTTCTTTAAACTGCCTTTCCTGTTCATCTTCGTGACCGATATGATTGCAAAATGAATGGGCCAGGCTGGACCTTGCGATCGTATATCTGTTGTGAAGAAGAACGCGAAAATCGGTCCAGGAAGGATTGCTTGAATGTTGCTGGTTTGGCCTGTAGGTATAAACAAGGTATAAATGAACAGTCTTCTCAAAGGACTGTAACTTAACTGTGGGGTATGCTGGGTAATGTTGACTGATTTGACTGTTCGATTCATGGGGCCTGATTTACCCACGTGCTGTGCTAAAAATAGGGGTTAAACTCGTGCTAACCAATATTAATTAGGTTAGCGTATGTTTAACTCCATAATTGCACTGGCTGCACCAGTTTCACAAAAGACACCCATGCAACCGGCGCAGGTTTATTTAATAAAGGATTTGCACCACTTTTAACTCCACAATTTAAGACCAGCTAATGGCTGTTCTTAAAGTGGCACTGGGGTAAAATCCCTTTTGGGATTTACCGCCAGGTGCAAATCCAGTATTAAATACGGGAAGCCTTTTTGCCTGGAGCAATTTGCAGCCCTGGGTAAATGAGGCCCATGGTTTCCTAAAAAATAAATAGATACATTTTTAAGCAGAACTGAAGTCTACAAATCAGTCTTTGTTTCGATTCCAAGTAAATGTGAAATAACCTAAACAAACTAAATTTAAAGGGACACTAATCAGGTTGTATGCTTGTGAGGGTTCTCATTCATCCAGGTCATGGTATATCTGTGGTATTCAGTTAGATCAAATGGATTTGAAATTTGGCTTTTCCAATTCAGAATGACTTGTACAAGAATCTAGTTGGATGACTAGCGAACCATTTTAAAGAACTAAACTTCAGGTCCATTTGATCTTACAGAATACAACAGATAGACACTAAATGGGAATTTCCTCTATGATCTCCATAATTCGCTAATTTAGGAATAAGTATCCCCCCTCCTTTTTTGTTCTATGGCTTGGAAGGTTCCCCCCCCCCCCCCCAAGACTGCCCTTCCTCCTGACAATACCTCTTATTCTATCTTACGAGCATTGGGCATAGGTGCCACCATACACTCTCTCATAGTATGGTTGTAGTAGCTTTCATGGAGTTTATAAATTGTTTTACAGGAGGAGAAGCAGAGTTCCCTATTAAGTAGGCGATTCTGAACAAAGCAGGTTTTGGATTTAAGTTCTCCTTTAACTGCTTCTTGTTTAACTACCAACCTGGCATGTTCTTAATGCTCACAATTTGCCTTTTTTCTCCTATTAGCCCATCTGGATGCACGTTTTGGGGGAAAAAGCCATGGAGTAGAAAGAAAAAGATCCTTTGGCAACTAGGAACCTTGGTGGGAGCCCCTGTAGGCATAGCTCTTATAGCTGGGATTGCCATTCCTGCCATGATCATTGGGATCCCTGTATATGTGGGACGAAAGGTAAGTAATCTATCTTGTGCATTGCCATATTAAATTTTTATAAGGACTTTCTTGTAGGGACCCATATATTGAGACTTTTATAAAGAGCCCAATGTCCAATATAAAGCCAGTGCTTCTATCTTTCTGAGTCCTTATTACCTGAGCCTTAGTAACAGCTACCCCCTTCTCTGAGATAGTTATACATACAGTTTTGAAAACTAAGTATCTCGCCATTACATACCAGGAGTGCTCCCATTGGCTATAAACATAGGTGTATACCCATAAATAGAGTGTGTATGTCCAAGGCCTTGAACACAGCCGGTTTGCTCGCCCATAGAGATATTGTATATATCAAAAGGGTAAGTTATCTGATCTGACTATAAAAAGATAGGTAGTGCCAAACTATATGTACTAATGGTTGCAGTGGGCGGTATGTAGCCTGCACCAGTAGATATATCTTGGCCATATACTAGGCCGATGTAACAGTAGGGACTTAATCTTATGAAAAGAATGATTAGTACGATCCATGTTTGTTTAGTGCTGTCTAAGTTATTTACTTTTTAATCATTGGTTATTTTAAAAACGTTCACTGATCTTTATTTTTCTAGATTCACAATCGATATGAAGGAAAAGACATTTCAAAGCACAAGAGAAATCTGGCAATAGCAGGTGGTGTTACCCTGTCTGTTATTGTATCGCCTGTTGTTGCAGCAGTAACTGTAGGTAGGTGAATTCCCTAAGGGTACAGGAGTATAAGGAACATGTATTCCTGTGTTTCTATTGGTAGTGATAATAGGAAATAGACTTGATATCTACATGTCTGGTCCGGTCTATCATGCAGGCCTTGTGGTACAAGTCTGGGTACATACCGGCCTATTATTTGTCCGACCAAGCACTCGGCCTGGACAAATGACTGTCAGTCGCTGCAGTAATAGCTGAGACCGATTGTGCTGTCCCATAGGGAACCGCACGATCAGGCTAGATCTACCTACAGACCCCATTGCCCGTTAGCACCAACCAAGCTCGGTCTGGGCCAGGCGCTCCACACCAGCAGATATTTCTGACCGACCCGTGGCTTGGACGGTTGTCCGGAAATATCTGCTGGTGTGTACCCAGCCTAACATGGATCTTTTACAAAGTCCATAGGTGTTCATAGATGTACATATTTTGGGGACATAATTTAATTTCCACCAATTTCCTACATCTCTGTACAGTCAGAATTGACCTCACATTGCTGTTAATTGTTTTCTGGGGATTTAGACTTGTTTATGAATATTCTTCTTTACCCAGTGGCAGCAGTTGTGAGTAACTTCCCTATCCACAAATAGCCATTTGGGCCAACTGGGACTGTTCCATACTGGGAAGCAACTCAATAATTTGTACTGAATGAAAAGGAAACATGTAGCACATTCTACTGTAGGAAATCTCACTTGGGTTAACCTTACAGGAAACACAGCTGCAGCCCTGTAAAGCACAGTTAGTGTAACACTAAAGGTGACTAATCATACCATGTCTCTTTGGCCTGGACTGTGTGCTTCGGATTTGAGTTGGGGATTCTTAATACGATTCGATAGATTAAAATGCATGCATTCATTCATTCATTCATTTATAGTGCAGATTGCTTGCATTCCATTAATATGGATAGAGGTAATAAGAAAACGTAAAGACACTAATAGATATATATAGAGCCACTTGGGGATGCAGCGTTGTACAATGTAATAAAAAAAAATATATATATGTGTTTAGTTTGGTTTTCTCTTAAATGGGTGTGTGTCAGTCTATGTAATACAAGCACGGTATAATCTCCTTAAACTAGGATAAACGATGTTACAGAATGTGTTCTCTCTGTATTCTCCTAGGTATTGGCGTTCCTATTATGTTAGCCTACGTCTATGGAGTTGTCCCCATATCACTTTGCCGAAGTGGGGGTTGTGGAGTGTCTGCTGGAAGTGGTAAAGGAGTTCGGATTGAATTTGATGACGAAAATGATATGAATGCGGGTGGAACAAATACTGCTACAGGTGAGGGCCGTCAATCACTCCAAATGGCTCACGAACAAAATATTCCACCAAAGCCGGTTTAATGGGAGATGTGGGCGTTGGGGACTAATCTAAATTGTAAGCATATGGTATGGGATAGACAACAAAGAACAAAGGCTGCCTAGTTCTGTATGTAATCTGCTTTGAGAGGACATTGCATATATGCAGGGCTCAGAGTAGCACAGCCAGAGCAGCTTTTCCGTTGTTAAAGGAGTTGAGCTATTGCAATAAGATTAATCATTCTAAATGGAATCTTTCCATGGATTCAAAAGCTGAATAATGCAAACAGCCTTTGAACATATCACATGCTGACCTTGTGTTTCTTAAAGAGTGGGCTGATGATTGTAGCACCGTTGTTGCTTTTACATTCCTGATGGAGCTTTGTCAACCATACTGTCTTGCACTAAATTGGGCCCATACACACAATACTGATCATATGATCTAGCAGGTCTGATGGGGGAAAACTGGCCATAAGATGATCATACAATATAGTAATACCTGATATTGTAGGATCTGGATTGGTGCGTGTATGGGAATCAATACTTGTACAGGAAATCTAATGTAAACCTTCCTTGATTCATAATGCTATTTTTTTGCTTGTTGGAAGTTGCAAGCAGGGGGCCTGCTGAGAGGCAATGCAGAGCGCCGGGGGAACAAAACAATGTAATTACATTTCTGCTGCTTTTTTAATAAAAGGTACATGGCAGTTGGGGGTGGTTTAAGGGTGCCCTACACTACAGAAAAACGTTTTCATAGGTAGGGCAGCAAAGATGGATATAGATGGAGGGGGGTTCTGCGCATGCCAGAATCCTCTCAGACTACAAGGAAGAAACGGACTGGATGACTTACTGACACCTCCTACTCTTCATTTATTTTTCCAACTTTGAACAGGCACTGCAGGAGAACCATTTGGAGCAGAGATGTATGCTAATGATTTTTGAACAATACACAGTGAGGCCAGTAGTGGGTTAAATCTTAGTTTTGGGGAGTAGATATGCCCTTTAATTAACAGTTTCGAAGGTATAATGGAGGTAGTTAATATTTCTAGAGAGACAACTTTTATAGTGTGAAATAACTTGCGTTATTTGCCGTACTAGGATTACTTATTAAAGAGAAATTAGTATCCCTTTCCCCTGTAATAAAGCAGCAGAAACTAATGTGGATCACTTCACAGCAATAAAAATCTGTGTGTGGCATGTGAAATCTTTCTGCTTGTGACTGTTGAAAGTTGACAGATTTAATAGCCAGCAGGAGTGTTTCAGTTTATTTAATATACAGGGAGCTGATTTGTGAATGGAGCAGCACGATTACCATCATAATTTGCTGTCGGACGTGGCTACATTTGCCGCAACCGTCCTGGCCACTGGTTGGTGGGGACGAAGGAATGGATGGTGTGCATTGGGAATTGTTGCAGCCGCCAATCCCTGGTGTGTATCATGGGAAATCGTAACTACGTGGCATTCTGGGTTTTGAGTGGAAGATCTGCAAGTTTGCCATTGCCAGAGTACAGCTGGTCTGTCCACTATATTATGAAATAGTGACACCTCAGCCCAGAAAGAGCAAGGAAGCAGAGGGAAACAGCTGCTCAGATGGCTCTGTCTGTGATCTTTGTGTGCCTGTAAGTGGAAAAGCAGACATGTTCCTTATAAGGAGAGATTAACAGGCAAAGCCTTCTGTTCTTGCCACAGAGAGGTTCTCAATTCTGCAGAAGCCAAGGTTTCCAGGCAAAGTGACGAATAATGTTTAACACCCAGAAACACTATAAGCTGCAGCAATAACAGAATGCAGGTCTGTGTGTGTTGCTAAAATATACTTTGTGCAGTATATGAATGGCTTTCCTGTTTTGAACCCTTCGTGAACGGTTGCAGTTAAAGAGTATCTGTGGTTATCATACTAGTGCTCTCTTTTCAAAAGCGTACTCTCATACCATTCAAGCAAGCTTAAAGCTGGGTACACACCGTCCAATCCTTCGTACGGATCAGTCGGCCAGGATGAAGGACTGTCGGTCACAGCAAAAGTAGCCGCGTCCCACAGTTTGTCATGTCCGAGCATGATCGGTCATGGTTTTCAGACACGTCTGATAATTTGTTCATCCGGCCGAAGAAACCATGCAATATTTTTGCTTGACCGAATTATTGGATTGTGTGTTCCCAGCTTAAGATGATGTCTCTGGCTGTTCTCATTTCAAAGTTAGTGGCTTGTAAAGTTACACTTCCTAGTCTGCCTTGTCTCTTCAAGTCTCTGTGATGGACTCCCGATGAGCTATGTAAAAAAAAAAAACACACAATCTTTTCTAAAGCTTGTTACAGACCTGCATCCATTCTCTGTCCATTCATCTACCTATGGATACCTTAGGGAGAGGAAGTACAGATTAAATACACCAAGCAGAGCTACATTAGTATGTAGTCAAGCCGTCTTATTATCTAAACCCACCTCTTCTTCAAACCACAAGTGGAACTTCTCATTTAATTTGAATAGTCAAATACCAAAAACTGGTCATTACAACATGTCTATTGGACTGTAGGATTTAACACTAAATTGGCGTTTAGTATGAAATAATGTATTTATAAGATTACTTGCATAGTCAACCCCCCCAAAGCCATATTAGTTTCACCCACAGACAAAGGGTTATTACTTAAATCACGCTATACTCCCCTCTGAAAGAACAGCTGAACTGGAGAAATATTTTTTTCACAGTTTTGTTAAAGTCCAAATCATGTGCTCCCTGTAGGAAGATGTGACCATTTGCCAAGTGAAGGGCTTGTGTGGGGTTCTGCAAGGCTGAATATGTAAAAGAGAAAATCCAAATAAGCTGACCTCAGAAACAAGTCTTCCTTGCAATAATTTGGGTTTTGTGGCCCTGAGATGGACTGTTCTGTGGTGATTAACAGCAGGAATTGAAACTGCACCAACCAGAGTTTAGTAGCTTTATTTTGAATTGCCTCTCTAGAAGGATCCCATAACAAATAGTACCGTATGCTGATTTTCCTTTCCTGTTTCCATGTACTGTTTGCTGGTATGTTTCTCTTTCCTCCCTTTTTAACATGATCATGTTTACTCCATTGCCTGGAAACAGAATGTACAGGACATTCTCAGCCAAAGTTCCAAGGCCTCCAGTATCTGGCAGATTCTGAGTTTTCCCTAGTTATTTCCTGATCTGAATGCTCAGGCTTGTCCTACACTGTATGAAATATATTAATGGATTTTCAAAATGGGGCTTGTGTTTGTTTTATTAAATAGTTGTGGTCTTGGTTCTTGTAGATTTTTTTTGCTGGTGACTGAATGGTTGGTTTTAATACTGGTATTTGCTGTTTAATGTACTGTGATTATCCTCAACCTTAGATGGACCCTAGGTAGACAATCTGGTTTTTTATGGGCAACCATTTAGTCTGCATGTTTAAGCTACAGTCATTTAAACTATATGTAAGGGCTCGTTCACACTACATCAGTTTGTATCCGTTTTTCAAACGCAGATGCGTTTAAAAAAATGGACAGAGTAAAACCCCATAGGATTTCATAATATCGTTCACACCTGCTGCATTATAATCCGTTCCGCTCCAGTGCGTTTAAAAACCGCACTGCATGCAGCATTTGTCTGTTTTTTCTTGCATTTTCTATAGTAATCTATGGAGTACACATTGTTAAAAAATGGATACAAACTGACACACGTGCTGTGCGTTACTGTCAGTTTCTAGTGTGAACGAGCCCTAAGAAGGTATATAATTCAATTCACACAATGTTGTGCTCAACAGTCCCCACAGATTTTAATTCATCCCCTTAAGGCTGAAATACAGCCACTAAAATGAGTTATATAATCATGACATTGGATTTCCATGCTATACTAGTTTATTCTTAAAGGGTATATCCACTCATTTTTTACCTATTGATTTCTCGGTTTAATTAAAGATCGGGAGGTAAAGGAGCCATGTCTAACCACCTATACTATAGTAAAACTTGCATGAGATAGGAGAAAACTTACCGCGGATGGAGTTGGGGGATTTGGCATAACATATTATCACCATATGCCCGGATCATATAGTTTAACATGGTAATTGGAATACTATGTAAGGTGCCATCTATATAATCACTATAGCTGGGGCAGGAATTGGCAATCACAGCTCTGTACATCCCTTTAAAGGGCATGTCCACCCCCAAAACTATAATCCCCCCAACTACTGGCCCCACCATGTAGTGTAGTTTAATCCTTACCTCACATCCCAGCTCCATAGGGTTCTCCTGCATAGTCCCCCCCCAAAGTCCCAAAAAATGACTACCAGGAGGCTAGCAGAGTCCATATAGGACACTGCCTGCTAGCTGGCCTCAGGTAGATTTTTGCCATGCGTACTGCAGCCCTTCTCCCCCCTCCCTCCCCCTCCCTCTCCCTCCCGTCCTACTATCCCTCCCCTAGCATAAAACCCCTTCAGTAATGAATTCCCCCTGTCTCCCAGCCCCAACCGCATATTTTTTTTTTTTAGAAAGCTCCCCAAACTCTTACTTACCTCTCCTCTTTCCTCCGGCGAAGTGAGCTGCCGGCAGCCGCGTCTGTGATTGGCTGCCGCTCAGCCAATCACAGACGCGGCTGCCGGTCCCGCCCCTCTGCTTGCATTTCCTTGTAAGCAGAGGGCCGGGAGCGCGGCGGAGAATCGAGGGGAGGTAAGTAGAGTTTGGGGGGCTTTCTAAAAAAAAAATGTAGCGGTTGGGGCTGGGAGCCTAGGGGGAATCTTATATAAAAAAATGTTTTTTTGGGTGGACATAGCCTTTAATTAATTATTGTTTCTTGCAGTCTACTAATATCTGGAGGGGGATCTGCCCTGTAATATTGTTGTGTTCACTTTTTACTGTTTATCGTACATTGTCTCGTTGGTTTACTTTCTCTCAACTTTTTTTTCTTCTTTCCTTAAAGATGCCACATCAGTTGCAGAAGCGCGTAACAACCCCAGCATCGGAGAGGGAAGTGTGGGTGGAATGACGGGAAGTTTAAGTGCAAGTGGGAGTCACATGGATAGAATTGGTGCAATCCGTGATAACCTAAGTGAAACTGCAAGCACCATGGCACTAGCTGGAGCAAGCATCACTGGCAGCCTCTCTGGAAGTGCCATGGTGAACTGCTTCAATAGGTAAGTGTTGGGACTAGCCATACAGACAAACGTTAATTCCTGCCATACATCTGGTGCAGCCTGATCTCAAGATGTAAATATTCCTCCAATAGCTTAGTAGTTAAACCATTTATCCTATCAATTTTCTGTCTAGTAAATCATAACCGTGACTGACAGCTGTAAATATTCAGTGCTAGTTATTCTAGCATTTTGTTTTATTTGTTGGGGAAGAACAAAGAAGGGACCAACGGTGTCTGGCCAAAGTAAACGGTTACGTTTGGATAAATGAGGAATTTGGGTTTCTTGTGATTAAAGTGGATGAGGTTCCAAAACAGAGACATTTCCTGGCAGGAATTTGTGGTTTCCCTGCCATATAAAACTGATGATTTCATTATTAACCTCCCAACTCCATATTATGTAGATATGAAATAGACAAATTACCCCCGCTTAAAATGTATAATACACACATTGCAGGATAGATGACAAATCCCATGCATAGAAAGCACCTGGACCAACTGGTAACCAGCTATGCAGCAGGTCTCCTTAGTAAATTGGATGAATGAGAGGAGAGGACAAACCTCTTTCTTCCTGGTTTCCCTGACAGTATGCTTTGTATGTAAATAGCAGGGGAAATTATTTATAATATGTTTTTCGCTCCTGCTGCTTGTCCATAGACTGTCACAGATAATGGCAAACTTTGTGTTTCTTTACAGTGTAAAATGATAATGATAGATTGCTTTATAATAGCTATAATGCATTTCCATCTAGATGTCAATTTAGTAACCAGAAATCTGAATGGTGCAAATATCTGATGGCTAGAACATGTTGTGATGGATGAGAGTGATGTGTCATGTAGTACTCCCAGTTTGATATTTAGCATATCCATGCAAATCACTACAACTTCCTTATAGCAAAGGGAAATGTAAAGTTGCTCATCAGACAGCTCCTCTCTGTCCTTGGGTGTGAAGCACATTAAGTATGCCGAAGCCAATGGAGGAGTGACTGTAGAACGTGACTTCACACTAGTGCACCATTCACGTTATCAGTAGCATATGTGTTGGCTCCCCCTATATTATTGTACCAGTAGTGTTGTGACAGCCATAACCTACTCAACCCAGAAAATGACTGCGTACCAATAAGGTTACATAGTTAATTTAGGTTGAGGAAGTTAACAAAGAAGACCTCACCACCTAGTGTGCTCTTCTGTATTAAGGTTTTTTATGGCTGTCTTAATAATCTACCTTTTTTTCTCAGGTTGGAAGTGCAGGCTGATGTTCAGAAGGAAAGATACAGTCTGAGTGGAGAATCTGGTACTGTAAGCTTAGGAACAGTTAGTGACAATGCAAGCACCAAAGCCATGGCTGGATCCATTCTTAATTCCTACATCCCATTGGACAGGTAAATAAACCGTGTAGATAATATAGAGATGTTTTTTTTTTTTATCTGGTTGCAAGATTGAAAATAAAATAATATATACATTTATTTCTAACAACACTAAATAAAGTTTTTGCATTTGTTTTCTTTTCTTCAGGGATGGTAACAGTATGGAGGTACAGGTGGATATTGAATCCAAGCCCGCAAAATTCAGGCACAACAGCGGAAGCAGCAGTGTTGAGGATGGCAGTGCACCAAGTCGCAGCAATGCTGGTGGTTCTGCAGCTTGCTTGACTGAGAGTAAGTGCAGCACCACCAAGTGGTCCAAAGAAGCAACTGCTGGAAAAAAATCTAAAGGAAAACTAAGGAAAAAAGGTAGCACAAAGATAAATGAGACCAGAGAGGATATGGACGCTCAGCTTCTGGAAAAACAAAGCACTAATTCTAGTGAATTTGACTCCCCGTCTCTAAGTGACAGTATACCTTCAGTGGCAGACTCTCATTCAAGTCATTTCTCAGAATTCAGTTGCTCAGATATGGAGAGTATGAAAACCTCCTGCAGCCACGGATCCAATGATTACCACTCTCGATTTGTCACGGTCAGTCCACTACCAGAGGTAGAAAATGACCGTCTAGAGAACTCCCCAAATCAAAGTGCTATTGGTTCAGTTGCAATGTCTGTCCCATGTGCGGATGCCTACCAACTGAGTTACATAGCAGAAGAGAATCTCTCTACACATATATCAACCCGAGAAGAGGAGGTTGCAGATACAGTAAAAGACAGAAAAACACAGGCTGAACGACCCAGTGCAATCCAGACTGATATTTAGGGCTCATTGCTGCAGTTCTACTTACCACTACTTACCACTAACCAGCCCTGCTCATGCTGAAAGCTTTGCCTCAAGTTGGGTTTATCATCTAGGACACGTAGTGGAACAAGCCAGTGCCCAATCCTCTCACTGTTTCTCGTTTATTGAAAAGTCCCTAAAGGGGATCAATGTGCAATAAAAACTTGTGATTCTAGAAGTGGAAGTTTTTCGAGTCTTGGCTTGAATTTACACCTGGAAATAATACAATATATGGTTATTGTCCGAGCTCAATTTATAGTGGCTTGTGTGCACCGCAGAGCAGAATTCGCAAGCGCATGTCAGTCTGTACTTCGGGAAAATGTTCTTATTGCTGTCAGTAGAACAGGGTTACAGTTACAATCACATGTTAATGCTGGGTTTAATTCATTCCAACGTAAAATACCTTTTTAAACCATTGCTGGCAGAGGCTAATGCCATGGAAGGTGAGCAGTCTACTCTAAGGGCAGAGGTGGAAACATGGCCATGCATTGAGCAGGGATATGGTTCTGTTTTGTTTTTGCACAACTTGTTGAAAGGACAACTGGCACAAGCTGAACTAAAGTTATAGAAGAAATAGTATTACCAAGTTATGGCATCACCTGTATTCAATGTCCAGTATAATAGTGACAGATATTAAAAGAAATCCAATAGGGCAGCCATTGTCACCTTTCTCTGGGAGATAAGACCACCCTCTGTCCATTATCGGTGCCTTTAACAAAGACTGGGTTATAAGTGCCTGGTCATCAATGCTGGTTTTCCTGTGAGTCCTCTGTGCATTGGGGGAATGGGATGCTAAGCAAATCAATGACTGTGGTAGAATATAAATGTATGTCATTAATACAAATGTATTAGCCTACCAAAGACTCACTCAGGCTTTAGAGGAAATTAGAGACCTCCCCTCCCCCTGTACAAAAAGCAGTTAAAACATAAAGCACAGTGCTGAATAATGGAATGCAAATGCGGAAAGAGATACGGCTGGTGAATTCATTTATGCTTTTTAGCTTCTAAAACAAATAAAACCTAATCAGAGAACCAGTCTTGTTAATCTCTGCAATGTCCTTTATTTTAGCAATGCAATTGTTGGGATTGAAACAGTCTTGTCCTGTTTCTTCTTAAATCTTTGCCAAGATGGTGCTGTTGGGTTTTGTGGAATGGTTATTAGTTTATTGCAGATTCCATGATTCTCCTCACCAGTTTAATATGCTTAGAACACTAGTGCCAGAATTAAAAGGCTTGTTTCTGTATTTGTATATTTGTTTGCAATATTACTTTGCTGGATAATAAGCGTGTATACTGCTTACCCAAATAAATGTTAAAGTGCTAATCTTGCAGTATTTCTTCATTCTGGAGTTTTACCTTCACACCAAAATGTAATAACCCATTGTTAGGCCAGACATTATTTTTCTCTTTATTAATAAAAGATTGGGAACATGAAGCTGTCTGATAGGATGTTGTGTGCGCCCAGATATATCGGTTGATTGTGATTGGGTAGTTCATCTGATGTCTCCTTAAAGCTACTTATACACATGGCTGTTAGTAGACAAATTCTATTGCACCAGATGGCATTTTCCAATTACGGGGTATGTCTATGGTGAAAAAATTTGCTAATCGTTATTGGTATCAGACATGGGATTGGTCAGCTGCAGCCCAAAATTTACATTGGTCACAATTATTGACTGCTGCGTGCATGCTTGTCCTGAATTATCTATAGTAGTGATGTTGAGCCTTGGCACTCCATGTGTTTGGAAACTACAGGAACTACTAATGAATGCTTGGGATTTGTAGTTTCCAAACACATGGAGTGCCAAGGCTCAACATCATTGCTCTATAGTACAGGATAGGGACCTGTGGCAAGTACACATTACTGAGCCGATCTGGTGTTCAACCTGCAGCACTTCAGATGCACGGAATTGTGTTTTTCAAATACCCGAGGGTGGGGGTGTTAGACGCTTCTGGTATAGAATGATCGTCTCTGTAATGTGCATTTGCCAATATGTAGCAGTTACAGATTCCAAAAGAATCTTATGTATCTACTACAAATAAGCAGTGTGTACCCAGCTTTAGTGTTACGAGGTTGCTCAGCACTGTGTATCCCTGTAACATCACACACAAATATATCAGCACTTTAATGTAGTACATCCAAAATGCCGATTGTTCTGTGCTACATACAATGTATGCCTAGTTTTGCCTTTAAATGTACCTGCATTACTTTAGTATTTTGAGGTTTTTTTATTTAAATATCCAGTTTCTTAAATACTTTATTTAAAGTTAATTACCTTAGATGGGTTGGGGTTTGTTATGCAAATGGGGATGTTCAACCAAAAGTTAAGTTATTTTGTACAGTGATTTGATCTAAGGAAACTTGCAACTGATCTTATTTTCTCTCTTCTGTATTTTTATATTTGCTTTTTTGTTCTGTCTGTTTAGTTGGAGACAGATGATTATTTCATTTAGTTTTTAGGAGAGCCGGATGCAAGGTTGGGGTGTGGGGTAGGATACACTGCAGGATATTGAATACATTCCAACTGGCCAGTGAATAAGGTGCATGGGTGCCCAGCCTGCACTCCAGGGGCACCTAGTTATGGAATTGTGCTGTAGGTAGAACATCGCCTCAACCTCTCCATGTCTCGGCTTAATTTGCCTAGTCTACTCCCTGGTTTGCATTATTCGCTCTTATCAGTGCAAATGACCTTTTACTTATTAGCATTTTGTGTGTGTTTAAGGTGGGTTTTGCAGAGAGTACAGCAAGATGAGCAAATCTGCATGACTACACTGTGCAAGTTATGTAATAAAAACTTTTACTGAAATAAGATGCACTTTGTGTGGGTTTTTACTACCAAAACAGATCTGAAATGAATGACCTACCTCGGCCCCATATGTTGAATGTATGAAATAGAGTTTAAGTTAGGGCAAGGTCTCACTGTGCGTTGCGCTGCCCATTTTGAGTGCATTTAGGGCAATGCATTTTGTTTTTTTTGTGTTCCCATAGACTGTTATTAAAGTGCGATTCTGACACAACGGACCAAAAGTCATGCAGATAAAAATGAACCACATAGATTCTGAACGCAAATTATACAGTGGGAACTGATTCTCGTGATTTCCATTACATTACATTGTGATTTACAAAACGCACTGAATGCAACGCGCATAGTGGGACCTAACCCTAAAAGATAGAGCTAGAGATCATTGTGGTGACTGGTAAAAATAGGCCCCAAGTGCTGATAAACCTCCTTCAAATGAGGAGATAAATGTGCATGGAAGTTTGTGTGATAAATAATTTAATGGGGCAGAGCCTTCTTATAACATACGGTATCTTGCAGTCTCATGCTATATGAATAGCATTACCCACAAAATCTAAGAAACGAGTAATTTCTTAAAGGGGAAGTTCAGTGGAAATACATATGCTTTTCAGAAAAAAGAGCAGTATTTTTTCATCCCAATGATGAAAAATTACATTTCAGCATTGTGTTTGTATATAAATAAATGCAACCGAAATACTGACTTCCTGTTTGCAGGACCCCTAGTAGAGACCATTATGGTCTTGCCCTTGACCCAGAACCTGGGTTGATTCAGTTGCTCAGTAGAGATCTGAGCATCTTTGACCCATCCAACAGCCAATCAGTAGAAATTACTGTTAGGAAGTGGTGCATCCTGGGATGGAGAAGGACCGTTAGAACCTAAAAAAGCAAAGGGTATGAAATCAGCTGATTTTTCAAAATGGGAGAAAATATGTAGAATAACTAAGAAGGCATTACACAAACTAACAATTTAACAAATATTGATAATTTCCACTGAACTGTCCCTTTAGGGTTCGTTCACACGCTCAATATGGTCCCGATGCCGACTGCTACATGTGACTAACGGGCGGATCAATGAACGACGGTCAGGACGCACACCCAGGTTCCCCAGAGTAAGGGGCAGAGATATGCAAAATTAGATTATTTCTAATGTATGTGTCCAGAACCGCTGGCTTATAAACATGCAATACAGCCTATGGTAGACATGACATCTGGTTAGATCTCATCGGTGCAAGATACAGATTCATGGCTCCATGGGGTAGGGCTTGCGAGCACAATAGACAAGGCATCTATATAGCTTAAGGAGAGGTGGGCTAAAAGGAAGCCCTCCACAGAGCATAAAAATGGAGCAGAGCCTTCTTATAACAGAAGGTATACTGCAGTCTAATGCTATATGAATAGCATTGCCCACAAAATCTAAGAAACAGTAATTTCTTACTCCCGGGTTCCCCAGAACATATGCCCCCCCACTCTGGGGAACCTAGGAGTAAGAAATGACTTGTTTCTTAGATTTTGTGTGCAATGCTATTCATATAGCATGAGACTGCATGATACCTTCTGTTATAAGAAGGCTCTACTCAATTTTTCTGCTCTGTGAAGGGCTTTTTGCTCCTTTTGGCAAAGGAGCAAAAAGCTATATTAAGCTATATAGCTGCCTTGTCTATGGTTTCACACAGGAAGCAAAGTTCCCCAAATCTTTTTGAACTGCTGCCCCCATTTATGATTAGGGAAAGGGTGATGTCAGCCCCCATCCCTTGACAACCAGGGGAACGAGTGACTTCTGACTGACCGCTCTGGGAACCTGTTAGGGCAAGGCCACACTGCAACGCAAATGCAATCGCATGCGATTTCATGTGCGATTTTCGTTGCGTTTGCGCATGCGATTTCTTCAATATGTATAGGAAAACGCATGCGATTTTTTCAAATCCTAAAAAAGTGAAGAGCAGGAGCCTGGCCGTATCCCATAATGTTTCTGCCTCCTGTCTCTCCTGGGAGAAGTTTGCCATGCACACTGAAGCCCTCTCCCGTTTTTATCTCCCCCCCCCCCCCCATCTCCAAAAGACAAACTCTCTACTTACAATGCCTCTTTCCCCCCGCGTTCTGTACTGCCGGAAGCTGTGTCCGTGATTGGCTGCCTCTGCTGGCCCGCCCCCTGCATTTAGTTTCATGCAAGCAAAGGGCTGTGTCTGAACGTCTCAGGAAATAGACAGTGTAAGTAGAGATCAACTTTTTTTTTACAAACTACTACAGCCGTTGGGGGTGGGAGAGGGGGCCATACACTACGGAATTTTTTTTAAAAGGTGGTGGACATGTCCTTTAAAGGAGAACTTAAGTCTCCAGATAACATTGCCCCAATAGACCGAGCACAAACAATACAACAAGCTGTCTCACCTCTCCATTTGTCATGATTTATGAAATTAACCTGTGGGTACTAGGAGTCTGCTCCCATAATCCACCTTAGCTGGGTAACTCCCAGCTAAGTGTATGCAGTACACTGAACATGCTCTGTAGTGCTCAACAGATGAAAAAAGGAAAGCTGCAGCCTTGCTTCCTAGAAGCTAAAGGCCAATCATATATCAGCAGAGATCCTCCCTCTCCCTTACACAGAACTGGGAATTCAGCTTTTGTGTAAACATATTTAGATGCTCCCAGTATATTCCTTTGCTTTTCTCTCTCTCTCACACACAAAGCAATCTTTGCATTGTATTTCTTAGATGGCATGGATGATAAGAAACAAATATTAACATTTCAGTAAAAGTAAGTCTGGGGAATTGAGCACCATTTAGAAATATTAGCTTTTGATCGGAACATAATGGAAAGAAAGTCTAGAGGATGTGAACCTATGACGTGTTAAGACTCGTGAGCCTCCACTGTATATGCAAATTTAGAAGCTTTATCTTTTACTGGGAACAAAATTGAATAACAAATTGTGTAAAATGAGCTGACTATTTTGTACTGCCCCATTAAGGCTTCAGGAATTTCACACTGACTGAAAGCTGCTTGTTACTCTGCAGTTTATTTACCAAAGTCTTATCAGGGACTTTCATTTTGGTGTGTATCCATCTGTAAAGATAATCTGCATGGAGACAGTAAATACTGGGATCAGGGGGGAAGTTGCCAATAAGTACACATGCTCACAAGGCTCTTGGGGCTCTATTTATAAAAGATCGGTATCGTTATCGTAAAATACTGATCGTTATCTTAAAATAACGACCGTTTTTTTACCGATAACGACAGTTATTTACCAATAACGACCGCTATTTACCGATAACGACAGGTATTTACCGATAACGACAGGTATTTACCGATATCGGTAAATACCGGTCGTTATCGGTAAATATCGGTCGTTATCTGTAAATACCGGTCGTTATCGGTAAATACCGGTCGTTATTCTACGATAACGATCGGTATTTTACGATAACGATACCGATCTTTTATAAATAGGGCCCTTGATGACTACATGGATGGTCAGTTGAACTGGCAACAACATGGAAGCCTTCTTAGAATCTGAACCTATTTATAATACATAAGTTACAGAAGGTAGCTTGGGGGGGGGTTAATTAAGGTGGGAATAGGGACAAGGCTAGAAATGAAAATGCAAATGGGGTGAAGGAATCAGATACTTATTTATTATAAGAAATAATGTGCCCCTTTACTTTATAATATAAGGATATTACTCCATCTCAGAGATCCCTGTCCTGTATGAAAACACTCGGCCTATGGCCTCGTGTTTCTATATAGTCCGGAAACTCCTCAGTGGCGTAATATCCTTATATTATACTGCAAGGGGCGCATTATCCCTTATACTAAATGCAACCAGAGTAGAATCTTACAATGTATAGGTATTCTGGACAGGAAAGCTTTCAAATTATGAATAAAAAAAAGAAATTCTTTAAAGATCTGTTGCTTGTCTTTCTAGTTTCTTACCAAAAATATACAGCTAAATATTTGTGTACCGAACTCCCTGCAGTTACTAGCGCCGTTAGCTTAGACATGCTCAATGTGTTTCATTCAGGAAGAGCAAATTTCTCCAGTCTGTTACTTTGCATCTAGGGGCCATATTTATAAAGCTGCGATACCGCGACTTTAACGATCGGTATCTAAAATTTACGATGGTTAAACCGATCAGAGATTAATGATCAGTTTAATGATCGTAAATTTACGATACTGATCGTATATCTACAATAACGAAATGTTCATTAATTAACGAACGTTCAGTCGTAAATGTATGATTGCGATCGTAAATTAAGCCACGGTATCTCTAAAAAGCGATACCGCGGCTTTATAAACATGGCCCTATGTGTGCTAAAGGTAAAACCATCTGTAAAACCAAGCAGCTTGTTATTATAATGTGCAGTAATTGGTCCGTAAATCAGGGTAAATATGTTAAAGATTAGAGGTGATTCCCTAAGTGTTGTGGTAGTGTGTGTGTTTTATAAACACTGGTTTATTGCCGAATAGACAAGTGTCTCACTCCTGGTTTGCAAAGATTCACTTTGTTTTTGGAGAATGTGCAGGTTTAATTTTATAGGTTTTGAGTACAGAGCCCTTGGAAAATTCAAATTTCCACTTTATACAAATTAACAGAGGTTGTCCATAGATTTGCCATTGAAATGTACAACTCATTAAGCTCACAAATAAAGGTTTATTACAACTCACTTTGAATATTTGCCCTAGTATAAAGCAGGTAAAAGCAAATATTTCAGTCAACAATTTTCATGTATTTACATTTCACTGTAATATTATAAACCTACAAAAGGTTTTCAACCTGAACAACCCTCCCCACTCTTTTAGCATTTAGGTTTAGGTTTATCCTGCAAAGCCTGATGAAAGTCCAGAAAACTGAAGAGTAATGTAATCCGGTATCTGCCTCTTCCCTGTCCTCCTGAAACTCTGGCATGCACAGGGGATCTCCCCCACTACCTGAACCCTCGGCGCTGTATTTTGCTGCAGTGTAGGGGGCCTCCCCCCTCAACTTTAAAGGGACACTAAACTAAAAAAATTGACTTGCCTTTATGCATTTCTATATTTTTAGTGCTGTCAGGAACTTGATCCCTTTTTGCTCTCAGTGCTCCCTGTCACTAGATCTCCTTATCTTCTGTTCAGCACACTCCTAGTTAGTATGCATGTCTCCTCTCTATGTATCCACCCCCTCCCATAACTGAGGCACAAATGGAGTGTGGAGCATGTGCAGTGGAGATGATCTGTGCCTCACTACAGCCAATAGGATTCATCCATTGATTTTGTATTATAGTGAAAGTGAAAGTAAAACTGCTTTGCTATGGGAAGGTAATCAGCACTGGGAGCTGTAATCACTGCTTGAATTAAGTAAGATTTTATTTTAGCTGTAGGAGTGTGGGTGGGTGTGTGTGTGTGGGGGGGGGGGTACTTTGTAATTGATTTCTTTAGGTACAGTGCTACATTGGGACTTCCTTGGAATGTTCCCAACAGTAATTTCTACTGATTGGCTGTTGGATGGGTCAAAAATGCTCAGATCTCTACTGAGCTACTGAATCAACCCAGGCACTGGGTCAAGGGCAAGACCATTTAACGGTCTCTATTAGGGGTCCTGCAAACAGGAAGTCAGTATTTTGGTTGAATTTATTTATACACAGACAAAATGCTTAATTGGCAGATTAAGGTAATTGGGATGAAAAAATACTGCTATTTTTTCTGAAAAGCATATGTATTTGCACTGAACTTCCCCTTTAAGTAACACAGACAGCAGCTAACTGCAGGGTTGGGGTTATCTGCACAGAAAGAGCACAGAATAACAGATAATGCTTATTCCTTTTCCTGATCTTAATGCTGAATCAATTAGCCATGCAGTGACAGATAAATAAGCTTTACTTTTATAGAATGGATAGTTTCTACATGTAGTGTGCCAGGGGGAGGGGCTGGGTGATTGACAGTTCTTTACTGAATAGCTGTGCCACGCCCTCTTTAAAAAGGTAAACTCCCAGAGCTAAAAAACAAGGGATAGAAAGGTCAGAGAAGAAAAAAACAGCAGATATAAGATTGGTGGAAATTAATCCTAATTACTGTGTGATTAGTTAAAAAATTATTTGCCTCAGTTTACGTCCTTTAAGTGCACAGAAATAGACTTCCCTAACCTCGTTCCCACGGCTCTCTCAATAGCCAGCAGCCATGTCTGTGATTGGGGAAGGGATACCCTTTAAAGGGCATGTTCATCCCCCAAAATTTCATATTTAGGTAGCTCACCCACCAAAATTTCAAACACATTTTAGTTACAAGCTTTTAAAGTGGATTATTGAGCATAGACGGCACATAGGTGAGAACTTCTCTCAAATGGAGGATTTACAGTCCTTAAATCACTTCTAGTGGATGATCTACCTAAATATAAAATATTGTTTTGAGTTTGAACATGCCCTTTAAATCACCATTGGCCTGTATCTAGGAGAAAACTGCTGACACCAGGGGCCCTATTTATAAAAGATCGGTATCGTAAAATAACGACCGTTTTTTACCGATAACGACCGTTATTTACCGATAACGACTGGTATTTAACGATATCGCTAAATTCCGGTCGTTATCGGTAAATACCGGTCGTTATCGGTAAAAAACGGTCATTATGTTACGATAACGATCGGTATTTTACGATAACGTTACCGATCTTTTATAAATAGGGCCCCATGACACCATCACAAATGTCCAAAGTGTGTGGTCATTCACACTAGCAACATACAGGAACAAAAATGATTTCATTTGCTATTTAAAATGCACTTTACAAAACACTTGGTAATAAATTAAATGTAAATTTAGAATCACCTGAGAAGTGAGACAAATAATTAACACAAACTTCCTATACACTGGGTTTGCAAGGGATATTGTTATAGAGACTTTACATGTTTATGTAACCAGGGGCCATACTTATAAACCTGCGGTATTGCTTTTTAGCAATACCGTGAGTTAGTTCATTTCCGATCGCGATCGTACATTTCCGACCAAACGTTTGTTAATTAACGAACGTTCGATTGTAGAATACCGTGTGGTAAACTACCGCAATGGTATTCTATGGTGATCGGAAATCTACAATTTCGTTATCGTAGATTTACGATCGGTATCGTAAGTTTGCGATCGTTAAAACGAGAACTACATGGAGCCAATCATGCGAGCCTCAGTGTATTGGTGATTTCTTATCCCCTAATACTGATTATTTTAGTCTGTTCCATATACATCTGATGGAGTCACATTGACAGACTAGGTTTGGGGGGTATATGCAGGTTACAGTGGTGAATTGCCATATATAGTTCCCTGCTTTTCTGGTAAGACAGTTGCTTCTACCCCCTTAGCAATAATCCAAGCCATGGAACAAGATGGCCCCACTGCCGGAAACATAAATCGGGATTTTCATTGATCTATTTTTGCATATTTTTCACTTTATAATGTTCCAGATCATTAAACAAATGTAAGGCTGGGGACGCACAAAGGGACTATTTGTCCCGACCGAGCGCTCGCTACGAGGCTGCGGCCGACATTTCGTACAGTTCCCTATGGGGGCTCGATCGGGATTTACTGACACATCCCGATCGAGCCCAATATATTAGAGAAAGTTAACCCAAGTAAACACAGAATGCAGGGTTAATAAATGGCATATTTAGAATAAACCAGCAGTACAAAATAACGGTTATGGTGGTAATATTGTTATTTTACATTCATTTAAATTAATGAAGCTTTATTAATAAGTGAAAACGAACGTCATGCCAACAGTCAAACATGGGGCCATATTTATATAGGCGCAGTATTGCTATTTAGCTTTATGTTCAGTCGTAAATCTACGATAGCGACCGTAAGTGTCCGATATTTATCAAAAATCTATGACCGTGATTGTAGATTTACGATCCCCCATAGAATACCATTGCAGTATTTTAGTACGACATAGTATTCTGTGACCGAATGTTCGTTAATTAATAAACGCTCGTCATAAATGTACGATCGCATCTGTATATTCCTGATAACGAGCGGTATCACTAACTTGTAATACCGCGTGTTTATTAATTTGGCCCGTGGTGGTAATGTGATGGTCTAGGGCTGCTTTAGGAAGGGAACAACTTGCTGTGATTGATGGAACCATCAATTCTGCTCCCTCAAGCTGAAGGGTACTTGGGTTCTGTAGCAGGACAATGATCCAAAACCAGCAAGTCCACCTCTGAATGAACAAAAGGTTTTGGAGTGTCTGATCATGAATCCAATTGAGATGCTGTGGCACTACCAAAAACGGCTCAGAAACCCTCCAATAAGGGTGAATTAAACCCATTATGTAAAGAAGAGTGAGGCAGAATTCCTTCACTCATTGTCAGTTATTGCAGCTAAAGCTGGGAACTTTAAAGGGTAACTGTGGTCTCCATACAAGTGCCCTTCATTAAAAAGAGCACATTCCTACCTTTAAAATGACTCCAGGATCAGGCTTCTAGCTGCAATCTATTCAAAGCTAGATTAGTATAAAGGGTGGTGTTTCCAGCTAACACATCACCAGCACCATTGCTGTTTCACTCGCGCGCGCACCGATTACATCATCGCGTGCTGTCTATGACAGACAGATCTCACGCCTTCCCCTTGCGTTTTTAGAGGAAAGCGAGAGATCTTTCTTATAGCCAGCGCACACAATGAGGTTAATGACATGCGCACGTTAACAGCCTGCACATACGTGCGTGCGAGTGAAACGGTAGTGTGTTACCCTGAAAAGGAAATGATGTACATTTGGACAATCTCATGGGGGCAGTCCCATAAACGTGATTAGAGCAGGAAGCCAGCAAGATTCCTGCAGTAAAGGAAGGTATGGGAGGCTATTAGAACAACAAAAAAAAACCTTTATATTTAAAGCCACAGCTATCCAGTAGCCTACAGTTATTTTTACAGTGTACATACCCTTTAAATAGAGACCACTTGTATGGAGACCACAGTTCTCAATTCTGTCTGATCTGATAAAATAGCACTTTTATCGCTGAAGTGAGCAGTGCAGAAACAACCATTCCCGAGGCCAACGGTAAACTTCGGACCTGACCGAAAATTTCCCTTGGTCACGGTTTGCCTTCTGTACTACAGTATAGGGAGACGGCTGCAGCTGAAGGGAATGTGCCAGCCCAGAACATTCTCCCTATACTTTATATAGGGAAAGCCTTGATAAATAAAACTGCAATATTTACATCTGATTGATGTGAAACATGTAAGGCTGATAAAAATGCAAAAAAAAAACCCAAGAGATAGGGAAGGGGACAAATACTTTCTCTTGCACCGTAGGTATCAGGAAACACATAATGCCCTGTATGAGCACAGAACTGCATAGCCTCTTCCCTCCATAACAATTCACACAATAGAATGGTGTTATCACGTACACATTAAAGGAGAACTATAGTGCATATAAACATTTTTCAAAAACAGTTAAAATGAAAAGTATATGGGGAGGTAGGATTGGTATTTTATACCTCCCAATACAATTTCTATGTGGAATGGCAGCATGAAGAAAGCTGCTTCTGCCAGGCTTCCTGAGTGCTTCAGCAGGGCCATAACCTGGCAAATGAAAATGGTTTGAAACAGTATTGGGAGATGGGAATACTCAATCCCACCTCCCTGTCCCAGGTACTTTTCATTTCTAAAATGTTAATTTTTACAACTAATCCTTTAAGCTGCCAATTTAAGGAACAATAATTGAACGTTTGGCCTAGTTTTGAAATGCCATGATAAGTTTATGATGCAGATCACATTTATATTTCAGTGACTGAGATCCTGAGTTATTTCTGAGCTGTTTATCCAGCCCCAACACAGCTAGTATAGCATTCTGGGTAATGAAGACCCATAACACTTGGAATTATTAATCACTGCTCATTTCTTACATAAGATAAGACTTCTGCCTTACTGAATGGTTCTTTAGTGTGAATATACTGCATTTTCTATGTGCCTTAAGCCTCATACACATGCATGTGTACACATGGGCGTTAATCGTGCAGTGTATGGGCACTTTGTCGGTCAAAACAGCCATGCGGTTGGGGCTCATTACCCAATCTGCAAGGCAGATCATCAACGACACCGACCGTACCTGTTTTAACAAGTCAATTATCATATTAATTAAAGCACAACGGATTCCTTCCAATGAGGAAAAGAGAATGAGGCCTAGGCCACACTAGCGTGTTTTTCGCTCATTTGCGTGCATGTTTACGCTCTCGATTGTGCCCGCGATTTTCGCTAAAATGGAAATCGCGAGAATACGAAAATTCCTGCGATTTCTGATGCACGTGCGATAACTGCGATTTTGTGTGATTCCTGTGCGTTGTAGTGTGAGGGATCGGACAGACGTCTGGACCAGTTAATAAGATAACAGAGAGGTCCTGCGATTTCTGATGCACGTGCGATAATGCGATTTTGTGTGATTCCTGTGCGTTGTAGTGTGAGGGATCGGACATTCACCATATTGCCCGGATCCATATCGTTTAAAAAACAGGTAATTGGAATACTATGTAAGGTGCCATTATATAATCCTATAGCTGGGGCAGGAATTGGCAATCACAGCTCTGTACATCCTTTTAAAGGGCATGTCCACCCCAAAAACATAATCCCCCCCCCCAACTACTGGCCCCACCATGTAGTGTAGTTTAATCCTTACCTCACATCCCAGCTCCATAGGGTTTCCGTAGTCCCCCCCAAAGTCCCCAAAAAATGACTACCAGGAGGCTAGCAGAGTCCATATAGGACACTGCCTGCTAGCTGGCCTCAGGTAGATTTTTGCCAGGCGTACTGCAGCCCTTCTCCCCCCTCCCTCCCCCTCCCTCTCCCTCCCGTCCTACTATCCCCCCCCCTACATAAAACCCTTCAGTAATGAATTCCCCCATGTTCTCCCAGCCCAACCGCATATTTTTTTTTTGAAAGCTCCCCAAACTCTTACTTACCTCTCCTCTTTCCTCCGGTGAGTGAGCTGCCGGCAGCCCCGTCTGTGATTGGCTGCCGCTCAGCCAATCACAGACCGGCTGCCGGTCCCGCCCCTCTGCTTGCATTTCCTTGTAAGCAGAGGGCCGGGAGCGGGCGGAGAATCGAGGGGAGGTAAGTAGTTTGGGGGGCTTTCTAAAAAAAATGTAGCGGTTGGGGCTGGGAGCCTAGGGGAATCTTATATAAAAAAATGTTTTTTTGGGTGGACATAGCCTTTAATTAATTATTGTTTCTTGCAGTCTACTAATATCTGGAGGGGGATCTGCCCTGTAATATTGGTTGTTCACTTTTTACTGTTTATCGTACATTGTCTCGTTGGTTTACTTTCTCTCAACTTTTTTTCTTCTTCTTTCCTAAAGATGCCCAATCGTTGCAGAAGCGCGTAACAACCCCAGCATCGGAGAGGGAAGTGTGGGTGGAATGACGGGAAGTTTAAGTGCAAGTGGAGTCACATGGATAGAATTGGTGCAATCCGTGATAACCTAAGTGAAACTGCAAGCACCATGGCACTAGCTGAGCAAGCATCACTGGCAGCCTCTCTGGAATTGCCATGGTGAACTGCTTCAATAGGTAAGTGTTGGGACTAGCCATACAGACAAACGTTAATTCCTGCCATACATCTGGTGCAGCCTGATCTCAAGATGTAAATATTCCTCCAATAGCTTAGTAGTTAAACCATTTATCTATCAATTTTCTGTCTAGTAAATCATAACCGTGACTGACAGCTGTAAATATTCAGTGCTAGTTATTCGTCATTTTGTTTTATTTGTTGGGGAAGAACAAAGAAGGGACAACGGTGTTCTGGCCAAAGTAAACGGTTACGTTTGATAATGAGAATTTGGGTTTCTTGTGATTAAAGTGGATGAGGTTCCAAAACAGAGACATTTCCTGGCGGAATTTGTGGTTTCCCTGCCATATAAAACTGATGATTTCATTATTAACCTCCAACTCCAATTATGTAGATATGAAATGACAAAATTACCCCCGCTTAACATAAGTATAATACACACTTGCAGGATAGATGACAAATCCCATGCATAGAAAGCACCTGGACCAACTGGTAACCAGCTATGCAGCAGGTCTCCTTAGTAAATTGGATGAATGAGAGGAGAGGACAAACCTCTTTCTTCCTGGTTCCCTGACAGTATGCTTTGTATGTAAATAGCAGGGGAATATTTATAATATGTTTTTCGCTCCTGCTGCTTGTCCATAGACTGTCACAGATATGGCAAACTTTGTGTTTCTTTACAGTGTAAAATGATAATGATAGATTGCTTTATAATAGCTATAATGCATTTCCATCTAGATGTCAATTTAGTAACCAGAAATCTGAATGGTGCAAATATCTGATGGCTAGAACATGTTGTGATGGATGAGAGTGATGTGTCATGTAGTACTCCCAGTTTGATATTTAGCATATACCATGCAAATCACTCACACTACTCCTTCCTATAGCAAAGGGAAATGTAAAGTTGCTCATCACAGCTCCTCTCTGTCCTTGGGTGTGAAGCACATAAGTATGCCGAAGCCAATGGAGGAGTGACTGTAGAACGTGACTTCACACTAGTGCACCATTCACGTTATCAGTAGCAATGTGTTGGCTCCCCCTATATTTTGTGTACCAGTATTGTTGTGACAGCCATAACCTACTCAACCCAGAAAATGACTGCGTACCAATAAGGTTACATAGTTAATTTGGTTGAGGAAGTTAACAAAGAAGACCTCACCACCTAGTGTGCTCTTCTGTATTAAGGTTTTTATGGCTGTCTTAATAATCTACCTTTTTTTCTCAGGTTGGAAGTGCAGGCTGATGTCAGAAGGAAAGTACAGTCTGAGTGGAAATCTGGTACGTAAGCTTAGGAACAGTTAGTGACAATGCAAGCACCAAAGCCATGGCTGGATCCATTCTTAATTCCTACATCCCATTGGACAGGTAAATAAACCTTGTAGATAATATAGAGATGTTTTTTTTTTTACTCGGTTGCAAAGATTGAAAATAAAATTAATATAATACTTTTTTCTAACAACACAATAAGTTTTGTTTGCTTGTTTTCTTTTCTTCAGGGATGGACAGTATGGAGGTACAGTGGAATTGAATCCAACCCGCAAAATTCAGGCACAACAGCGGAAGCAGCAGGTTGAGGATGGCAGTGCACCAAGTCGCAGCAATGCTGTGGGTTCTGCAGCTTGCTGTGACTGGAAGTAAGTGCAGCACCACCAAGTGGTCCAAAGAAGCAACTGCTGAAAAAAATCTAAAGGAAAACTAAGAAAAAAGGTAGCACAAAGATAAATGAGACCAGGAATATGGACGCTCAGCTTCTGGAAAAACAAAGCACTAATTCTAGTGAATTTGCCTCCCCGTCTCTAAGTGCCAGTATACCTTCAGTGGCAGCTCTCATTCAGTCATTTCTCAGAATTCAGTTGCTCAGATATGGAGAGTATGAAAACCTCCTGCAGCCACTCCAATGATTACCACTCTCGATTTGTCACGGTCAGTCCACTACCAGAGTAGAAAATGACCGTCTAGAGAACTCCCCAAATCAAAGTGCTATTGGTTCAGTGTCCATGTCTGTCCATGTGCGGATGCCTACCAACTGAGTTACTAGCAGAAGAGAATCTCTCACACATATATCACCCGAGAAGAGGAGGTTGCAGATACAGTAAAAAGACAGAAAAACACAGGCTGAACGACCCAGTGCAATCCAGACTGATATTTAGGGCTCATTGCTGCAGTTCTACTTACCACTACTTACCACTAACCAGCCCTGCTCATGCTGAAAGCTTGCCTCAAGTTGGGTTAATCATCTAGGACACGTAGTGGAACAAGCCATTGCCCAATCTCTCCACTGTTTCTCCGTTTATTGAAAAGTCCCATAAAGGGGATCAATGTGCAATAAAAACTGTGATTCTAGAAGTGGAAGTTTTTCGATCTTGGCTAATTTACACCTGGAAATAATACAATATATGGTTATTGTCCGGCCTCAATTTATAGTGGCTTGTGTGCACCGCAGACAGAATTCGCAAGCGCATGTCAGTCTGTACTTCGGGAAATGTTCTATTATTGCTGTCAGTAGAACAGGGTTACAGTTACAATCACATGTTAATGCTGGGTTTAATTCATTCCAACTAAAATAACCTTTTTAAACCATTGCTGGCAGAGGCTAATGCCATGGAAGGTGAGCAGTCTACTCTAAGGGCAGAGGTGGAAACCATGGCCATGCATTGAGCAGGGATATGGTTCTGTTTTGTTTTTGCACAACTTGTTGAAAGGACAACTGCACAAGCTGAACTAAAGTTATAGAAGAATAGTATACACAAGTTTGGCATCACCTGTATTCAATGTCCAGTATAATAGTGACAGATATTAAAAGAAATCCAATAGGGCAGCCATTGTCCACCTTTCTCTGGGAGATAAGACCACCCTCTGTCCATTACGGTGCCTTTAACAAAGACTGGGTTATAAGTGCCTGGTCATCAATGCTGGTTTTCCTGTGAGTCCTCTGTGCATTGGGGGAATGGGATGCTAAGCAAATCAATGACTGTGGTAGAAATAAATGTATGTCATTATACAAATGTATTGCCTACCAAAGACTCACTCAGGCTTTAGAGGAAATTAGAGACCTCCTCCCTCCCCCTATACAAAAAGCAGTTAAAACATAAAGCACAGTGCTGAATAATGGAATGCAATGCGGAAAGAATACGGCTGGTGAATCATTTATGCTTTTTAGCTTCTAAAAAAAACAAATAAAACCAATCAGAGAACCAGTCTTGTTAATCTCTGCAATGTCCTTTATTTTAGCAATGCAATTGTTGGGATTGAAACAGTCTGTCCTGTTTCTTCTTCTAAATCTTTGCCAAAATGGTGCTGTTGGGTTTTGTGGAATGTTATTAGTTTATTGCAGATTCCATGATTCTCCTCACCAGTTTAATATGCTTAGAACACTAGTGCCAGAATTAAAAGGCTTGTCTGTTTTGTAATTTTGTTTGCAATATTACTTTTGCTGGATAATAAGCGTGTATACTGCTACCACAAATAAATGTTAAAGTGCTAATTGCAGTATTTCTCATTCTGGAGTTTTACCTTCACACCAAAATGTAATAACCCATTGTTGGCCAGACATTATTTTTCTCTTTATTAATAAAAGATTGGGAACATGAAGCTGTCTGATAGGATGTTGTGTGCGCCCAGATATATCGGTTGATTGTGATTGGTAGTTCATCTGATGTCTCCTTAAAGCTACTTATACACATGGCTGTTAGTAGACAAATTCTATTGCACCAGATGGCATTTTCCAATTACGGTATGTCTATGGTGAAAAATTTGCTAATCGTTATTGGTATCAGACATGGGATTGGTCAGCTGAAGCCCAAAATTTACATTGGTCACAATATTGACTGCTGCGTGCATGCTTGTCCTGAATTATCTATAGTAGTGATGTTGAGCCTTGGCACTCCATGTGTTTGGAAACTACAGGAACTACTAATGAATGCTTGGGATTTGTAGTTTCCAAACACATGGAGGGCCAAGGCTCAACATCATTGCTCTATAGTACAGGATAGGGACCTGTGGCAAGTACACATTACTGAGCCGATCTGGTGTTCAACCTGCAGCACTTCAGATGCACGGAATTGTGTTTTTCAAATACCCGAGGGTGGGGTGTTGAGACCTTCTGGTATAGAATGATCGTCTCTGTAATGTGCATTTGCCAATATGTAGCAGTTACAGATTCCAAAAGATCTTATTATCTACTACAAATAGGCAGTGTGTACCCAGCTTTAGTGTTACGAGGTTGCTCAGCACTGTGTATCCCGTAACATCACACACAAATATATCAGCACTTTAATGTAGTACATCCAAAATGCCGATTGTCTGTGCTACATACAATGTATGCCTAGTTTGCCTTTAAAATGTACCTGCATTACTTTAGTATTTGAGGTTTTTTTATTTAAATATCCAGTTTCTTAATACTTTATTTAAAGTTAATTACCTTAGATGGGTTGGGGTTTGTTATGCAAATGGGGATGTTCAACCAAAGTTAAGTTATTTTGTACAGTGATTTGATCTAAGGAAACTTGCACTGATCTTATTTTCTCTTTCTGTATTTTTATATTTGCTTTTTTGTTCTGTCTGTTTAGTTGGAGACAGATGATTATTTCATTAGTTTTTAGGAGAGCCGGATGCAAGGTTGGGGTGTGGGTAGGATACACTGCAGGATATTGAATACATTCCAACTGGCCAGTGAATAAGGTGCATGGGTGCCCAGCCTGCACTCCAGGGCACCTAGTTGGAATTGTGCTGTAGGTAGAACATGCCTCAACCTCTCCATGTCTCGGCTTAATTTGCCTAGTCTACTCCTGGTTTGCATTATTCGCTCTTATCAGTGCAAATGACCTTTTACTTATTAGCATTTTGTGTGTTTTAAGGTGGGTTTTGCAGAGAGTACAGCAATGAGCAAATCTGCATGACTACACTGTGCAAGTTATGTAATAAAAACTTTTACTGAAATAAGATGCACTTTGTGTGGGTTTTTACACCAAAACAGATCTGAAATGAATGACCTACCTCGGCCCCATATGTTGAATGTATGAAATAGAGTTTAAGTTAGGGCAAGGTCTCACTGTGCGTTGCGCTGCCCATTTTGAGTGCATTTAGGGCAATGCATTTTGTTTTTTTTTGTGTCCCATAGACTGTTATTAAAGTGCGATTCTGACACAACGGACCAAAAGTCATGCAGATAAAAATGACCACATAGATTCTGAACGCAAATTATACAGTGAACTGATTCTCGTGATTTCCATAACATACATTGTGATTTACAAAACGCACTGAATGCAACGCGCATAGTGGGACCTAACCCAGAAAGATAGAGCTAGAGATCATTGTGGTGACTGGTAAAAATAGGCCCCAAGTGCTGATAAACCTCCTTCAAATGAGGAGATAAATGTGCATGGAAGTTTGTGTGATAAATAATTTAATGGGGCAGAGCCTTCTTATAACATACGGTATCTTGCAGTCTCAGCTATATGAATAGCATACCCACAAAATCTAAGAAACGAGTAATTTCTTAAAGGGGAAGTTCAGTGGAAATACATATGCTTTTCAGAAAAAAGAGCGATTTTTTTTCATCCCAATGATGAAAAATTACATTTCACATTGTGTTTGTATATAAATAAATGCAACCGAAATACTGACTTCCTGTTTCAGGACCCCTAGTAGAGACCATTATGGTCTTGCCCTTGACCCAGAACCTGGGTTGATTCAGTGTCTCAGTAGAGATCTGAGCATCTTTGACCCATCCAACAGCCAATCAGTAGAAATTACTGTTAGGAAGTGTGCATCCTGGGATGGAGAAGGACCGTTAGAACCTAAAAAAGCAAAGGGTATGAAATCAGCTGATTTTTCAAAATGGGAGAAATATGTAGAAATACTAAGAGGCATTACACAAACTAACAATTTAACAATATTGATAATTTCCACTGAACTGTCCCTTTAGGGTTTTCACAGCCTCAACGCTCAATATGGTCCCGATGCCGACTGCTACATGTGACTAACGGGCGGATCAATGAACGACGGTCAGGACGCACACCCAGGTTCCCCAGAGTAAGGGGCAGAGATCAAAATTAGATTATTTCTAATGTATGTGTCCAGAACCGCTGGCTATATAACATGCAATACAGCCTATGGTAGACATGACATCTGGTTAGATTCTCATCGGTGCAAGATACAGATTCATGGCTCCATGGGGTAGGGCTTGCAGCACAATAGACAAGGCATCTATATAGCTTAAGGAGAGGTGGGCTAAAAGGAAGCCCTCCACAGAGCATAAAAATGGACAGAGCCTTCTATAACAGAAGGTATACTGCAGTCTAATGCTATATGAATAGCATTGCCCACAAATCTAAGAAACAGTTAATTTCTTACTCCCGGGTTCCCCAGAACTATATCCCCCCCCCACTCTGGGGAACCTAGGAGTAAAAAATGGACTTGTTTCTTAGATTTTGTGTGCAATGCTATTCATATAGCATGAGACTGCATGATACCTTCTGTTATAAGAAGGCTCTACTCAATTTTTCTGCTCTGTGAAGGGCTTTTTGCTCCTTTTGGCAAAGGAGCAAAAAGCTATATTAAGCTATATAGCTGCCTTGTCTATGGTTTCACACAGGAAGCAAAGTTCCCCAAATCTTTTTGAACTGCTGCCCCCATTTATGATTAGGGAAAGGGTGATGTCAGCCCCCATCCCTTGACAACCAGGGGAACGAGTGACTTCTGACTGACCGCTCTGGAACCTGTTAGGGCAAGGCCACACTGCAACGCAAATGCAATCGCATGCGATTTCATGTGCGATTTTCGTTGCGTTTGCGCATGCGATTTCTTCAATATGTATAGAAAACGCATGCGATTTTTTCAAATCCTAAAAAAGTGAGAGCAGGAGCCTGGCCGTTCCCATAATGTTTCTGCCTCCTGTCTCTCCTGGAAGTTTGCCATGCACACTGAAGCCCTCTCCCGTTTTTATCTCCCCCCCCCCCCCCATCTCCAAAGACAAACTCTCTACTTACAATGCCTCTTTCCCCCCGCGTTCTGTACTGCCGGAAGCTGTGTCCGTGATTGGCTGCCTCTGCTGGCCCGCCCCCTGCATTTAGTTTCATGCAAGCAAAGGGCTGTGTCTGAACGTCTCAGGAAATAGACAGTGTAAGTAGAGATCAACTTTTTTTTACAAACACTACAGCCGTGGGGTGGGAGAGGGGGCCATACACTACGGAATTTTTTTAAAAGGTGGTGGACATGTCCTTTAAAAGGAGAACTTAAGTCTCCAGATAACATTGCCCCAATAGACCGAGCACAAACAATACAACAAGCTGTCTCACCTCTCCATTTTGTCATGATTATGAAATTAACCTGTGGGTACTAGGAGTCTGCTCCCATAATCCACCTTAGCTGGGTAACTCCCAGCTAAGTGTATGCAGTACACTGAACATGCTCTGTAGTGCTCAACAGATGAAAAAGGAAAGCGCAGCCTTGCTTCCTAGAAGCTAAAGGCCAATCATATATCAGCAGAGATCCTCCCTCTCCCTACACAGAACTGGGAATTCAGCTTTTGTGTAAACATATTTAGATGCTCCCAGTATATTCCTTTGCTTTTCTCTCTCTCTCACACACAAAGCAATCTTTGCATTGTATTTCTTAGATGGCATGGATGATAAGAAACAAATTAACATTTCAGAATAAAGTAAGCTGTGGGGAATTGAGCACCATTTAGAAATATTAGCTTTTGATCGGAACATAATGGAAAGAAAGTCTAGAGGATGTGAACCTATGACGTGTTAAGACTCGTGAGCCTCCACTGTATTGCAAATTTAGAAGCTTTATCTTTTACTGGGAACAAAATTGAATAACAAATTGTGTTAAAATGAGCTGACTATTTGTACTGCCCCATTAAGGCTTCAGGAATTTCACACTGACTGAAAGCTGCTTGTTACTCTGCAGTTTATTTACCAAAGTCTTATCAGGGACTTTCATTTTGGTGTTGTATCCATCTGAAAGATAATCTGCATGGAGACAGTAAATACTGGGATCAGGGGGAAGTTGCCAATAAGTACACATGCTCACAAGGCTCGTGGGCTCTATTTATAAAAGATCGGTATCGTTATCGTAAAATACTGATCGTTATCTTAAATAACGACCGTTTTTTTTACCGATAACGACAGTTATTTACCATAACGACCGCTATTTACCGATAACGACAGGTATTTACCATAACGACAGGTATTTACCGATATCGGTAAATACCGGTCGTTTCGGTAAATATCGGTCGTTTTCGGTAAATACCGGTCGTTATCGGTAAATACCTCGTTATTTCTACGATAACGATCGGTATTTTACGATAACGATACCGATCTTTTATAAATAGGGCCCTTGATGACTACATGGATGGTCAGTTGAACTGGCCAACATGGAAGCCTTCTTAGAATCTGAACCTATTTATAATACATAAGTTCAGAAGGTAGCTTGGGGGGGGTTAATTAAGGTGGAATAGGGACAAGGCTAGAAATGAAAATGCAAATGGGTGAAGGAATCAGATACTTATTTATTATAGAAATAATGTGCCCCTTTACTTTATATTAAGGATATTACTCCATCTCAGAATCCCTGTCCTGTATGAAAACACTCGGCCTATGGCCTCGTGTTTCTATATAGTCCGGAAACTCCTCAGTGGCGTAATATCCTTATATTATACTGCAAGGGGCGCATTATCCCTTATACTAAATGCAACCAGAGTAGAATCTTACAAGTAATGGTATTCTGGACAGGAAAGCTTTCAAATTATGAATAAAAAAGAAATTCTTTAAAGATCTGTTGCTTGTCTTCTAGTTTCTTACCAAAATATACAGCTAAAATTTGTGTACCGAACTCCCTGCAGTTACTAGCGCCGTTAGCTTAGACATGCTCAATGTTTTCATTCAGGAAGAGCAAATTCTCCAGTCTGTTACTTTGCGCATCTAGGGGCCATATTTATAAAGCTGCGTACCGCGACTTTAACGATCGGTATCTAAAATTTACGATGGTTAAACCGATCAGAGATTAATGATCAGTTTAATGATCGTAAATTTACGATACTGATCGTAATATCACAATAACGAAATGTTCATTAATTAACGAACGTTCAGTCGTAAATGTATGATTGCATCGTAATTAAGCCACGGTATCTCTAAAAAGCGATACCGCGGCTTTATAAACATGGCCCTATGTGTGCTAAAGGTAAAACCATCTGTAAAACCAAGCAGCTTGTTATTATAATGTGCAGTAATTGGTCCGTAAATCAGGGTAAATATGTTAAAGATTAGAGGTGATTCCCTAAGTGTTGTGGTAGTGTGTGTGTTTTATAAAAACTGGTTTATTGCCGAATAGACAAGTGTCTCACTCCTGGTTTCAAAGATTCACTTTGTTTTTGGAGAATGTGCAGGTTTAATTTTATAGGTTTTGAGTACAAGAGCCCTTGGAAAATTCAAATTTCCACTTTATAACAAATAACAGAGGTTGTCCATATTTGCCATTGAAATGTACAACTCATTAAGCTCACAAAAAAAGGTTTATTACAACTCACTTTGAATATTTGCCAGTATAAAGCAGGTAAAGCAAATATTTCAGTCAACAATTTTCATGTATTTACATTTCACTGTAATATTATAACCTACAAAAGGTTTTCAACCTGAACAACCCTCCCCACTCTTTTAGCATTTAGGTTTAGGTTTATCCTGCAAAGCCTGATGAAAGTCCAGAAAACTGAAGAGTAATGTAATCCGGTATCTGCCTCTTCCTGTCCTCCTGAAACTCTGGCATGCACAGGGGATCTCCCCCACACCTGAACCCTCGGCGCTGTATTTTGCTGCAGTGTAGGGGGCCTCCCCCTCAACTTTAAAGGGACACTAAACTAAAAAAATTGACTTGCCTTTATGCATTTCTTATTTTTAGTGCTGTCAGGAACTTGATCCCTTTTTGCTCTCAGTGCTCCCTGTCACTAGATCTCCTTATCTTCGGTTCAGCCACTCCTAGTTAGTATGCATGTCTCCTCTCTATGTATCCACCCCCCTCCATAACTGAGGCCAAATGGAGTTGGAGCATGTGCAGTGGAGATGATCTGTGCCTCACTACAGCCAATAGGATTCATCCATTGATTTGTATTATAGTGAAAGTGAAAGTAAACTGCTTTGCTATGGGAAGGTAATCAGCACTGGGAGCTGTAATCACTGCTTGAATTAAGTAAGATTTTATTTTAGCTGTAGGAGTGGTGGGTGGGGTGTGTGTGGTGTGGGGGGGGGGTACTTGTAATTGATTTCTTTAGGTACAGTGCTACATTGGACTTCCTTGGAATGTTCCCAACAGTAATTTCTACTGATTGGCTGTTGGATGGGTCAAAAATGCTCAGATCTCTACTGAGCTACTGAATCAACCCAGGCACTGGGTCAAGGGCAAGACCATTTAACGGTCTCTATTAGGGGTCCTGCAAACAGGAAGTCAGTATTTTGGTTAATTTATTTATAACAGACAAAATGCTTAATTGGCAGATTAAGGTAATTGGGATGAAAAATCTGCTATTTTTTCTGAAAAGCATATGTATTTGCACTGAACTTCCCCTTTAAGTAACACAGACAACAGCTAACTGCAGGGTTGGGGTTATCTGCACGAAAGAGCACAGAATAACAGATAATGCTTATTCCTTTCCTGATCTTAATGCTGAATCAATTAGCCATGCAGTGACATAAATAAGCTTTACTTTTATAGAATGGATAGTTTCTACATGTAGTGTGCCAGGGGAGGGGCTGGGTGATTGACAGTTCTTTACTGAATAGCTGTGCCACGCCCTCTTTAAAAAGGTAAACTCCCAGACTAAAAAACAAGGGATAGAAAGGTCAGAGAAGAAAAAAACAGCAGATATAAGATTGGTGGAAATTAATCCTAATTACTGTTGTGATTAGTTAAAAAATTATTTGCCTCAGTTTACGTCCTTTAAGTGCACAGAAATAGACTTCCCTAACCTCGTTCCCACGTCGCTCTCAATAGCCAGCAGCCATGTCTGTGATTGGGGAAGGGATACCCTTAAAGGGCATGTTCATCCCCAAAATTTCATATTTAGGTAGCTCACCCACCAAAATTTCAAACACATTTTAGTTACAAGCTTTTAAAGTGGATTATTGAGCATAGACGGCACATAGGTGGAACTTCTCCAAATGGAGGATTTACAGTCCTTAATCACTTCTAGTGGATGATCTACCTAAATATAAAATATTGTTTGAGTTTGAACATGCCCTTTAAATCACCATTGGCCTGTATCTAGGAGAAAACTGCTGACACCAGGGGCCCTATTTATAAAAGATCGGTATCGTAAAATAACGACCGTTTTTTACCGATAACGACCGTTATTTACCGATAACGACTGGTATTAACGATACGCTAAATTCGGTCGTTATCGGTAAATACCGTCGTTATCGGTAAAAAACGGTCATTATGTTACGAAACGATCGGTATTTTACGATAACGTTACCGATCTTTTTATAAATAGGCCCCATGACACCATCACAAATGTCCAAAGTGTGTGGTCATTCACACTAGCAACATACAGGAACAAAAAGATTTCATTTGCTATTTAAAATGCACTTTACAAAACACTTGGGTAATAAATTAAATGTAAATTTAGAATCCCAGAAGTGAGAAAATAATTAACACAAACTTCCTATACACTGGGTTGCAAGGGATATTGTTATAGAGACTTTCATGTTTATGTAACCAGGGGCCATACTTATAAACCTGCTATTGCTTTTTAGCAATACCGTGAGTTAGTTCATTTCCGATCGCGATCGTACATTTCCGACCAAACGTTTGTTAATTAACGAACGTTCGATTGTAGAATACCGTGTGGTAAACTACCGCAATGGTATTCTATGGTGATCGGAAATCTACAATTCGTTATCGTAGATTTACGATCGGTATCGTAAGTTTGCGATCGTTAAAACGAGAACTACATGGAGCCAATCATGCGAGCCTCAGTGTATGGTGATTTCTTATCCCCTAATACTGATTATTTTAGTCTGTTCCATATACATATGGAGTCACATTGACAGACTAGGTTTGGGGGGTATATGCGTTACATGGTGAATTGCCATATATAGTTCCCTGCTTTTCTGGTAAGACAGTGTTAACCCTGCTTCACTAGCAATAATCCAAGCCATGGACAAGATGGCCCCACTGCCGGAAACATAAATCGGGATTTTCATTGATCTATTTTTGCATATTTTTCACTTTATAATGTTCCAGATCATTAACAAATGTAAGGCTGGGGACGCACAAAGGGACTATTGTCCCGACCGAGCGCTCGCTACGAGGCTGCGGCCGACATTTCGTACAGTTCCCTATGGGGGCTCGATCGGGATTTACTGACACATCCCGATCGAGCCCAATATATTAGAGAAAGTTAACCCAAGTAAACACAGAATGCAGGGTTAATAATGGCATATTTAGAATAACCAGCAGTACAAAATAACGGTTATGTGGTAATATGTTATTTTACATTCATTTAAATTAATGAAGCTTTATTAATAAGTGAAAACGAACGTCATGCCAACAGTCAAACATGGGGCCATATTTATATAGGCGCAGTATTGCTATTTAGCTTTATGTTCAGTCGTAAATCTACGATAGCGACCGTAAGTGTCCGATATTTATACAAAAATCTATGACCGTGATTGTAGATTTACGATCCCCCATAGAATACCATTGCAGTATTTTAGTACGACATAGTATTCTGTGACCGAATGTTCGTTAATTAATAAACGCTCGTCATAAATGTACGATCGCATCTGTATATTTCCTGATAACGAGCGGTATCACTAACTTGTAATACCGCGTGTTTATTAATTTGGCCCGTGGTGGTTAATGTGATGGTCTAGGGCTGCTTTAGGAAGGGAACAACTTGCTGTGATTGATGGAACCATCAATTCTGCTCCCTCAACTGAAGGGTACTTGGTTTCTGTAGCAGGACAATGATCCAAAACCAGCAAGTCCACCTCTGAATGAACAAAAGGTTTTGGAGTGTCTGATCATGAATCCAATTGAGATGCTGTGGCACTACCAAAAACGGCTCAGAAACCCTCCAATAAGGGTGAATTAAACCCATTATGTAAAGAAGAGTGAGGCAGAATTCCTTCACTCATTGTCAGTTATTGCGACTAAAGCTGGGAACTTTAAAGGGTAACTGTGGTCTCCATACAAGTGCCCTTCATTAAAAAGAGCACATTCCTACCTTAAAATGACTCCAGGATCAGGCTTCTAGCTGCAATCTATTCAAAGCTAGATTAGTATAAAGGGTGGTGTTCCAGCTACACATCACCAACCATTGCTGTTTCACTCGCGCGCGCACACGATTACATCATCGCGTGCTGTTCTATGACAGACAGATCTCACGCCTTCCCCTTGCGTTTTAGAGGAAAGCGAGAGATCTTTCTTTAGCCAGCGCACACAATGAGGTTAATGACATGCGCACGTTAACAGCCTGCACATACGTGCGCGCGAGTGAAACGGTGTGTGTTACCCTGAAAAGGAAATGATGTACATTTGGACAATCTCATGGGGGCAGTCCCATAAACGTGATTAGAGCAGGAAGCCAGCAAGATTCCTGCAGTAAAGAAGGTATGGGAGGCTATTAGAACAACAAAAAAAAAACCTTTATATTTAAAGCCACAGCTATCCAGTAGCCTACAGTTATTTTACAGTGTACATACCCTTTAATAGAGACCACTTGTATGGAGACCACAGTTCTCAATTCTGTCTGATCTGATAAAATAGCACTTTTATCGCTGAAGTGAGCAGTGCAGAAACAACCATTCCCGAGGCCAACGTAAACTTCGGACCTGACCGAAAATTTCCCTTGGTCACGGTTTGCCTTCTGTACTACAGTATAGGGAGACGGCTGCAGCTGAAGGAATGTGCCAGCCCAGAACATTCTCCTATACTTTATATAGGGAAAGCCTTGATAAATAAAACTGCAATATTTACATCTGATTGATGTGAAACATGTAAGGCTGATAAAAATGCAAAAAAAAAACCCAGAGATAGGGAAGGGGACAAATACTTTCTCTTGCACCGTAGGTATCAGGAAACACATAAGCCCTGTATGAGCACAGAACTGCATAGCCTCTTCCCTCCATAAACAATTCACACAATAGAATGGTGTTATCACGTACACATTAAAGGAGAACTATAGTGCATATAAACATTTTTCAAAAACAGTTAAATGAAAAGTATATGGGGAGGTAGGATTGGTATTTTATACCTCCCAATACAATTTCTATGTGGAATGGCAGCATGAAGAAAGCTGCTTCTGCCAGCTTCCTGAGTGCTTCAGCAGGGCCATAACCTGGCAAATGAAAATGGTTTGAAACAGTATGGGAGATGGGAACTCAATCCCACTCCCTGTCCCAGGTACTTTTCATTTCTAAATGTTAATTTTTACAACTAATCCTTTAAGCTGCCAATTTAAGGAACATAATTGAACGTTTGCCTAGTTTTGAAATGCCATGATAAGTTTATGATGCAGATCACATTTATATTTCAGTGACTGAGATCCTGAGTTATTTCTGAGCTGTTTATCCAGCCCCAACACAGCTAGTATAGCATTCTGGGTAATGAAGACCCATAACACTTGGAATTATTAATCACTGCTCATTTCTTACATAAGATAAGACTTCTGCCTTACTGAATGGTTCTTAGTGTGAAATACTGCATTTTCTAGGTGCCTTAAGCCTCATACACATGCATGTGTACACATGGGCGTTAATCGTGCAGTGTATGGGCACTTTGTCGGTCAAAACAGCCATGCGTGTGGGGCTCATTACCCAATCTGCAAGGCAGATCATCAACGACACCGACCGTACCTGTTTTAACAAGTCAATTATCATTAATTAAAGCACAACGGATTCCTTCCAATGAGGAAAAGAGAATGAGGCCTAGGCCACACTAGCGTGTTTTTCGCTCATTTGCGTGCATGTTTACGCTCTCGATTGTGCCCGCGATTTTCGCTAAAATGGAAATCGCGAGAATACGAAAATTCCTGCGATTTCTGATGCACGTGCGATAACTGCGATTTTGTGTGATTCCTGTGCGTTGTAGTGTGAGGGATCGGACAGACGTCTGGACCAGTTAATAGATACAGAGAGGGATCGGACAGACATCTGGACCAGTTATAATAGAACAGAGAGGGATCGGACAACTTCTGGACCAGTTAATAAGAGAACTGGGAGGGATCGACGACGTCTGGACCAGTTAATAGATAACAGAGAGGGATCGGACAGACGTCTGGACCAGTTAATAAGAGAACAGGGAGGGATCGGACAGACGTCTGGACCAGTTAATAAGAGAACAGAGAGGGATCGGACAGACGTCTGGACCAGTTAATAAGAGAACTGGGAGGGATCGGACAGATGTCTGGACCAGTTAATAAGAGAACAGAGAGGGATCGGACAGACGTCTGACCAGTAATAAGATAACAGAGGGATCGACGACGTCGGACCAGTTAATAAGATAACAGAGAGGGATCGGACAGACGTCTGGACCAGTTAATAAGAAACAGAGAGGGATCGGACAGACGTCTGGACCAGTTAATAAGAGAACAGGGAGGGATCGGACAGACGTCTGGACCAGTTAATAAGAGAACAGAGAGGGATCGGACAGACGTCTGGACCAGTTAATAAGAGAACTGGGGGGATCGGACAGATGTCTGGACCAGTTAATAGAGAACTGGGAGTTACTATTGGCAGTATTACTCTATTGGAGCTGTTTATGTGGAGTTTTTGGATGGAAACTGCATATCAAACTTATTACTTAAATAACATTTATTTAAATAGTTTGAAGATTCTGCATAGTTCACTTGTCCTAAAAGAATCCAGTACATAAAAACAATGTGCTTATCAAGCAGAGTTAAAGTCCGTATTCCTTCATCAGTCTCTCAACATCCCCTGAATCCAACCGTTACATTGCCTCCAGACAGGGACTGGACAAGATCCTTTATTTCATCCTTTTCACTCTTGTTTAGGAACAGAACTGCTACCGCAACAGATTAAAGGAAAATCGAGTAAGGAAACACAGGATTGTAATTTGATGTGGATAACTGAATAAATTCCAAGCGGAGTGCCTCAGGTTCTGTACTGGGGCCACTTATTTTTAATCTGTTCAAAATGACTTACAGCAGAAGGGGGCATTGAAGCAAGGTCCCTGTGTTTGCTGATGACACTAAACTGGAAACTTCAAAGGATGTGAAAGTGCTGCAAGCAGACCTAGATAGATTATAACAATGGGCAGCAGAATGGAAGATGAGATTCAATGTTGATAAATGTAAGGTGATGCATTTGGGATTTAACAATCCTTGTGCCACTTATACCATAAATAACTCTGTGCTAAGTGCATCTCTAATAGAAAAAGAGTTGTGGGTTTTCGTAGATTACAGACTTAGCTGTAGCAACCAATGCCAGGTAAGCACGGCTAGAGCTAGCAAGATATTGTCTTGTATAAAGATGGAATAGATTCAAGAGAGAAAAATATTCAAGGCACTGGTAAGGCCCATTTGGAATATAATTGGTTTTGGAATCCCGTATACAAAAGGGACTTTTGGAAATGATGCAGTTAGAGGACTATGCAGGCAGATTAGACAATTTAGAGCTGGAGAACGTCGTTTGCGTGGGAATTGACACTTTATACAAATATATTAATGGGCCATACAATAAACTCTCTGGTGCATTGGTCACTAATAGGTTATATCAGAGGACTTGTGGACATCCTTTAAGATTGGAAGAAAAGACGTTTCATATTCAGGTTAGGAAAGGTTTCTTTACAATGAGATGGTGAAACCGTGAACTGCCTTCCAGCAGATTGGTAATATCAAGTTAATTTAATTGCTTTAAAAGTGGCCTAGATAGTTTCTAAATCTAAAAAATACTGAGAATTACTGGTATTAATAACATATACTGTAGTTCTGGTTGGTACAGGGATATTATATAATATTAAGAATTACTGGTATTAATACATATACTGTAGTTCTGGTTGGTATGGGGATACTATATAATATTGAGAATTACTGGTACTAATTCATATACTGTAGTTTTGGTTGATGCAGAAATACTATATAATATTGAGAATTACTGGTGTTAATAAATATACTGTAGTTCTGGTTGATACAGGGATACTATATAATATTGAGAATTACTGGTATTAATACATATACAATAGTTCTGGTTGGAACGGGATAGGAATTACTGGTATTGACACATAAACTGTAGTTCTGGTTGGTACAGGGATATTATATAATATTAGAAATTACTGTGTTCACTCAATATTATATAGTATCCCCATACCAACCAGAACTACAGTATATGTGTTAACACCAGTAATTCTTAATATTATATAATATCCCTGTACCAACCAGAACTACAGTTTATGTGTCAATACCAGTAATTCCTATCCCCGTTCCAACCAGAACTATAGTATATGTATTAATACCAGTAATTCTCAATATTATATAGTATCCCTGTATCAACCAGAACTACAGTATATTTATTAACACCAGTAATTCTCAATATTATATAGTACCTTGCGTTGTAGTGTGGAGGGATCGGACAGACGTCTGGACCAGTTAATAAGATAACAGAGAGGGATCGGACAGACATCTGGACCAGTTATAAGAGAACAGAGAGGGATCGACAGACGTCTGGACCAGTTAATAAGAGAACTGGAGGGATGCGACAGACGCTGGACCAGTTAATAGATAACAGAGAGGGATCGGACAGACGTCTGGACCAGTTAATAAGAGAACAGGGAGGGATCGGACAGACGTCTGGACCAGTTTATAGAGAACAGAGAGGATCGGACAGACGTCTGGACCAGTTAATAAGAGAACTGGGAGGGATCGGACAGATGTCTGGACCAGTTAATAAGAGAACAGAGAGGGACGGACGACGTTCGGACCAGTTAATAAATACAGAGAGGGATCGGACAGACGTCTGGACCAGTTAATAAGATAACAGAGAGGGATCGGACAGACGTCTGGACCAGTTAATAAGATAACAGAGAGGGATCGGACAGACGTCTGGACCAGTTAATAAGAGAACAGGGAGGGATCAGACAGACGTCTGGACCAGTTAATAAGAGAACAGAGAGGGATCGGACAGACGTCTGGACCAGTTAATAAGAGAACTGGGAGGGATCGGACAGATGTCTGGACCAGTTAATAAGAGAACTGGGATGTTATACTTGGCAGTATTACTCTATTGGAGCTGTTTATGTGGAGTTTTTGGATGGAAACTGCATATCAAACTTATTACTTAATAACATTTATTTAAATGTTTGAGAGATTCTGCATAGTTCACTTGTCCTAAAAGAATCCAGTACATATAAAACAATGTGCTTATCAACAGCAGTTAAAGTCCGTATTCCTTCTCAGTCTCTCAACATCCCCTGAATCCAAACCGTTACATTGCCTTCCAACAGGGACTGGACAAGATCCTTTATTTCATCCTTTTCACTCTTGTTTAGGAACAGAACTGCTACCTGCAACAATTAGGAAATCGAGTAAGGAAACACAGTAGATTGTAATTTGATGGTGATAACTGAATAAATTCCAAGCGGAGTGCCTCAGGGTTCTGTACTGGGGCCACTTATTTTTAATCTGTTCATAAATGACTTACAGCAGAAGGGGGCATTGAGAGCAAGGTCCCTGTGTTTGCTGATGACACTAACTGGAAACTTCAAAGGATGTGAAAGTGCTGCAAGCAGACTAGATAGATTATAACAATGGGCAGCAGAATGGAAGATGAATTCAATGTGATAAATGTAAGGTGATGCATTTGGATTTAACAATCCTGTGCCACTTATACCATAAATAACTCTGTGCTAAGTGCATCTCTAATAGAAAAGAGTTGTGGGTTTTCGTAATTACAGACTAGCTGTAGCAACCAATGCCAGGTAGCAACGGCTAGAGCTAGCAAGATATTGTCTTGTATAAAGATGGAATAGTTCAAGAGAGAAAAAATTACAAGGCACTGTAAGGCCTCATTTGGAATATAATTTGGTTTTGGAATCCCGTATACAAAAGGGACATTTTGGAAATGATGCAGTTTAGAGGACTATGCAGGCAGATTAGACAATTTAGAGCTGGAGAAGCGTCGTTTGCGGGGGAATATGATCACTTTATACAAATATATTAATGGGCCATACAATAAACTCTCTGGTGCATTGGTCACTAATAGGTTATATCAGAGGACTTGTGACATCCTTTAAGATTGGAAGAAAAGACGTTTCATATTCAGGTTAGGAAAGGTTTCTTTACAATGAGAATGGTGAAACCGTGGAACGCCTTCCACAGATATGGTAATATCAAGTTAATTTAATTGCTTTAAAAGTGGCCTAGATAAGTTTCTAAATCTAAAAATACTGAGAATTACTGGTATTAATAACATATACTGTAGTTCTGGTTGGTACAGGGATATTATATAATATAAGAATTACTGGTATTAATACATATACTGTAGTTCTGGTTGGTATGGGGTACTATATAATATTGAAATTACTGGTCCTAATTCATATACTGTAGTTTTTGGTTGAATGCAGGCAAACATATACTGTAGTTCTGGTTGGTATGGGGATACTATATAATATTGAGAATTACTGGTACTAATTCATATACTGTAGTTTTGGTTGATCCAGGAATACTATATAATATTGAGAATTACTGGTGTTAATAAATATACTGTAGTTTCGGGATCAACCAAAACTACAGTATATGAATTAGTACCAGTAATTCTCAATATTATATAGTATCCCCATACCAACCAGAAATACAGTATATGTGTTAACACCAGTAATTCTAATATTATATAATATCCCTGTACCACAAGAACTACAGTTTATGTGTCAATACCAGTAATTCCTATCCCCGTTCCAACCAGAAACTATAGTATATGTATTAATACCAGTAATTCTCAATATTATATAGTATCCCTGTATCAACCAGAACTACAGTATATTTATTAACACCATAATTCTCAATATTATATAGTATTCTGCGCACAACCAAAACTACAGGATATGAATTAGTACCAGTAATTCTCAATATTATATAGATCCCCATACCAACCAGAACTACAGTATATGTATTAATACAGTAATTCTTAATATTATATAATATCCCTGTACCAACCAGAACTACAGTAATGTTATTAAACCAGTAATTCTCAGTATTTTTTAGATTTAGAAACTTATCTAGGCCACTTTAAAGCAATTAAATTAACTTGATATTACCATATCTGCTGGAAGGCGTTCCACGGTTTCACCATTCTCATTGTAAAGAAACCTTTCTAACCTGAATATGAAACGTCTTTTCTTCCAATCTTAAAGGTGTCCACAGTTCTGATATAACCTATTAGTGACCAATGCACCAGAGAGTTTATGTATGGCCCATTAATATATTTGTATAAAGTGATCATATTCCCACGCAAACGACGCTTCTCCAGCTCTAAATGTCTAATCTGCCTGCATAGTCCTCTAAACTGCATCCATTTCCAAAATGTCCCTTTTGTATACGGGATTCCAAAACCAAATATATTCCAAATGAGGCCTTACCAGTGCTTGTAATATTTTCTCTCTTGAATCTATTCCCATCTTTATACAAGACAATATCTTGCTAGCTCTAGCCGTGCTACCTGGCATTGGTTGCTACAGCTAAGTCTGTAATCTACGAAAAACCACAACTCTTTTTCTATTAGAGATGCACTTAGCACAGAGTTATTTATGGTATAAGTGGCACAAGGATTGTTAAATCCCAAATGCATCACCTTACATTTATCAACATTGAATCTCATCTTCCATTCTGCTGCCCATTGTTAAATCTATCTAGGTCTGCTTGCAGCACTTTACATCCTTTGAAGTTTCCAGTTTAGTGTCATCAGCAAACACAGGGACCTTGCTCTCAATGCCCCCTTCTGCTGTAAGTCATTTAGAACAGATTAAAAATAAGTGGCCCCAGTACAGAACCCTGAGGCACTCCGCTTGGAATTTATTCAGTTATCACCATCAAATTACAATCTACTGTGTTTCCTTACTCGATTTTCCTTTAATCTGTTGGGCAGTAGCAGTTGTTCCTAAACAAGAGGAAAAGAGATGAAATAAAGGATCTTGTCCAGTCCCTGTCTGGAAGGCAATGTAACGGTTTGGATTCAGGGGATGTTGAGAGACTGATGAAGGAATACGGACTTAACTCTGCTTGATAAGCACATTGTTTTATATGTACTGGATTCTTTAGGACAAGTGAACTATGCAGAATCTCTCAAACTATTTAAATAAATGTTATTTAAGTAATAAGTTTGATATGCAGTTTCCATCCAAAAACTCCACATAAACAGCTCCAATAGAGTAATACTGCCAATAGTAACATCCCAGTTCTCTTATTAACTGGTCCAGACATCTGTCCGATCCCTCCCAGTTCTCATTAACTGGTCCAGAGTCTGTCCGATCCCTCTCTGTTCTCTTATTAACTGGTCCAACGTCTGTCTGATCCCTCCCTGTTCTCTTATTAACTGGTCCAGACGTCTGTCCGATCACTCTCTGTATCTATTAACGGCAGAGTCTGTCCGATCCCTCTCTGTTATCTTATTAACTGGTCCAGACGTCTGTCCGATCCCTCTCTGTTATCTTATAACTGGTCCAGACGTCTGTCCGATCCTCTCTGTTCTCTATAACTGGTCCAGAAATCTGTCCGATCCCTCCCAGCTCTTATTAACTGGTCCAGACGTCTGTCCGATCCCTCTCTGTTCTCTTATTAACTGGTCCAGACGTTGTCCGATCCCCCCTGTCTCTTATTAACTGGTCAGACGTCTGTCCGATCCCTCTCTGTTATCTTATTAACTGGTCCAGACGTCTGTCCGATCCCTCCCAGTTCTCTTATTAACTGGTCCAGACGTCTGTCCGATCCCCTCTGTTCTCTTATTAACTGGTCCAGATGTCTGTCCGATCCCTCTCTGTTATCTATTAACTGGTCCAGACGTCTGTCCGATCCCTCACACTACAACGCACAGGAATCACACAAAATCGCAGTTATCGCACGTGCATCAGAAATCGCAGGAATTTTCGTATTCTCGCGTTTCCATTTTAGCGAAAATCGCGGGCACAATCGAGAGCGTAAACATGCACGCAATGAGCGAAAAACACGCTAGTGTGGCCTAGGCCTCATTCTCTTTCTCCTCATTGGAAGGAATCCGTTGGCTTTAATTAATATGATAATTGACTTGTTAAAACAGGTACGGTCGGTGTCGTTGATGATCTGCCTTGCAGATTGGGTAATGAGCCCCAACCGCATGGCTGTTTTGACCGACAAAGTGCCCATACACTGCACGATTAACGCCCATGTGTACACATGCATGTGTATGAGGTTAAGGCACATAGAAAATGCAGTATATTCACACTAAAGAACCATTCAGTAAGGCAGAAGTCTTATCTTATGTAGAAATGAGCAGTGATTAATAATTCCAGTGTTATGGGTCTTCATTACCCAGAATGCTATACTAGCTGTGTTGGGGCTGGATAAACAGCTAGAAATAACTCAGGATCTCAGTCACTGAAATTAAATGTGATCTGCATCATAAACTTATCATGATTTCAAAACTAGGCCAAACGTTCAATTATGTTCCTTAAATTGGCAGCTTAAAGGATTAGTTGTAAAAATTACATTTTAGAAATGAAAAGTACCTGGGACAGGGAGTGGGATTGAGTATTCCCATCTCCCAATACTGTTTCAAACCATTTTCATTTGCCAGGTTATGGCCCTGCGAAGCACTCAGGAAGCCTGGCAGAAGCAGCTTTCTTCATGCTGCCATTCCACATAGAATTGTATTGGGAGGTATAAAATACCAATCCTACCTCCCCATATACTTTTCATTTTAACTGTTTTTGAAAAATGTTTATATGCACTATAGTTCTCCTTTAATGTGTACGTGATAACACCATTCTATTGTGTGAATTGTTATGGAGGAAGAGGCTATGCAGTTCTGTGCTCATACAGGGCATTATGTGTTTCCTGATACCTACGGTGCAAGAGAAGTATTTGTCCCCTTCCCTATCTCTTGGTTTTTTTTTTGCATTTTTATCAGCCTTACATGTTTCACATCAATCAGATGTAAATATTGCAGTTTTATTTATCAAGGCTTTCCCTATATAAAGTATAGGAGAAGTTCTGGGCTGGCACATTCCCTTCAGCTGCAGCCGTCTCCCTATACTGTAGTACAGAAGGCAAACCGTGACCAAGGGAAATTTCGGTCAGGTCGAAGTTTACCGTTGGCCTCGGAATGGTTGTTTCTGCACTGCTCACTTCAGCGTAAAAGTGCTATTTTATCAGATCAGACAGAATTGAGAACTGTGGTCTCCATACAAGTGGTCTCTATTTAAAGGGTATGTACACTGTAAAAATAACTGTAGGCTACTGGATAGCTGTGGCTTTAAATATAAAGGTTTTTTTTTTGTTGTTCTAATAGCCTCCCATACCTTCCTTTACTGCAGGAATCTTGCTGGCTTCCTGCTCTAATCACGTTTATGGGACTGCCCCCATGAGATTGTCAAATGTACATCATTTCCTTTCAGGGTAACACACTACCGTTTCACTCGCCACGCACGTATGTGCAGGCTGTAACGTGCGCATGTCATTAACCTCATTGTGTGCGCTGGCTATAAGAAAGATCTCTCGCTTTCCTCTAAAAACGCAAGGGGAAGGCGTGAGATCTGTCTGTCATAGACAGCACGCGATGATGTAATCGGTGCGCGCGCGAGTGAAACAGCAATGGTGCGGGTGATGTGTTAGCTGGAACACCACCCTTTATACTAATCTAGCTTTGAATAGATTGCAGCTAGAAGCCTGATCCTGGAGTCATTTTAAGGTAGGAATGTGCTCTTTTTAATGAAGGGCACTTGTATGGAGACCACAGTTACCCTTTAAAGTTCCCAGCTTTAGCTGCAATAACTGACAATGAGTGAAGGAATTCTGCCTCACTCTTTTTACATAATGGGTTTAATTCACCCTTATTGGAGGGTTTCTGAGCCGTTTTTGGTAGTGCCACAGCATCTCAATTGGATTCATGATCAGACACTCCAAAACCTTTTGTTCATTCAGAGGTGGACTTGCTGGTTTTGGATCATTGTCCTGCTACAGAACCCAAGTACCCTTCAGCTTGAGGGAGCAGAATTGATGGTTCCATCAATCACAGCAAGTTGTTCCCTTCCTAAAGCAGCCCTAGCCATCACATTACCACCACGGGCAAATTAATAAACACGCGGTATTACAAGTTAGTGATACCGCTCGTTATCAGGAAATATACAGATGCGATCGTACATTTAGACGAGCGTTTATTAATTAACGAACATTCGGTCACAGAAACATTGTCGTACTAAAATACTGCAATGGTATTCTATGGGGGATCGTAAATCTACAATCACGGTCATAGATTTTTTGATAAATATCGGACACTTACGGTCGCTATCGTAGATTTACGACTGAACATAAAGCTAAATAGCAATACTGCGCCTATATAAAATATGGCCCCATGTTTGACTGTTGGCATGACGTTCGTTTTCACTTATTAATAAAGCTTCATTAATTTAAATGAATGTAAAATAACAATATTACCACCATAACCGTTATTTTGTACTGCTGGTTTATTCTAAATATGCCATTTATTAACCCTGCATTCTGTGTTTACTTGGGTTAACTTCTCTAATATATTGGGCTCGATCGGGATGTGTCAGTAAATCCCGATCGAGCCCCCATAGGGAACTGTACGAAATGTCGGCCGCAGCCTCGTAGCGAGCGCTCGGTCGGGACAAATAGTCCTTTGTGCGTCCCAGCCTTACATTTGTTTAATGATCTGGAACATTATAAAGTGAAAAATATGCAAAAATAGATCATGAAAATCCCGATTTATGTTTCGGCAGTGGGGCCATCTTGTTCATGGCTTGGATTATTGCTAAGGGGGTAGAAGCAACTGTCTTACCAGAAAAGCAGGGAACTATATATGGCAATTCACCACTGTAACCTGCATATACCCCCAAACCTAGTCTGTCAATGGACTCCATCAGATGTATATGGAACAGACTAAAATAATCAGTATTAGGGGATAAGAAATCACCAATACACTGAGGCTCGCATGATTGGCTCCATGTAGTTCTCGTTTTAACGATCGCAAACTTACGATACCGATCGTAAATCTACGATAACGAAATTGTAGATTTCCGATCACCATAGAATACCATTGCGGTAGTTTACCACACGGTATTCTACATCGAAACGTTCGTTAATTAACAAACGTTTGGTCGGAAATGTACGATCGCGATCGGAAATGAACTAACTCACGGTATTGCTAAAAAGCAATACCGCAGGTTTATAAGTATGGCCCCTGGTTACATAACATGTAAAGTCTCTATAACAAACCCTTGCAACCCAGTGTATAGGAAGTTTGTGTTAATATTTGTCTCATTCTCAGGTGATTCTAAATTTACATTTAATTTATTACCAAGTTGTTTTGTAAAGTGCATTTTAAATAGCAAATGAAATCATTTTGTTCCTGTATGTTGCTAGTGTGAATGACACACACTTTGGACATTTGTGATGGTGTCATGGGGCCCTATTTATAAAAGATCGGTAACGTTATCGTAAAATACCGATCGTTATCGTAAATAATGACCGTTTTTTACCGATAACGACCGGTATTTACCGATAACGACCGGAATTTAGCGATATCGTTAAATACCAGTCGTTATCGGTAAATAACGGTCGTTATCGGTAAAAAACGGTCGTTATTTTACGATACCGATCTTTTATAAATAGGGCCCTGGTGTCAGCAGTTTTCTCCTAGATACAGGCCAATGGTGATTTAAAGGGCATGTTCAAACTCAAACAATATTTTATATTAGGTAGATCATCCACTAGAAGTGATTAGGACTGTAAATCCTCCATTTGAGAGAAGTTCTCACCTATGTGCCGTCTATGCTCAATAATCCACTTTAAAAGCTTGTAACTAAAATGTGTTTGAAATTTTGGTGGGTGAGCTACCTAAATATGAAATTTGGGGATGAACATGCCCTTTAAAGGGTATCCCTTCCCCAATCACAGACATGGCTGCTGGCTATTGAGAGAGCCGTGGGAACGAGGTTAGGGAAGTCTATTTCTGTGCACTTAAAGGACGTAAACTGAGGCAAATAATTTTTAACTAATCACACAGTAATTAGGATTAATTTCCACCAATCTTATATCTGCTGTTTTTTTCTCTCTGACCTTTCTATCCCTTGTTTTTTAGCTTGGGAGTTTACCTTTTTAAAGAGGGCGTGGCACAGCTATTCAGTAAAGAACTGTCAACACCCAGCCTCCCCTGGCACACTACATGTAGAAACTATCCTTCTATAAAAGTAAAGCTTATTTATCTGTCACTGCATGGCTAATTGATTCAGCATTAAGATCAGGAAAGAATAAGCATTATCTGTTATTCTGTGCTCTTTCTGTGCAGATAAACCAACCCTGCAGTTAGCTGCTGTCTGTGTTACTTAAAGGGAAGTTCAGTGCAAATACATATGCTTTTCAGAAAAATAGCAGTATTTTTCATCCAATTACCTTAATCTGCCAATTAAGCATTTTGTCTGTGTATAAATAAATTCAACCAAAATACTGACTTCCTGTTTGCAGGACCCTAATAGAGACCGTTAAATGGTCTTGCCCTTGACCAGTGCCGGGTTGATTCAGAGCTAGTAGAGATCTGAGCATTTTTGACCCATCCAACAGCCAATCAGTAGAAATTACTGTTGGGAACATTCCAAGGAAGTCCCAATGTAGACTGTACCTAAAGAAATCAATTACAAAGTACCCCCCCCCACACACACACACACCCACACTCACAGCTAAAATAAAATCTTACTTAATTCAAGCAGTGATTACAGCTCCCAGTGCTGATTACCTTCCCATAGCAAAGCAGTTTTACTTTCACTTTCACTATAATACAAAATCAATGGATGAACCTATTGGCTGTAGTGAGGCACAGATCATCTCCACTGCACATGCTCCACACTCCATTTGTGCCTCAGTTATGGGAGGGGGTGGATACATAGAGAGGAGACATGCATACTAACTAGGAGTGTGCTGAACAGAAGATAAGGGATCTAGTGACGGGAGCACTGAGAGCAAAAAGGGATCAAGTTCCTGACAGCACTAAAAATATAGAAATGCATAAAGGCAAGTCAATTTTTTTAGTTTAGTGTCCTTTAAAGTTGAGGGGGGAGGCCCCCTAACACTGCAGCAAAAACAGCGCCGAGGGTTCAGGTAGTGGGGGAGATCCCCGTGCATGCCAGAGTTTCAGGAGGAGGAAGGAGGCAGATACCGGATTCATTACTTTCAGTTTTCTGGACTTTCATCAGGCTTTGCAGGATAAACCTAAACCTAAATGCTAAAAGAGTGGGGAGGGTTGTTCAGGTTGAAAACCTTTTGTAGGTTTATAATTTACAGTGAAATGTAAATACATGAAAATTGTTGACTGAATATTTGGTTTACCTGCTTTATACTAGGGCAAATATTCAAAGTGAGTTGTAATAAACCTTTATTTGTGAGCTTAATGAGTTGTACATTTCAATGGCAAATCTATGGACAACCTCTGTAATTTGTGTAAAGTGGAAATTTGAATTTTCCAAGGGCTCTGTATCTCAAACCTATAAAATTAAACCTGCACATTCTCCAAAAACAAAGTGAATCTTTGCAAACCAGGAGTGAGACACTTGTCTATTCGGCAATAAACCAGTGTTTATTAAAAACACACACACTACCACAACACTTAGGGAATCACCTCTAATCTTTAACATATTTACCCTGATTTACGGACCAATTACTGCACATTATAATAACAAGCGCTTGGTTTTACAGATGGTTTTACCTTTAGCACACATAGGGCCATGTATAAAGCCGCGGTATCGCTTTTTAGAGATACCGTGGCTTAATTTACGATCGCAATCATACATTACGACTGAACGTTCGTTAATTAATGAACATTTCGTTATTGTAGATATACGATCAGTATCGTAAATTTACGATCATTAAACTGATCATTAATCTCTGATCGGTTTAACCATCGTAAATTTAGATACCGATCGTTAAAGTCGCGGTATCGCAGCTTTATAAATATGGCCCCTAGATGCAAAGTAACAGACTGGAGAAATTTGCTCTTCCTGAATGAAACACATTGAGCATGTCTAAGCTAACGGCGCTAGTAACTGCGGGAGTTCGGTACACAAATATTTAGCTGTATATTTTGGTAAGAAACTAGAAAGACAAGCAACAGATCTTTAAAGAATTTCTTTTTTTATTCATAATTTGAAAGCTTTCCTGTCCAGAATACCATACATTGTAAGATTCTACTCTGGTTGCATTTAGTATAAGGGATAATGCGCCCGCAGTATAATATAAGGATATTACGCCACTGAGGAGTTTCCGGACTATATAGAAACACGAGGCCATAGGCCGAGTGTTTTCATACAGGACAGGGATCTCTGAGATGGGAGTAATATCCTTATATTATAAAGTAAAGGGGCACATTTCTTATAATAAATAGTATCTGATTCCTTCACCCCATTTGCATTTTCATTTCTAGCCTTGTCCCTATTCCACCTATATAACCCCCCCCAAGCTACCTTCTGTAACTATGTATTATAATAGGTTCAGATTCTAAGAAGGCTTCCATGTTGTTGCCAGTTCAACTGACCATCCATGTAGTCATCAAGGGCCTATTATAAAGATCGGTATCGTTATCGTAAAATACCGATCGTTATCGTAGATAAACGACCGGTATTTACCGATAACGACCGGTATTTACAGATAACGACCGATATTTACCGATAACGACCGGTATTTACCGATATCGGTAAATACCTGTCGTTATCGTAAATACCTGTCGTTATCGTAAATAGCGGTCGTTATGGTAAATACTGTCGTTATCGGTAAAAAAAACGGTCGTTTATTTTAAGAACGATCAGTATTTTACGATAACGATACCGATCTTTTATAATAGAGCCCCAAGAGCCTTGTGAGCATGTGACTTATTGGCAATTCCCCCCTGATCCCATAGTATTTCTGTCTCATGCAGATTACTTTACAGATGATACACACCAAAATGAAAGTCCCTGATAAGACTTTGGTAAATAAACTGCAGAGTAACAAGAGCTTTCAGTCAGTGTGAAATTCCTGAAGCCTTAATGGGGCAGTACAAAATAGTCAGCTCATTTTAACACAATTTGTTATTCAATTTTGTCCCAGTAAAAGATAAAGCTTCTAAATTGCATATACAGTGGAGGCTCACGAGTCTAAAACGTCATAGGTTCACATCCTCTAGACTTTCTTTCCATTATGTTCCGATCAAAAGCTAATATTTCTAAATGGTGCTCAATTCCCCAGACTTACTTTTACTGAAATGTTAATATTTGTTTTTATCATCCATGCCATCTAAGAAATACAATGCAAAGATTGCTTTGTGTGTGAGAGAGAGAGAAAAGCAAGGAATATACTGGGAGCATCTAAATATGTTTACACAAAAGCTGAAATTCCCAGTTCTGTGTAGGGAGAGGGAGGATCTCTGCTGATATATGATTGGCCTTTAGCTTTAGGGAGCAAGGCTGCAGCTTTCCTTTTTCATCTGTTGAGCACTACAGAGCATGTTCAGTGTACTGCTACACTTAGCGGGAGTTACCCAGCTAAGGGTGGATTATGGGAGCAGACTCCTAGTACCCACAGGTTAATTTCATAAATCATGACAAATGGAGAGGTGAGAACGCTTGTTGTATGTTTGTGCTCGGTCTATTGGGGCAATGTTATCTGGAGACTTAAGTTCTCCTTTAAAGGACATGTCCACCACCTTTTAAAAAAATTCCGTAGTGTATGGCCCCCTCTCCCACCCCCACGCTGTAGTAGTTTGTAAAAAAAAAGTTGATCTCTACTACACTGTCTATTTCCTGAGACGTTCAGACACAGCCCTTTGCTTGCATGAAACTAAATGCAGGGGGCGGGCCAGCAGAGGCAGCCAATCACGGACACAGCTTCCGGCAGTACAGAACGCGGGGGGAAAGAGGCATTGTAAGTAGAGAGTTTGTTTTGGAGATGGGGGGGGGGGGGAGATAAAAGGGAGAGGGTTCAGTGTGCATGGCAAACTCTCCCAGGAGAGACAGGAGGCAGAAACATTATGGGATACGGCCAGGCTCCTGCTCTTCACTTTTTTAGGATTGAAAAAATCGCATGCGTTTTCCTATACATATTGAAGAAATCGCATGCGCAAAACGCAACGAAAATCGCACATGAATCGCATGCGATTGCATTTGCGTTGCAGTGTGGCCTGCCTAACAGGTTCCCAGAGCGGCAGTCAGAAGTCACTCGTTCCCCTGGTTGTCAGGGATGGGGGCTGACATCACCCTTTCCCAATCATAAATGGGGGCAGCAGTTCAAAAAGATTTGGGGAACTTTGCTTCCTGTGTGAAACCATAGACAAGGCAGCTATATAGCTTATATAGCTTTTGCTCCTTTGCCAAAGGAGCAAAAAGCCCTTCACAGAGCAGAAAAATTGAGTAGAGCCTTCTTATAACAGAAGGTATCATGCAGTCTCATGCTATATGAATAGCATTGCACAAAATCTAAGAAACAAGTCATTTCTTACTCCTAGGTTCCCCAGAGTGGGGGGGGCATATGTTCTGGGGAACCGGGAGTAAGAAATTACTGTTTCTTAGATTTGTGGGCATGCTATTCATATAGCATTAGACTGCAGTATACCTTGTTATAAGAAGGCTCTGCTCCATTTTTATGCTCTGTGGAGGGCTTCCTTAGCCCACCTCTCCTTAAGCTATATAGATGCCTTGTCTATTGTGCTCGCAAGCCCTACCCCATGGAGCCATGAATCTGTATCTTGCACCGATGAGATCTAACCAGATGTCATGTCTACCATAGGCTGTATTGCATGTTTATAAGCCGCGGTTCTGGACACATACATTAGAAATAATCTAATTTTGCATATCTCTGCCCCTTACATCTGGGGAACCTGGGTGTGCGTCCTGACCGTCGTTCATTGATCCGCCCGTTAGTCACATGTAGCAGTCGGCATCGGGACCATATTGAGCGCTGGTTGGAACGAACCCTAAAGGGACAGTTCAGTGGAAATTATCAATATTTGTTAAATTGTTAGTTTGTGTAATGCCTCTTAGTTATTCTACATATTTTCTCCCATTTTGAAAAATCAGCTGATTTCATACCCTTTGCTTTTTAGGTTCTAACGGTCCTTCTCCATCCCAGGATGCACACTTCCTAACAGTAATTTCTACTGATTGGCTGTTGGATGGGTCAAAGATGCTCAGATCTCTACTGAGCACTGAATCAACCAGGTTCTGGGTCAAGGGCAAGACCATAATGGTCTCTACTAGGGGTCCTGCAAACAGGAAGTCAGTATTTCGGTTGCATTTATATATACAAACACAATGCTGAAATGTAATTTTCATCATTGGATGAAAAAATACTGCTCTTTTTTCTGAAAAGCATATGTATTTCCACTGAACTTCCCCTTTAGAAATTACTCGTTTCTTAGATTTTGGGTAATGCTATTCATATAGCATGAGACTGCCAGATACCGTATGTTATAAGAAGGCTCTGCCCCATAAATTATTTATCACACAAACTTCCATGCACATTTATCTCCTCATTTGAAGGAGGTTTATCAGCACTTGGGGCCTATTTTTACCAGTCACCACAATGATCTCTAGACTCTATCTTTGGTTAGGGCACTATGCGCGTTGCATTCAGTGCGTTTTGTAAATCACAATGTATGTAATGGAAATCACGAGAATCAGTTCCCACTGTATATTTGCGTTCAGAATCTATGTGGTTCATTTTTATGCATGACTTTTGGTCGTTGTGTCAGAATCGCACTTTAATAACAGTCTATGGGAACACAAAAAAAACAAAATGCATTGCCCTAAATGCACTCAAAATGGGCAGCGCAACGCACAGTGAGACCTTGCCTAATTAAACTCTATTTCATACATTCAACATATGGGGCCGAGGTAGGTCATTCATTTCAGATCTGTTTTGGTAGTAAAACACCACAAAGTGCATCTTATTTCAGTAAAAGTTTTATTACATAACTTGCACAGTGTAGTCATGCAGATTTGCTCATCTTGCTGTACTCTCTGCAAAACCCACCTTAAACCACAACAAAATGCTAATAAGTAAAAGGTCATTTGCAACTGATAGAGCGAATAATGCAAACCAGGAGTAGAACTAGGCAAATTAAGCCGAGACATGGAGAGGTTGAGGCGATGTTCTACCACGCACAATTCCATAACTAGGTGCCCTGGAGTGCAGGCTGGGCACCCATGCACCTTATTCACTGGCCAGTTGGAATGTATTCAATATCCTGCAGTGTATCCTACCCCACACCCCAACCTTGCATCCGGCTCTCCTAAAAACAAATGAAATAATCATCTGTTCCAACTAAACAGACAGAACAAAAAAGCAAATATAAAAATACAGAAGAGAGAAATAAGATCAGTTGCAAGTTTCCTTAGATCAAATCACTGTACAAAATAACTTAATTTTGGTTGAACATCCCCATTTGCATAACAAACCCCAACCCATCTAAGGTAATTAACTTTAAATAAAGTATTAAGAAACTGGATATTTAAATAAAAAAACCTCAAAATACTAAAGTAATGCAGGTACATTTTAAGGACAAAACTAGGATACATTGTATGTAGCACAGAACAATCGGCATTGGATGTACTACATTAAAGTGCTGATATATTTGTGTGTGATGTTACAGGGATACACAGTGCGAGCAACCTCGTAACACTAAAGCGGGTACACACTGCTTATTTGTAGTAGATACATAAGATTCTTTTGGAATCTGTAACTGCTACATATTGGCAAATGCACATTACAGAGACGATCATTCTATACCAGAAGCGTCTAACACCCCCACCCTCGGGTATTTGAAAAAACACATTCCGTGCATCTGAAGTGGCAGGGTGAAAACCAGATCGGTCAGAATGTGTACTTGCCACAGGTCCCTATCCGTACTATAGAGCAATGATGTTGAGCCTTGGCACTCCATGTGTTTGGAAACTACAAATCCCAAGCATTCATTAGTAGTTCCTGTTTTTCAAACACATGGAGTGCAAGGGTCTAACAATCAACATACTATAGATATTCAGGACAAGCATGCACGCAGCAGTCAATAATTGTGACCAATGTAAATTTTGGGCTGCAGCTGACCAATCCCATGTCTGATACCAAAACGATTAGCAAATTTTTCAACATAGACATACCCCGTAATTGAAAATGCCATCTGGTGAATAGAATTTGTCTACTAACAGCCATGTGTATAGTAGCTTTAAGGAGACATCAGATGAACTACCAAATCACAATCAACCGTATATCTGGGCGCACAACAACATCCTTCAGACAGCTTCATGTTCCCAATCTTTTATTAATAAAGAGAAAAATAATGTCTGGCCAACAAGGGTTATTACATTTTGTGTGTGAAGGTAAAACTCCAGAATGAAGAAATACTGCAAGATTAGCACTTTAACATTTATTTGGGTAAGCAGTATACACGCTTATTATACCTACTATATAATATTGAGAATTACTGGTGTTAATAAATATACTGTAGTACTGGTTGATACAGGGATACTTTATAATATTGAGAATTACTGGTATTAATACATATACTATAGTTCTGGTTGGTACGGGGATACGAATTACTGGTATTGACACATATACTGTAGTTCTGGTTGGTACAGGGATATTATATAATATTAAGAATTACTGGTATTAACACATATACTGTAGTTCTGGTTGGTACAGGGATATTACATAATATTAAGAATTACTGGTATTAATACATATACTGTAGTTCTGGTTGGTACGGGGATACTATATAATATTGTGAATTACTGGTATTAATACATATACTGTAGTTCTGGTTCATACAGGGATACTAAATAATATTGAGAATTACTGGTATTAAAACATACTGTAAACTAGTTCTGGTTGGTATGAGGATACTATATAATATTGAGAATTACAGGTATTAATACATATACTGTAGTTCTGGTTGGTACAGGGATACTATATAATATTGAGAATTACTGGTATTAATACATATACTGTAGTTCTGGTTGGTACGGGGATACTATATAATATTGAGAATTACTGGTATTAATACATATACTGTAGTTCTGGTTGGTACAGGGATACTATATCATATTGAGAATTACTGGTATTTATACATATAATATGCGTTCCAGCGTCTCCCAAGTAAGCTAGTGTCTGTTCCTGCAGTATGGCCGCTTCCACACATATTATGAAATTCCTTCAAACAATACAAATAGCAGGACGACCCCAAGGCGCAAAGCTCAGTTTGCTAATAATTTATTCACCAGCCCAACACGACATGTTTCGAACGCCCATGCGTTCTTTTTCAAGTGCACTTGAAACGGTCGAAAATACATGCATTATTTCGGCACGATCAACCACTACACTGAACTACCGGCTGAAATATTGCATGGTGTGTACCAGCCTTAAGTTTGCCCCAACCAATCAGATGTTAACTTCCAAATGGTAAATAACCTCTGATTGGTGGGGAAAATTAGCACCATTTTTAACGATAAGAACTTTAATTACATATGCCTGTATATGTAAATAATGCAATGAAACTTACCTTAAATCTCTCTGCTTTACTTAGGTACAAGAGGTGCTGGTACACCAGATTTGGATTCTTATCAAGAAGATAGTGTTTCAATGCCTGTACAATGATAGGAATTGTGTCTCCTTCTAACTTGCTGCTCAAATATAAGGGCAAGTCTTTAGGTTCTATGATGGATAAAAGCTCTGCACAGAGTGCCTCATCTTTCATTGCTTTGATTTCATTTATCAGCTGATCAAACTCATGGGCATTGGAAGGTTTTTGGATCGGAGACCTTGCTTTGGTTGTAAATGGTGGAATGCCTTCTTGTGTGTTACAATGGTTGCTAGTAGATGATGTCTCATTGCAAGTATTTTCATCTGTTTCATCCACCTGGAAATGAATAAGAAGAGACCAATTTGGTCTTCTAATATCCAGGTCACATTTATGTATTTCTAACTGCCAGAGAGACTGCAAGTTTCCACAAGCACACAACTATGGTACAGAATAACACGCAAGCTGGAAGAATGCAGATAAATTAGCAGATGCAGTAGTTTTGTTTCACTATTTCTAAAGGAAAATCACTTAAGCAAGGACACAATTAACATAGATTTCAGGCATCTTAAAGGGCAAATCGAGCCCAAAAATGAAAACTTGCATACAGGCAAATCACCCCCCAAAACCCTAAACGGTAATAGTTTGAAATCTGAAATATATAAGTGTAACCTGAAATCCAGCACAATGTCCTGTTTCCCCTGTTTCTACTTCCTGGTTCTTCCAGTTAGTAACTGTCAGTTATGGATTTGACAGTTGACATCACAGCCAATGACTGAATGTTAATCCCCTGTCTGCCTCTTCTGAGCATGCCCAGGCTCAATACAGGCTCAGTACAGGTTTCTAATTTACTCAGTTTCCATGAGGCATCCAGAAGCATAGCAGGCATACAGTAATGAATTCATAGGACAAAGTAGGATATATCAACATATTTTAAAAAGGCCATTCTTTCTAAAAGATGTTATTATGAGGGTGGAGTTGTCCTTTAAAGGGCAACTATACTGAAAAAAAATTACCTTTCCTCATCTTAATCTATAAATAAATATGTGTACGGTAAGTAGCCCTTACTATGAGGTGTGAGAGTGTTGCTGCATGCCTTTAATCCAGTACTTGTTTTGCTTAGGCTCGGTATCCCCCTCTCTCTTTTAACCACTTCTCCTTCCATCTGGCCAGACTTTTTTAGGAAGGTAAGCATGTTCAGTAACCACTATGTGGTAGCACTGAGCAAGGTTATTTCCCATACACAGCAGTTCCCTACAACCAGGCCATGGACTAATACTGTACAGAACAGTATATTATGCATTATATTTTATTTATTGTGATAGCTAACAAAATTAAACCATGCTACAAACAGGTTGGAGACCGTGGACTTAAAAGAAATCTTTATCCTAAAACATTATTATTTCAAAACAGAGAGCACAAAGATATGTTTCAGGAGATTCAGTTTATTTCAGGAAAATGTTGGTTTATAAACAAGTTCTGGAATATCCAGCTCAAACTAACTGTGATTTTCCCTGCTTATTATATCAGTCCGCTTATGGTAAAGATATATTGGGCTGTCAATTATAATGAAAAGAATCCATAGATGGTGTTCATGTACACAAAATACCTCCTGTATTTGGATCTTCTTTCTTTGCTTCCTCTGACCATTCTCTGTACAATCCTCTGAATTAAGAAAGGGGGTGACTTCCTCCAGCTGTTTCTTCGCTTCCGTAATCCCAGGATCTAATAGAATAACTCTTTGCAGATCGCTAGCGCATTTCTGATACTCCTTAAACAATAAGTTTAATTTTTAGGTTAACACTCAATAGTAAAGGCAAACATTATGAATGCAGAAGACAATAATACAAATGTACACAATACAAAAAAATTCTAAATTTTAATGAGTAACCACTATTATGAAATTCTGTTTAACTAAAAAAAAAAAAAAAAAAGAAAGAAAGCTGTGGCTTTTCCTGCTAAATATTGGCAGTATTGTTGGGAAACATTTGTTTAAATTCTGCAGTCTTCTACATTTTAAGGTCACTAACAAGACACACATCTGCACATCTAAACCCCCCATCTCTCTACCCTTTCCAAAGGCATAAACTCACTACAGAGAGCAAATGACAAAAACCCAAGCTTCTGAAAAAGGCCGTCACAATACTAATTTTTATTGACTGGGTAGGTGGGATGCAGAACAGAAAAGTCAGAACATCTTTACAATGATTTGCAAATATGTGAGAGCTAGAGCTATATAGGGGTTATAGAATGCATTCAGACCCCTTTTACATTTTAGCTTAAAATCTCCTTTAAGGATTAATACGAATCCAATCGTGTTTGTGATCCGATCGCGTGTTAAAAAGCGTACACTATTGTTGACCAGTTGAACTGGCCACACTAGGTGAATTGTGATAGGCTTACAGGAGCACATGCGATCACCATTATTTTGCGAAATCACATGCGCTCCGATAATGCAAGAAATCGCACTGGAAATGCGCACGCAATCAATTCCGATGCATTGCAGTAGTAATTTCCTCACTTTGTAACCTCAGCACAGAAGGATACAGTGTAGCAAAATGGAGGGCTCCTTAGGAAAAGTACACTCAGCATGCCTATACCAGTGGTGAAGGAGGTGGAGAGAAAGTTAACGAAGGGAAATACATTCACAACTTCTCAAGTTGTATCTGGTACATGAGCATAGCCAGGACTTAAATAAATGTAATAAACGGTTACAAGCATTCCCTCTACCACAAGGTACTGTAACTCATAACTAAAGAACCCTGAAAAGACCTACATATATATATATATACACACACACACACATTTCCTTGCAGTTTGCAGAACCATTTTGTGTGCTTTACAATTGCAAAATCCAATTACACAACATGCTGCTTGTGAAGCCACGTTCAGAAGTAATGTAATTCTCTGGCAGTTTAAATCTTCCAGTTTACCTTTAATCCCCTGAAGGCCTGTGCTCGCCTGTACAAAGCTTTAACATTGACATTATCCCTTTGCAGGGCAGATTCACAGTCATTCCTTGCCTCTTCATACTGGCTTAGCTTTAAGTAGCATAGGGCCCTGTAATACAAAGCGAAATGTCAGCTAAAACATTAGCATCATTATTGGATATAAACTACCTGCTAAACATTAAGGTGGATGTGTTTAATATATTTCACAAACAAATAAAGCTTGTGTAAACTGGTCATACACATAAATGGTAGACACCTGTTCATGTAATGAATGATATTAGGGATTTGATTTCCATGGGTAAAGCTGTGTTTGGAGGATGTATACATCTACCAAAGGGATTCTGGGAAACAAATGGAAACAGGCTCTCTAGTTTGTTGTGTATAGTGTCTGTAAGGGTGTTTGTGTTTTTTTAGATGCATAGATTTATTCAAAGATAATATAGTGACTTAGATCGCCTTTTAAGTGCCCAAAAAAGTGAAATAACAACTTTCAGGGAGATAGGAGTTTACCTCGCATTTCTACTAGTGCAGATATCCCTAGTTCTACATTGCTGCTACTGGTGTGACTGTCAGATCTGCTGCTTATCCCCCATCATGTGACTATGTCAAAAGTGTCTCAGTGTGGGCAGGGGGAAGGGTGGACAGCTGTCATTTTCACAAGGAGCAGCCATGTTTGATTAGGGATATCTGCACTTTTGGCTGCTACCCACCTGGAAATTATAGATTGCATTTTTAGTGCCCATTTAAATTCATTTTCTGATATTAAAAATAGCTGGATATGGTCAAATTCATAAAGACAAACGCCAGGGCTGCTCCCTCTCCCCACACCTCTAGATCCTTACGATGGAACAAATGCCATTCGACATAATCATGACATAACAGGCACACAAATAGACAAAATAATCCAACAACTTTTTCAATACCATACGTAAAAATTTCCTACAATTTATTTGGAAAAATACACCCCCCAGACTGGCTTATACCACTATGGTGAGAAGAAATGGGCTAGGCCTACCTGATGTAAAATGATATTCTGCAACATTACTTGTACTGATCACAGACAGGATATACCATCAATCTACCAAACAATGGGATATATAACCGTCTGTATATCAAACCGCCACCCTGCTGTACTACCATGGTTACCACCAGAAAACGACCATCACAAATGGAACATACATATTTTACAAAAGACGTACTACATTTATGGGCTAAACTATCAAAACAAATGAAACTATCCACCCAAAAAGGACCAATGTATCAAAAAGGACCAATGTATCACCTTTATATCCACAAAACTGCATCATAAATAACTAAAGGAGCAAAAATATTGCCTCTACAAGCATTTATAGGACCCATCCCCCAACTCCTAAACTTTTAATGGAACTTAACCAGATCCAACACCCTGAACAAACAATCCTCAAAGATGCAAATTATGAAGGTCCCATCACAGCTTTTGATGCCTCAAACTCCCCCCCCCCCCTTCTCACCTAATATCAATGTTATACAAATTTCTTAGAAGCAATGGGAACAAAACTCCCTCCTCCCTCATTTTCTGGTCAGTCCATTCACAAAAAGGAAAATCAAACGACACATTACCCATCCTCTGTTATCAGAGTGGATAACTAATTTCCTCCCCCCTGTGCTCTCCTTCCCCTGTTACTGTGCAGTTTCTCAGCCAGCTGATCCCTTTAGACCTCCTGGTTTCCAGCAGATACGAGACCTGTTCGGACCACCCACCTGCTCCATCCATTTGCATGCAGCTTCAAGGCTGCACTCCCTCTTCTACCTCCAGAACATTTGCTTCTGGACCACCAAGGGGACTTCCTTGTTATAATTGGTGTGCTACTACAGAGTTGCGCGACAATTTTAATGATATTCTTTACAGTTCGGCCCCATAGGGATGAACGAGAGGGGCGGGTTATATTATTATCAATGCTACCTGGATCAATAGCAACAAAGAATAAAATGTTTGCTCCGCTTCTTCATTGCAGCAGGAAGAGCAGTTCTCCCATAAACAGCACAACCATATCTCGGGTCACAGTACAAAAACACTTTATTGGATACACCACAAATTACTAAAAATAGCCCACACCTTCATATAAGACATACACCTAAATACCGGGGATGCCCTGAATGGGGAAGTTCTCACCAGACACGATTTTTTTGTATAATTATGTATTGACTATGCCCCTGAGCACCACTTGATTCAAGTGTTCCATAAGGGTTAAAGGATTTGTGCAGCGTTCTATTATATATTTTTTGAGGAAGAGCAGTTCTACCTAGAAATCAACTGCTACTCCTCCCATTAAGGACTGGCTCACCCGAAAGGACCCAACAATGAGAAGTACATGGATTATGTTCATGGACACTGATGAGTTAAATAATGGATGCAAATATGTAAAACTATTCATATTATAGAACAGTCTATTAAACAGAAAGCACAACCTGTAAATAAAGAATGCTTTGCGTGTAAAATGTACAAATAGTGTAAATGGATTTTTAAAGGATTGGTTTTGATCTTACCTATTTGTGTATAAGGTGCATTCTTCTGAATTTAACATCAAGCATTCTGTATAGTTCTTCACGGCCTCTCTGTACTGACCTGTCTTCACACACTCATTCCCTTTCTTCTTCAGAGCCTGCAACTGTTCGTCCGGTAACCTGCCTAAACCAGACAAGACATGTTCTAAATCCCAGTAATTTGACATGGATATAAATCTGATAGATAAGAAATCTAAGGCAAGGCTGACAGGATATTTTTTTCTATTGAAATTGTATTAAAAAAAGTAAGTAACCACATGAGAATGAGAGGTGAGATGAAATGACTGCTTTTAAGCCAAGGTGCTCTGCTTTTTGGGTCAGTGTTGTTCTGAGGCTTTATTTTTCCTTTAATCAGTTTGCACTTTAGTACAGGGCAACGTGTAGCCTTGTTGATGATACAAATCTCTATGCATATCCACATAATGCTTTCCACCATTAGTTATACCTTGTACTGCTGGAAGAGGATGCACAAAGTTATTGGAGTTGTTGTTGTTACTGTTTGATTCAGAGACTTCTCCATGTTCCTGCAAGTGAATGGAGACAGGTACTGTAGGAACCGGGGGCAGTTTCTCTCTCCAGTTTGGCCCATCTTGTTCAATTAGTGTTCTTGTTATTCTAGGTGATGGAAACAGCACAGTTCATCAGAACATGACTTCAAGCAATCTAAAACTCTAAATTTAAGAACATTAAAGTTCTATGAACTTCTGATACATGTGCAGCACATGTGGGAAGTGTGCCTCACTTTTAATACAGAAAGTAAACACAAAATGAATTGGGAATTCATTGCAGGCCTGCCAGGAGGTAAGAAACGCTATCCAGAAAATGCGGTAGATAGATGTTAGTAGATTAGATATTTCTATACAGACAAACGTCTTATTTATCTAATGTCGAAATAGTGTATGGCCAGCAGAAGTCTATAACTGTTTTGATTGGCCCAACCATTTAAAAAACCATGTCAAAAAAATAGAAGAAGGAAAAAAATTACAAACAAGGCAACCTACTAAAAGCCTAAAACGGAGCAATTTGGTGGCTCCACTTAATACATTCTGGGGGTTATTCAATAAAAGTTCTTATCGTTTAAAATGGTGCTAATTTTGCCCCAACCAATCAGATGTTAGCTTTCAAATGTTACATAAGTTCTGATTGGTTGGGACAAAATTAGCACCATTTTTAACAATAAGAACTTTTATTGAATCTCCCTGTCTGTTTGCTATCTTTCTGTTTAGCCCTCTCTCCCAAAACCAGTTCTATTACAGTCTTAAAACATCGTTTTCACTGTGCAGATTCACAAATGCTCTGGTTTTTCTTCACACGCCCTGCTAAACCTGTCTTAATGTAACACAAAGTTCTGGTACATACCTGCAAAACACACGCTAAGCAGGAAGATCAAGTTAGGTAGAATTTTTATCGGTTCTCTGTACAATGCATTTACAAAGAATTCTCACAAAGGTCAACCAGGACACGATATTCCTGATAAACTAATATTTAAGCACCCCATAGACGAAACTGACTTTTGAATTTATAGGGTCACTCGAAAAGTCGAGCGCATGTCACAACCCTTGTTGAGGACGGAGAATCAGCAAGGACCGGAGGCTCACAGACAGCTTGGAATCTTCATGTTCCTGGACTTTGAAAAGGCATAGCAGGGGAACCATAAGGAGCAAAGATGAAAGGTTTATTTAAACTACAGAGGGGGGCCAGTGTGGGTTAAATTATACTTTTGGGGGTGCACATGCACTTAAACTCGTTCTGAAATCTGATCAGAAAAATATCTGCCCCTGTATGGGTAGCTTAAGATTGTTGGGAGCCTAAAAGGTAAGGCATGCTATACACAAGCAGATTTTTTCAGGCCAACTGACAGATATTTCATAATTTCAGACTATTGGCACTGAAAAAATCAAAGGTACTTTAGTGTCCGCAAGAAACTAATGACAGTGGTTCCTTTGTCCAGATCGGACATGTCAGTAAATCACGGGTGAATGTGCAGTTCCTCTAGACATGATCATCATGTTGAAATGACATCCAATGGGCTTTTGCTGCGACCAGCTCTATTTTGACCCAGCTGACCAGTCAATAGCAGCAAATGGTCGACCGGGGGGGGATGTATCTGCCTGGTGTGTATCAAGCCAACCAAATATGTGCAGAACCAATCAGCTGTAATTTTTGCATAAAAAAAATTGGTCAGGAGTGTTTAGGCAGGTCAGAAATTATGGAGCATATTTTGGCCCAATCAACAAAATATTTTTTTCAGGCCGAAATATCGACCCATGAGTACCATCCCTTAGAATTACCACAATCCTAAGATGAATAGGTAAACATTATCTGTCAATAATAGCCCATAGTTTTTTTTTCAGTGACTATAATCTGGACAATGATGTACCAAGACCTGGGGTCTATAACAAGACAGGACTAGTTCTATAAATGCAAACTTACCTGTTGATACTATCGTTTGCAATCTGTAGGGAACGGTCAATTGGAGGGCAGTTTTAAAATCCACATATGCTGGTCTGTACCTCTCCAATGTTTCATTCGCCATTGCCCTACGTAAGAGTGGCTTAACTGAGAATGGCTGGAGTTCCAAAGCCCTAAAGAAAACAAAAAGGTAATAAATATTATTTGCAGTTTGGCACTAGCACCTACGGGGGGGAAAAGTTCTTCTGCCGCTCCCCTGGCTTCTCTACTTTTTTCGCATAAATGCCGAAGAAGGATGTTTTTTTACTCCCATTATTATTAAATTATTACTGCTCTTCCCATAAATCAGTATATCTAGTAACCAAATCTAAAAATCAAATTAATTGTGGTTCATGGAACAAGCCAGGAATACAATGATAAATGAGCCAACGTATCTACACTTTAAAGTTAGATGGAGTTATTGAACACTCACCACTCTGGCATAACAGAAAATACCCTAAGGCTCCTTTGTGGCATCAGGTGAGTGGGAGCGCAGGGACATCCACTATTTTTTCCAAATTACTCAACAACAAGTTGATGCCTTTTCAGACTTCACACAAAATTCTGATCTAGCTGACATTTTTTTTTTAAACTATGTTTATTAAATAAAACTTGTCTGTGTCATTATAACATAGATAGCATTTTAACATAAGGATTGATTACATATTTCCCTATAAGTACAGAAAGTTACACTTTACAGAGTGTATGCATTTAATAACTTGTTATTGTCTGGTTTCAGGATTAAAAGATTGTGGAATCCATCATGGAAAGTGGGAGACTTTGGTTTTTGAAGGCTGTGTTAAGTGTAGCCGACTCATTTTTATTTAGATAAATGGGTTCTGTCTTTTCTCTGAATTCCAAGGATCCCATATCCCCATCATTACCCACCCTATCTCACAACTACTACATCAGGGAATTCATTTATCCCACCTTAGAGTGTCACAAAGCAAAATAACAGGCTGATACAATTTTATATCCTCCATCAGGTGTACCTAACCCCACGAAGACTGGCTCGAATATCCCCACACTACTCTGACAATATCCCAAGTGTCATACACCCCTGGCAGACTTTTGAAACTTGATATGGACATGCCCCACAATAGCCAGGGCAGAGTAACTACAGTTTTATCCGAGATGATGGGTACACAAATCCCATTGGAGCCCAGGCTATGTATTCAGGGTCAGACTGAAATAAACTCCTTTTTCGTTCAGAAACCGAAGGTTACACATGCGATTGTGGGTGCTGACCGAAACGACCACTGTTTGTAGATCCTCAAAGATCCTCGACCGAACAGCAGTTTCAGCCGACAAAGTTCCCTTACACGGCAAGATCAGCTGATGTGCATACACATCATGCGTCACAGGTCGGCACCCACGATCGCACGTGTGTATGAAGATTTATTCCCTTACCATGCGGCCTCTATCCTAATAACTCAATCAAATAATAGACTTTCTAACCTATCACATCCTTTTTTCCACACTCAATTACACACAATGGGCCCTATATAAAGGTGATGTTTCCATAGAGCCTTTAGAAATAGGGCACTCTGATGCAGGTTACCTGTTTGGCACAAGACTTCCAGTGTATTCCCTTAGAGCTCTATGTGACAAGTTTACTTCCTGACTAAGATTGCTTTGTATTACCTTCCAAATATCAATAGCTCTTTATTTAGAAGTATTCATTTTATTATTACTGTGGATTTATATAGCGACAACATCTTACGTGGCTCATTACAATTACATTCACATCAGGGCTTACAATCACAGGGATTACAATCACCTATTAGTGTGTCTTTAAGATTGTGGGTGAAACCAGAACCAGAGAACCTATGCAAACATGGGGGAACATACAAAAGTGTCAAGTGCATTGACTATTAATGGATGATAAAAACGAATGTTGACTCTTTTCAGTGGCTTATGAAACCTGTAAGACAACAAGATAAGCAGTGTGATTTGAGTCACGAGTGATCATTAAGGAATAAAGGTGTGTAGAAGTCAACCAGTGCATAAAAACACACACACCTTGTCAAAGTGGAGCCGAAAGTATTATAAATCTCCCATCAGTTCCAACCTAAGGAGCTTGTCCAAACCTTGTTCTATTATTAAATGCCACCTGTCTTTAAACTCCAATAGTAAATTACATCTCACCAGAACCATCTACCCCAAATCTGTTTACATTTTATTCCTACAGATGATACAATATCATTTTATGTCCATTACAATCACTGTACCAGATTAGCACAATAATATTTAACATATTTTTTTTATTCCTGGTAACACAAATCACTATTTTGCTGCTATACATCTCTACCAATGTATTACTACAGAGATATTCTGTATATTGTATGGATAACTAAATGTATTTATATAAATTGCAGATACACAGGCTGGCTGTTACAAGTCATTTGTCATTTATGTATATTTTATTTCTATGTGGGGAGGATCAGTTAACATAGCAGCAGCAGGAATTTCCTAAAACAGGTTTGCAAAGCGGAGATTCTAAAATCCCAGCTATCCCATGGGTTTAAAGGGAATCCATAGAGCAGAATGTAAATGATCTGCCGGTCCACTTTACAGCACTTTGTGCATTAACATGAGTTTGCATTGGAATTCTATTGTGATTTTAAAATGGAAAGATTCACCTTCACAAGAGACAATAGAAAGGGCAACTGGAGATTCTTTCAGCTGTGAAGGGCACTTTGGGTTTTCCATAAGCACACCCTGCATGAATGTAAATATCCCTGTGTCAAAAGGTCAGTACAGCAATCAAACAATGCTGGAAGGAGACTCCATGCGATATTCCACTGCAAACAAACTTTATTTCATGCTAAAAGTAAAATAAATAAAAGCACGATACAAACTTCATTCCACCCCACCAGGGAATTTGAGACCAGGGACCCACCAGGGCATGTTTAGTTGCCCACCTTACATTTCATATCTCTATTATCACTCACAATCCTGCGCCATTCAAGCAATTCTTCAGAAACTGCTTTTCCCATTCTTTGTAAATGATTGTAAAATGAATAAGCCAGGTGGGACCATCGCGATCGTGTAAAAATAATGGGCCAAGTGGTTCCGAAGTATGTCGCAGGATCGGTCGGGAGGCGAGTTCAATGCATGGGCACCCTTATGGTCTCTTTGGCTCTGTATTTAAATTTTAGCAGTCATCTTGTTTTCTCGGGTACATGTGGGCTCACCAGGAATTCCCTTTTACCCTGTGGGCCAGTCCCACACTAACCCCACTCATGCAAAAGGGAAAGAATGGCTAATGTGTGCAATCCCCACGTCCAATCTTGAGCTACAGCCATAAATTGCACGTGTATGGTCTGTAACCGGTCATTCCTTGATCTGCCAGAGCAGACCGAGCGACCATAAGCTATATGTAAGATTCATGTCCAGAATACTCGGTCAGCCCTCAGGCATTACAGCTGAGGGACATTTGCTGTGCACACTAATAATAAATTCATTTGAGGAGTGCAAACACGGGAACAACTACCCGGGGAGCAGACCCTTCAACCGCGGGGGCCAGGGAGCCCCATCTTCTTTATTTTCTTTGAAGGATACAGCCTCCTCCCAGAAACCCACTGTAGATGAAGCAGGAAGAGGGGCCCTGACAAAGTTTTTCTGGGGGGCCCAGTCATTCAGTACACCACTGTGTGCATACTGTTCATTAAAAGACGCATCAGTTTCCTAAAAATTTATTTGTTTTTTGGTGTTGCTGCTTCTGGTTACACCTCTTTGTGAACCAAATTTTTATTTGGCACCGGCATGGTGAGCAGACATCACCAGAAAGACACCATGGGAAAGAGATGATCAATGATTGGAATAGTTAAGGTATTTGTTAGCATTAAAAAAACACATCAGATAGGTCCTCACTACATGAGGAATAACTTGTACTTACATTCATCTCAAATTGTCCCAAAGAGGATGGGATGGGCCAGAGATGGATGGGACAGGACAGGCCCAGTCCAAGTCCTAGCCAGCAACTGTCTAGTGCTGGGGGATAGGTTATTAAAATTGTATAGATTGTAAGCTCTTTGGGGCAGAGTGATTCAAGGCACACCACACTTATTTTATATATATGTTGCCTTAACCTATATATGAAACTTTATTTATGTAATTTTAATGTATCCGTTTAAGTGTTTTTATCCCCTGTGGCTCCTATAAATAAAATTATAAATACATTCAATTTCTTTCTCTTTGAACTCATATTTCTCTTACCTAAGCGTCATTTTGTAGCATTCACATGTACAGGAAAGACCGGAAACATAAACCACAGTTCCTGGACACATGGCCCAATACTCTGCAGGGTTTTTAACAGTCTCTCTTGCAAAATGACTCCATATGTACAGCTGGATGGTACTAGATTGGACTTCCTTCCTACATGGGAAACTTGTTTTCCTCAGCTTGTTGAAAAGCATATTTTAAATCTTGCCCACTCTCCCAATATGGGGTTCCGGATGACTGTACTGTAGTGCGTGAATGATACTTAACAACCATTCCAGATGGGACTGTCCTATGGGAATAGCTTGTTTGGTTGCTTGGGAATGTGTGAAAATTTTCCTGGACACAGCATTCTAATGAATTGCCATTGGAAATGTTCAAATGCTAATTACCTGTCAGGAGAAAGAAGGACCCACGTAAGACTGTTCCTGTGTAAAGGCCACATCAGCATGTATGTGTATGACAAACCCTTGACAAATTTTTATCATAAGGAAACATTTAGCTCATTCTTCTGCAGTAGGCATTCAAGCATAGTTCTGTGTTGAGGAGATTTACTTCTACTTTGTCAATTTTTAAAAAAAATAAACTTTTTTGAGCATTGAAACACAACGTTTCCACCACAGTCAGGATACAGTCACAAAGGCAAAGCCAAAGGATGGCACTGCAAACCGTAGTGCCTATAGTGTGATGATAGTTTGGGGTTACAGTGGATGGAATCTGATCTCCAAGCCATATGCATATAAAGCAGTTTGCAATACGCATGGTAAATTGCTAGTAGTAAGTTGTGGAACGTGTTCTCTATAGGAACATCTGTTGTATTCAATTAGATCAACTGGACTTGAAATGTAGTTCTTGAAGACGTTTCGCTAGTCATCCGACTGGCTTTCTCAATTCAGAATGACTTGTACAAGAATCTGTGGCAATTATGTACCCTGGAAAATCCCAATTAGCATAACAGCCAGGGTTAAGGGTGTGATTAGATAGGGCTAAGAGGTGTTATAGGAACGCCCAGAGTAAGGTGTTAAAACAGCATTGTACATGGCAGACAGTTGGTGTCGAACCCCCCCACCTCTATTTAGGCTTGGTTTCTTATTTTCACATAAATGGCCTCCTTAACACTCTCTTGAACCAGTCACGTTCCTTCGCCAGTATGTTAACATTACAATCTTCAAAGGTATGTCCTTTATCCTTAAGATGCAGATACACGGCTGAGTCCTGACCCGAGGAATGGCTCTTCTGTGCTGGCATACGTTGATTGCAGTTGCGTTTGGTCTCCCCACATACAAATCAGAGCATTCTTCACGCACTGCACCGCATATATGATGTCGCTTTTCGTGTTTTGGTATTGGGTCTTTGGATGTACCAATTGCTGCCTCAGTGTGTTGTTCGGTTTAAAGCAGACAGGGATACGATTTTTTGAAAATTTTCTTAATTTCTCAGAGACCCCTGCTACATATGGGATGACCATGTTCTCCCCTGTCTTGCTTTTCCCTCACTGTTGGTATTTGTGTTCTTTTCTTTCCTTACTTCTTTTGACAAGGCCCAGTCCAATTGAATACAACAGATATACCATGACCTGGATGAATGAGAACCTTCACAAGCATATCTCTATAGGAACGTTTTTTAAGTAAATAAGTGACTCCAGTCAACTTTAGCCTCAATCATAATAGGACTCACATTATCTGCATATGAACAGATCATTGCAAACAGTTTGCATTTAAAAACAACCTGGGCTGAAACACAACTTGAATACATTGCGTGGACAAACCCTACACCGAGGTTCACAGGGATTTTGTCCTTTCAATTCATATCAAATACATGCAACATTGTGTGACATCTGCACAGCGTGCAAATACATGCAAGTAGGTTCGCCAAGGCCGGCAAGCCTTATCTTGCATAGACTGTCCTCAATGGCTGAAGATGGTGTAGAACTGTTATGTCTAACAAGCAAAAGATTTGATGAACATATCTCCAATTACACAGGTCTGTAAAACCTTTAGATATTCTCTTTTTTTAAGCCTGGTTGCAATAAGAAATAATAGCGTAAACACATGTTTTCCTACAGACAACACCTTGCTTACCTAAACTAAATGCATTTCCAGGTTAATGGAAACAATTTAGGGGGTTTGCAAATACTGTTATGTAATATATGTAACATGGTATACAGGTCTATATGTCAAAAATGTGAAAGAGAAACCTAAAACAGCAATAATAAGAGAAAGTTTCCCCGCCCAACCACCAAATATAAAAAGGATTAAAACTTTATTCAGTCCTATTAAAAATACAAATATCTACGGGTTTATTAGGGGACAGACTGACACATTTCATGATTATAAAACTGCTAGTCTCTGATGAAGAGGACTAGCCTGCCTCTAAAAACCTTAGATGTCTGTGTTTTAAAATGACTGATTTAAGTTACTACCCCCAACTCTAGCTCAGTGAATGCAGACATGCTCAGTGTGATATACCCGGAAAAGAGAGAGGAGCTCCCAAGCATCTCAGAAACAGTCCTTAGCACATCCATGAGCTCCGGGTACAGATTCTTCCAACCCTTACCCCTAAAGGGTTAATAAATCCTATATACATAGAAGAATTTTGAAGGATTGCACACCTTGTAATTGTGAATAAATGTTTATTGAACCATACACAACACGCACACCGTTTCGGGGGGCTCCTCCCCCTTCCTCAGGTGCACCTGGCCATTTACAAGGTGTGCGATCCTTCAAAGTTCTCCAAGCGGCTTTGTTTATCCATAGTTGAAGGGTGGGGGGTGAAATTTGGAAGTAAACTTAATGCAATAACCATAGTAAAATATTATATTGAACAGGTACATTGTTAATTAGAGCGCACTATTTATGTTAAAGGAGAATCTAGTATTAAAGCAGCATTACAGTTCTGATATTGCAGCATGATATTTTGTAAGTCGTGTATAGAATCTGGACTTTTAACGTTTTTGGTCACAGAAAAGATTTTTAAGGTGACGCAGTTCCACTTCGTATAAAGTCGTTAACGCTTCCCTGCCAAAGAAGACAATTACAATACCCAAAAATATTTATACCCATCCTTACCTGTTGCAGTCTTCGATGCACTCCCTGCAGTTACCATCCTTCAAATGACATGCTGCTCTGTTTGAATACAAGATGGCCAGTTCCTCTGCATTCTGCTCTCCTGGAATGGTGTGAAAAGGCAGTGGAACACTGAAGCATGCAGTAATACAGAATGCTGGCATTGCAGTATTTACAATACAAGGAGCGACTGCCTATTAACTAGCACAAAAAGGGGCAATCATCAAAAGAAGCAAAATTGTAAGTGATTATTACCGCAAGGTCGTATATAACCAAATACAATGGGTGTGCTATTGAAGACATATATTCCAATGGGGGCTTCCTGAATGGAAGCTTATTTTGCATCCCAGTCATTAATTAGAGCCAAAGGTTACTGGGAAAGTTGGTTGGTTACAGTTTAACTGCATACACCTATCTGTACAGGTAAATGGCACAGTAACAAACCGAAGATACACAGATAACTGTGTTCCTTACCAAAGCTCTGCTACTGCTAATACACAGACATATTTCAGTAGACTGACAATCAAACATTACCTGAATTTTTACCATTCTCAATGGCCTCTGAATATTGATTGTGGCTTCACCGAACTGCCCGTTTTTAAAGAGCTGGTTCCCTTGATTGAGCTTTGTTGCTGCAGTAAGGGGCAGTGACGAGGGTTTCACTTCCTTACTCCCACTCTCTGAGCTGTCTCTGCTGGGGGGCAGGTACACACTGCTTCTGTCTGTCCTGGTCCTCACATTATTCTTTGGCTGCTTCCCATTACTGCAATCCTTGTTCACTCCATTCTGTGCCGGGGTCTCCTGTTTGGATTCCCAATTTCCTGAACTTAGGGAGGTTTTTCCCAGGAAAGGACTTTGCATTGTTTGCATTCCCCATTTCAGTCCGCTCCCCACTGGTTCTCCTCCCTCTGACACACCGGCTTCTACAAGGAAGTTACAGGCTTAGTTACTACATCACTAGAACAAACTATTGCACAGCCACAAGAGGGGTGGGTGGATTATGTAAGTGAACACTATAAACACAAACAGGATCATAAAAAACATACAATGGGTCTCGCTAATAAAAGATCCATTTTTAAATTGATGCAGTTCAAATGGCAGATGGTTTAATAAAATACAGACAATATAGGATTCAGCTTTCGAATGTTACATAAGTTCTGATTGGTTGGGACAAAATTAGCACCATTTTTAACAATAAGAACTTTTATTGAATCTCCCTGTCTGTTTGCTATCTTTCTGTTTAGCCCTCTCTCCCAAAACCAGTTCTATTACAGTCTTAAAACATCGTTTTCACTGTGCAGATTCACAAATGCTCTGGTTTTTCTTCACACGCCCTGCTAAACCTGTCTTAATGTAACACAAAGTTCTGGTACATACCTGCAAAACACACGCTAAGCAGGAAGATCAAGTTAGGTAGAATTTTTATCGGTTCTCTGTACAATGCATTTACAAAGAATTCTCACAAAGGTCAACCAGGACACGATATTCCTGATAAACTAATATTTAAGCACCCCATAGACGACACTGACTTTTGAATTTATAGGGTCACTCGAAAAGTCGAGCGCATGTCACAACCCTTGTTGAGGACGAGAAATCAGCAAGGACCGGATGGCTCACAGACAGCTTGGAATCTTCAGTTTCCTGGACTTTGAAAAGGCATAGCAGGGGAACCATAAGGAGCAAAGATGAAAGGTTTATTTTAAACTACAGAGTGGGGCCAGTAGTGGGTTAAATTATACTTTTGGGGGTGCACATGCACTTAAACTCGTTCTGAAATCTGATCAGAAAAATATCTGCCCCTGTATGGGTAGCTTAAGATTGTTGGGAGCCTAAAAGGTAAGGCATGCTATACACAAGCAGATTTTTTTCAGGCCAACTGACAGATATTTCATAATTTCAGACTATTGGCACTGAAAAATCAAAGGTACTTTAGTGTCCGCAAGAAACTAATGACAGTGGTTCCTTTGTCCAGATCGGACATGTCAGTAAATCACGGGTGAATGTGCAGTCTCCTCTAGACATGATCATCATGTTGAAATGACATCCAATGGGACTTTTGCTGCGACCAGCTCTATTTTGACCCAGCTGACCAGTCAATAGCAGCAAATGGTCGACCGGGGGGGGATGTATCTGCCTGTGTGTATCAAGCCAAACACAAATATGTGCAGAACCAATCAGCTGTAATTTTTGCATAAAAAAAATTGGTCAGGAGTGTTTAGGCAGGTCAGAAATTATGGAGCATATTTTGGCCCAATCAACAAAAATATTTTTTTCAGGCCGAAATATCGACCCATGAGTACCATCCCTTAGAATTACCACAATCCTTAAGATGAATAGGTAAACATTATCTGTCAATAATAGCCCATAGTTTTCTTTTTCAGTGACTATAATCTGGACAATGATGTACCAAGACCTGGGGTCTATAACAAGACAGGACTAGTTCTATAAATGCAAACTTACCTGTTGATACTATCGTTTGCAATCTGTAGGGAACGGTCAATTTGGAGGGCAGTTTTAAAATCCACATATGCTGGTCTGTACCTCTCCAATGTTTCATTCGCCATTGCCCTACGTAAGAGTGGCTTAACTGAGAATGGCTGGAGTTCCAAAGCCCTAAAGAAAACAAAAAGGTAATAAATATTATTTGCAGTTTGGCACTAGCACCTACGGGGGGGAAAAGTTCTTCTGCCGCTCCCCTGGCTTCTCTACTTTTTCGCATAAATGCCGAAGAAGGATGTTTTTTTACTCCCATTATTATTATAATTATTACTGCTCTTCCCATAAATACAGTATATCTAGTAACCAAATCTAAAAATCAAATTAATTTGTGTTCATGGAACAAGCCAGGAATACAATGATAAATGAGCCAACGGTATCTACACTATTAAAGTTAGATGGAGTTATTGAACACTCACCACTCTGGCATAACAGAAAATACCCTAAGGCTCCTTTGTGGCATCAGGTGAGTGGGAGCGCAGGGACATCCACTATTTTTTCCAAATTACAATCAACAACAAGTTGATGCCCTTTTCAGACTTCACACAAAATTCTGATCTAGCTGACATTTTTTTTTTAAACTCATGTTTATTAAAATAAAACTTGTCTGTGTCATTATAACATTAGATAGCATTTTAACATAAGGTATTGTATTACATATTTCCCATATAAGTACAGAAAGTTACACTTTACAGAGTGTATGCATTTAATAACTTGTTATTGTCTGGTTTCAGGATTAAAATGATTGTGGAATCCATCATGGAAAGTGGGAGACTTTGGTTTTTGAAGGCTGTGTTAAGTGTAGCCGACTCATTTTTATTTAGATAAAATGAGGTTCTGTCTTTTCTCTGAATTCCAAGGATCCCATATCCCCATCATTACCCACCCTATCTCACAACTACTACAGTCAGGGAATTCATTTATCCCACCTTAGAGTGTCACAAGCAGCAAATAACAGGCTGATACAATTTTATATCCTCCATCAGGTGTACCTAACCCCACGAAGACTGGCTCGAATATCCCCACACTACTCTGACAAATATCCCAAGTGTCATACACCCCTGGCAGACTTTTGAAACTTGATATGGACATGCCCCACAATAGCCAGGGCAGAGTAACTACAGTTTTATCCGAGATGATGGGTACACAAATCCCATTGGAGCCCAGGCTATGTATTCAGGGTCAGACTGAAATAAACTCCTTTTTCGTTCAGAAACCGAAGGTTCACACATGCGATTGTGGGTGCTGACCGAAACGACCACTCGTTTGTAGATCCTCAAAGATCCTCGACCGAACAGCAGTTTCAGCCGACAAAGTTCCCTTACACGGCAAGATCAGCTGATGTGCATACACATCATGCGTCACAGGTCGGCACCCACGATCGCACGTGTGTATGAAGATTTATTCCCTTACCATGCTGGCCTCTATCCTAATAACTCAATCAAATAATAGACTTTCTAACCTATCACATCCTTTTTTCCACACTCAATTACACACAATGGGCCCTATATAAAAGGTGATGTTTCCATTAGAGCCTTTAGAAATAGGGCACTCTGATGCAGGTTACCTGTTTGGCACAAGACTTCCCAGTGTATTCCCTTAGAGCTCTATGTGACAAGTTTACTTCCTGACTAAGATTGCTTTGTATTACCTTCCAAATATCAATAGCTCTTTATTTAGAAGTATTCATTTTATTATTACTGTGGATTTATATAGCGACAACATCTTACGTGGCTCATTACAATTACATTCACATCAGGGCTTACAATCACAGGGATTACAATCACCTATTAGTGTGTCTTTAAGATTGTGGGTGAAACCAGACCCAGAGAACCTATGCAAACATGGGGAGAACATACAAAATGTGTCATAGTGCATTGACTATTAATGGATGATAAAAACGAATGTTGACTCTTTTCAGTGGCTTATGAAACCTGTAAGACAACAAGATAAGCAGTGTGATTTGAGTCACGAGTGATCATTAAGGAATAAAGGTGTGTAGAAGTCAACCAGTGCATAAAAACACACACACCTTGTCAAAGTGGAGCCGAAAGTAATTTATAAATCTCCCATCAGTTCCAACCTAAGGAGCCTTGTCCAAACCTTGTTCTTATTATTAAATGCCACCTGTCTTTAAACTCCAATAGTAAATTACATCTCACCAGAACCATCTACCCCAAATCTGTTTACATTTTATTCCTACAGATGATACAATATCATTTTATGTCCATTACAATCACTGTACCAGATTAGCACAAATAATATTTAACATATTTTTTTTATTCCTGGTAACACAAATCACTATTTTGCTGCTATACATCTCTACCAATGTATTACTACAGCAGATATTCTGTATATTGTATGGATAACTAAATGTATTTAATATAAATTGCAGATACACAGGCTGGCTGTTACAAGTCATTTGTCATTTATGTAATATTTTATTTCTATGTGGGGAGGATCAGTTAACATAGCAGCAGGAATTTCCTAAAACAGGTTTGCAAAGCGGAGATTCTAAAATCCCAGCTATCCCATGGGTTTAAAGGGAATCCATAGAGAGCAGAATGTAAATGATCTGCCGGTCCACTTTACAGCACTTTGTGCATTAACATGAGTTTGCATTGGAATTCTATTGTGATTTTAAAATGGAAAGATTCACCTTCACAAGAGACAATAGAAAGGGCAACTGGAGATTCTTTCAGCTGTGAAGGGCACTTTGGGTTTTCCATAAGCACACCCTGCATGAATGTAAATATCCCTGTGTCAAAAGCGTCAGTACAGCAATCAAACAATGCTGGAAGGAGACTCCATGCGATATTCCACTGCAAACAAACTTTATTTCATTGCTAAAAGTAAAAATAAATAAAAGCACGATACAAACTTCATTCCACCCCACCAGGGAATTTGAGACCAGGGACCCACCAGGGCATGTTTAGTTGCCCACCTTACATTTCATATCTCTATTATCACTCACAATCCTGCGCCATTCAAGCAATTCTTCAGAAACTGCTTTTCCCATTCTTTGTAAATGATTGTAAAATGAATAAGCCAGGTGGGACCATCGCGATCGTGTAAAAATAATGGGCCAAGTGGTTCCTGAAGTATGTCGCAGGATCGGTCGGGAGGCGAGTTCAATGCATGGGCACCTTTATGGTCTCTTTGGCTCTGTATTTAAATTTTAGCAGTCATCTCTGTTTTCTCGGGTACATGTGGGCTCACCAGGGAATTCCCCTTTTACCCTGTGGGCCAGTCCCACACTAACCCCACTCATGCAAAAGGGAAAGAATGGCTAATGTGTGCAATCCCCACGTCCAATCTTGAGCATTACAGCCATAAATTGCACGTGTATGGTCTGTAACCGGTCATTCCTTGATCTGCCAGAGCAGACCGAGCGACCATACGTATATGTAAGATTCATGTCCAGAATACTCGGTCAGCCCTCAGGCATTACAGCTGAGGGACATTTGCTGTGCACACTAATAATAAATTCATTTGAGGAGTGCAAACACGGGAACAACTACCAGGGGAGCAGACCCTTCAACCGCTGGGGGCCAGGGAGCCCCATCTTCTTTATTTTCTTTGAAGGATACAGCCTCCTCCCAGAAACCCACTGTAGATGAAGCAGGAAGAGGGGCCCTGACAAAGTTTTTCTGGGGGGCCCAGTCATTCCTAGTTACACCACTGTGTGCATACTGTTCTATTAAAAGAGCGATCAGTTTCCTAAAAATTTATTTGTTTTTTGGTGTTGCTGCTTCTGGTTACACCTCTTTGTGAACCAAATTTTTATTTGGCACCGGCATGGTGAGCAGACATCACCAACAGAAAAGCACCATGGGAAAGAGATGATCAATGATTGGAATAGTTTTAAGGTATTTGTTAGCATTAAAAAAACACATCAGATAAGGTCCTCACTACATGAGGAATAACTTGTACTTACATTCATCTCAATTGTCCCAAAGATGGATGGGATGGGCCAGAGATGGATGGGACATGGACAGGCCCAGTCCAAGTCCTAGCCAGCAACTGTCTAGTGCTGGGGGATAGGTTATTAAAATTGTATAGATTGTAAGCTCTTTGGGGCAGTGATTCAAGGCACACCACACTTATTTTATATATATGTTGCCTTAACCTATATATGAAACTTTATTTATGTAATTTTAATGTATCCGTTTAAGTGTTTTTATCCCCTGTGGCTCCTTATAAATAAAATTATAAATACATTCAATTTCTTTCTCTTTGAACTCATATTTCTCTTACCTAAGCGTCATTTTGTAGCATTCACATGTACAGGAAAGACCGGAAACAATAAACCACAGTTCCTGGACACATGGCCCAATACTCTGCAGGGTTTTTAACAGTCTCTCTGCAAAATGACTCCATATGTAACAGCTGGATGGTACTAGATTGGACTTCCTTCCTACATGGGAAACTTGTTTTCCTCAGCTTGTTGAAAAGCATATTTTAAATCTTGCCCACTCTCCCAATATGGGGTTCCGGATGACTGTACTGTATGTGCGTGAATGATACTTAACAACCATTCCCAGATGGGACTGTCCTATGGGAATAGCTTGTTTGGTTGCTTGGGAATGTGTGAAAATTTTCCTTGGACACAGCATTCTAATGAATTGCCATTGGAAATGTTCAAATGCTAATTACCTGTCAGGAGAAAGAAGGACCCACGTAATGACTGTTCCTGTGTAAAGGCCACATCAGCATGTATGTGTATGACAAACCCTTGACAAATTTTTATCATAAGGAAACATTTAGCTCATTCCTTCTGCAGTAGGCATTCAAGCATAGTTCTGTGTTGAGGAGATTTACTTCTACTTTGTCAATTTTTTAAAAAAAATATAACTTTTTTGAGCATTGAAACAGAACGTTTCCACCACAGTCAGGATACAGTCACAAAGGCAAAGCCAAAGGATGGCACTTTGCAAACCGTAGTGCCTATAGTGTGATGATAGTTTGGGGTTACAGTGGATGGAATCTGATCTCCAAGCACATATGCATATAAAGCAGTTTGCAATACGCATGGTAAATTGCTAGTAGTAAGTTGTGGAACGTGTTCTCTATAGGAACATCTGTTGTATTCAATTAGATCAACTGGACTTGAAATGTAGTTCTTGAAGACGTTTCGCTAGTCATCCGACTGGCTTTCTCAATTCAGAATGACTTGTACAAGAATCTGTGGCAATTATGTACCCTGGAAAATCCCAATTAGCATATCACAGCCAGGTGTTAAGGGTGTGATTAGATAGGGCTAAGAGGTGTTATAGGAACGCCCAGAGTAAGGTGTTAAAACAGCATTGTACATGGCAGACAGTTGGTGTCGAACCCCCCCACCTCTATTTAGGCTTGGTTTCTTTATTTTCACATAAATGGCCTCCTTAACACCTCTCTTGAACCAGTCACGTTCCTTCGCCAGTATGTTAACATTACAATCTTCAAAGGTATGTCCTTTATCCTTAAGATGCAGATACACGGCTGAGTCCTGACCCGAGGAATTGGCTCTTCTGTGCTGGGCCATACGTTGATGCAGTTGCTGTTTGGTCTCCCCCACATACAAATCAGAGCATTCTTCACTGCACTGCACCGCATATATGATGTCGCTTTTCTTGTGTTTTGGTATTGGGTCTTTTGGATGTACCAATTGCTGCCTCAGTGTGTTGTTCGGTTTAAAGCAGACAGGGATACGATGTTTTTTGAAAATTCTTCTTAATTTCTCAGAGACCCCTGCTACATATGGGATGACCATGTTCTTCCTCCTGTCTTGCTTTTCCCCTTCACTGTTGGTATTTGTGTTCTTTTCTTTCCTTCTACTTCTTTTGACAAAGGCCCAGTCTAATTGAATACAACAGATATACCATGACCTGGATGAATGAGAACCTTCACAAGCATATCTCTATAGGAACGTTTTTTAAGTAAATAAGTGACTCCAGTCAACTTTAGCCTCAATCATAATAGGACTCACATTATCTGCCATATGAACAGATCATTGCAAACAGTTTGCATTTAAAAACAACCTGGGCTGAAACACAACTTGAATACATTGCGTGGACAAACCCTACACCGAGTTCACAGGGATTTTGTCCTTTCAATTCAATATCAAATACATGCAACATTGTGTGACATCTGCACAGCGTGCAAATACATGCAAGTAGGTTCGCCAAGGCCGGCAAGCCTTATCTTGCATAGACTGTCCTCAATGGCTGAAGATGGTGTAGAACTGTTATGTCTAAGCAAAAGATTTGAATGAACATATCTCCAATTAACACAGGTCTGTAAAACCTTTAGATATTCTCTTTTTTTAAAGCCTGGTTGCAATAAGAAAATAATAGCGTAAACACATGTTTTCCTACAGACAACACCTTGCTTACCTAAACTAAATGCATTTCCAGGTTAATGGTAAACAATTTAGGGGGGTTGCAAATACTGTTATGTAATATATATGTAACATGGTATACAGGTCATATGTCAAAAATGTGAAAGAGAAACCTAATATACAGCAATTAATAGAGAAAGTTCTCCCGCTCCCAATCCAATATATAATTAAAATGTATTTAAACTTTATTCAGTCATATTAAAAATACAAATATCTACGGGTTTATTAGGGGACAGACTGACACATTTCATGATTATAAACTGCTAGTCTCTGATGAAGAGACTAGCCTGCCCTCTAAACCCTTAGATGTCTGTGTTTTAAAATGACTGATTTAAGTTACTACCCCCAACTCTAGCTCAGTGAATGCAGACATGCTCAGTGTGATATACCCAGGAAAAGAGAGAGGAGCTCCCAAGCATCTCAGAAACAGTCCTTAGCACATCCATGAGCTCCGGGTACAGATTCTTCCAACCCTTACCCCTAAAGGGTTAATAATATCCTATATACATAGAAGAATTTTGAAGGATTGCACACCTTGTAATTGTGAATAAATGTTTATTGAACCATCAACACAACACGCACACCGTTTCGGGGGGCTCCTCCCCCTTCCTCAGGTGCACCTGGCCATTTACAAGGTGTGCGATCCTTCAAAGTTCTCCAAGCGGCTTTGTTTATCCATTAGTTGAAGGGTGGGGGGTGAAATTTGGAAGTAAACTTTAATGGCAATCAACCATAGTAAAATATTATATTGAACAGGTACATTGTTAATTAGAGCGCACTATTTATGCTTAAAGGAGAATCTAGTATTAACAGCAGCATTACAGTTCTGATATTGCAGCATGATATTTTGTAAGTCGTGTATAGAATCTGGACTTTTAACGTTTTTGGTCACAGAGAAAGATTTTTAAGGTGACGCAGTTCCACTTCGTATAAAGTCGTTAACGCTTTCCCTGCCAAAGAAGACAATTACAATACCCAAAAATATTTTATCCCACCTCCTTACCTGTTGCAGTCTTCGATGCACTCCCTGCAGTTACCATCCTTCAAATGACATGCTGCTCTGTTTGAATACAAGATGGCCAGTTCCTCTGCATTCTGCTCTCCTGGAATGGTGTGAAAAGGCAGTGGAACACTGAAGCATTGCAGTAATACAGAATGCTGGCATTGCAGTATTTACAATACAAGGAGCGACTGCCTATTAACTAGCACAAAAAGGGGCAATCAAAAGAAGCAAAATTGTAAGTGATTATTACCGCAAGGTCGTATATAACCAAATACAATGGGTGCTGCTTATTGAAGACATATATTCCAATGGGGGCTTCCTGAATGGAAGCTTATTTTGCACTCCCAGTCATTAATTAGAGCCAAAGGTTACTGGGAAAGTTGGTGGTTACAGTTTAACTGCATACACCTATCTGTACAGGTAAATGGCACAGTAACAAACCGAAGATACACAGATAACTGTGTTCCTTACCAAAGCTCTGCTACTGCTAAATACACAGACATTATTCAGTAGACTGACAATCAAACATTTACCTGAATTTTTACCATTCTCAATGGCCTCTGAATATTTGATTGTGGCTTCACCGAACTGCCCGTTTTTAAAGAGCTGGTTCCCTTCTGATTTGAGCTTTGTTGCTGCAGTAAGGGGCAGTGACGAGGGTTTCACTTCCTTACTCCCACTCTCTGATCTGTCCTCTGCCTGGGGGGCAGGTACACACTGCTTCTGTCTGTCCTGGTCCTCACATTTATTCTTTGGCTGCTTCCCATTACTGCAATCCTTGTTCACTCCATTCTGTGCCGGGGTCTCCTGTTTTGGATTCCCAATTTCCTTGAACTTAGGGAGGTTTTTCCCAGGAAAGGACTTTGCATTGTTTGCATTCCCCATTTCAGTCCGCTCCCCCACTGGTTCTCCTCCCTCTGACACACCGGCTTCTACAAGGAAGTTACAGGCTTAGTTACTACATCACTAGAACAAACTATTGCACAGCCACAAGAGGGGTGGGATATTGTAAGTGAACACTATAAACACAAACAGGATCATAAACAAACATTACAATGGGTCTCGCTAAATAAAAGATCCATTTTTAAAATTGATGCAGTTCAAATGGCAGATGGTTTAATAAAATACAGACAATATAGGATTCAGCTTTAGGTTCAGGCTCCCTCTGTCGTGCAGAGACTTGATTACTACAATGCTCATTCTTTATGTTAACTCTTACCTTGCCATAGCTGTCAGGAACAGATGGTAAGAGAATTAATCAGTGATGTGAGCAAGGACTATATCTGCTTTACACAGCCAAAAAGAAATAAGCCATTAAGGAAACGCACTCACTTCCTTTTACTGTTCCACACACACACATTTATTTTACCATTCAATGATTTGGTTGGGTACAAGTACTGAAACCAATCAGAAATATCAATTTAAATTATAAATATATTTCTAGATAGGTGGTTGGTACATCAAGCTGAAACACTCCTGAAAAGCAGAAAGAACCAATGAGTGTATGTATAGTTTATTTATAAAGCACCACTTGCAGACACAGCGCTGTACAGTAACAAAATACAATAAAGTCATACAAGGGGGGCAAATACATAGATAGTTCAGTACATAAATATATAAATAAATATAAGTACTAGACCCTTGCCACAAGAGGAAAGGAGGTATTTTCAATCTAATTAGGAGGGTAACATACAAATACAAAGGATTATAAGTAGGAGTGAGACATATGCAGTGCAAATAAAACAATCATATACTGTGCTGGTTACCAGATAGGTAGGTTGTATGGCTAGCTAAACCTGCTAGTTATTGACCGGTACAGAGGAGATATCCAGACGTGATACGATGAGAGCATGCATAAGCATAGCGGTAGTCTGGAGAGATAGGAATCTGCAGATTTTCACTATATTGCAAAGTTAAAAGCAGCAGGTTTTCGCAACATAGTTAATGTGGTTAGAAAAGGAGAGAGAGGAGTCAATAATTACCCCTAGGCAACGTGCCGTAGTTCAGTTTTAGAAAGATTCAGTTTGAGATTGCGACATACAGGTGGAGATGACTAAGAGACTTGTGATTGGATGTCAGGAGTTAGCGCAGAGGTGGACAAGTAGATTTTTGTACCATCTTAATATAAGTGACTCGAAGCCAAAAGAGATAATTACATCTCCCAAGGAGATAGCGTTGAGGGAGAACAATAAGGATTCGAGAACAGACCCCTGTGGTACCCCCATATTAAGAGGAACCAGAGAAGAGGTGTTATTAGCATAAGATACAGAGTAAGTTCTGTTAGAGAGAGATAGGAAAGAGACCAGAATGCCACTTCATTCCGAATGCCCAAGGAGTGAAGTATCTGCATTAAGAGGGAAAGATCAACAGTGTCGAAAGCAGAGGAGAGGCCAAAAAGGATAAGAATAATAAGAATAAAAAAGTAACCATTGGCCTTTGCAAGCTAAAGATCATTCACAACCTTACACAGAACCGTCTTGGTGGAATTTGCAGGACGGAATCCAAATTGCAAAGGATCCAATAGGTTATCTGTTGTATTCAATTAAATCAACTGGACTTGAAGTTTAGTTCTTGAAGACGTTTCGCTAGTCATCCGACTGGCTTTCTCAATTCAGAATGACTTGTACAAGAATCTGTGGCAATTATGTACCCTGGAAAATCCCAATTAGCATATCACAGCCAGGTGTTAAGGGTGTGATTGGATAGTGGCTAAGAGGTGTTATAGGAACGCCCAGAGTAAGGTGTCAAAACAGCATTGTACATGGCAGACAGTTGGTGTCAAACCCCCCCACCTCTATTAAGGCTTGGTTTCTTTATTTTCACATAAATGGCCTCCTTAACACCTCTCTTGAACCAGTCACGTTCCTGGTGACCCGAGGAATTGGCTCTTCTGTGCTGGGCCATACGTTGATGCAGTTGCTGTTTGGTTTCCCCCACATACAAAAAATTCTTCACTGCACTGCACTGCGTATATGATGTCGCTTTTCTTGTGTTTCGGTATTGGGTCTTTCGGATGTACCAATTGCTGCCTCGGTGTGTTGTTCGGTTTAAAGCAGACAGGGATACGATGTTTTTTTAAAATTCTTCTTAATTTCTCGGAGACCCCTGCTACATATGGGATGACCATATGACCAGACTTTTAAAACAACAAATGCTTTATTCGATACACGAGAAGCAAACTTTCTACGTGTTTCATCAGAAGACACGGGAGACACGGCTGAAATGCGTAGAAAGTTTGCTTCTTGTGTATCGAATAAAGGATTTGTTGTTTTAAAAGTCCAGCAGGGTGCCTCAGATATCTCTCTATATATACACTACACGGAGAGCACCTGGGCAAACAAATTGGACAATATTTGCGGACGCTGCCTTTTGATATATATAGATATATATATATATTCACAAAACTACACTGCGTGCAGTGCAAGCAGGGACACATACCCACCCTTCTACTACCTAGAAAATGTCTTGTGTGGGCCTATGTGTCTTAAACTCAGATCTCACGATCTGTCTCCCAATTGTGTGTCCTTTTCTATACGACACCCGGGGCCCCCCCAGGTGTCGTATAGCCCCTACACTGCACGCAGTGTAGGTTAGGGTGCACCGTTTGTGCATCCATAATCTGGAATTAGTTATAAGATCAATAGGCATATAACATGTGATTCCTCCTATGTGGTGTATGTGCTGTGGTGCCCTTGCCAGATGTTATATGTAGGAGAGACTACTTAACCCCTTAAGGCAAGGCTATCGCAGCACAGGTCCAGCATCCACCTCAAGGATGAGAAATTTCCTGTGTCTAAACACTATAAAATTATGGGCCATAATGAATTAGAACTGACATTTATGGCACTGGAATTGGTAACAATGCCACAAAGGGGTGGCGATCGAGGACTGAAGTTGAAACAAAGGGAGGTCTTGTGGGGGCACAAACTTAACACCCTAGCACCCCAGGGCCTCAATAAGGACTATGATATGTATTTTTGTTTGTAGAGGTGTAGATGACCGTTTTCTTCCTAGGATAGTGCGTAAGCGTCTATTGGCTGCTCTATTCCCATAAAATGGTAAAAGAGTGATATGGGATATGTCTAAGTGCATGGTCACTAGGTTGATGCTTGTTCCCACTATATTGTGAGACTGGTACCTTAAATACTATGTCATGTGATATATTAATTGGTGTTGGTTAAGAAATGACCTCATTTCCTGTAATGTGTGTTTAAATGTGGGTGTGCCTACCCTTCATTGCTATCTGTTCAGCTTGAGAAAGGGGACACTTCCCCGAAACGTTGCGCTGCTACTCTCTGTGGCCACAGGTCGCATATGATCTAATAAAACTTCAATAATTATAAAGAAAGTCCTGAAGTGCTGTATATGGCTACGTTGGGAATTATGTGTGTGTATGTTTAGCTATGGGCTAATTGGATGGACACCACAAAAGATTGTATTTGGTATGCTAGGGGCAGTGGCAAGCGCAGGATTTTCAAGGGGGGGATTTATAAATGGGTTTCCACTGAACAACCACAAGGTGGTTCATGACCGAATACATTCATGTGATCTATACAGATCATATAATAATATTATATATATTCTCTAATTGGCATGATAATCATCACAGTTAGCCAATACAGAAAATAGGTTGCCTGGATTGGATGAACGGGCAATTTGACATGCCGATTGTGTGGTCCATAGGAGACATTTTCCTTGGCCGACCACTCTATTGCTGTGGACGGTCGGGATGGAAAATTTGTCCATGTGTACCCAGCCTAACATTCTTTTTTACTGAGAAATCCACATTTGAACTACATTATCATTAGTGTCTTTTAAAGTCAGAGCTGTGACACCGACGGTGGATCTAATAGATCTGAATATTGTCGGTATCGGGACCTATCGGGCAAGACTGAAAATTTCCATTACCAGTTCCCTTTACTACAGTAGAGGAAGCTGATAACATCAGACCATGTATGGGCACATTGAACAATCATTCTGTATAAATAATACATGGAACAATCACTCCTGTGTATATATAATACTATATATAATACTATATATAATACAATGTCAGCTATACAACCACCTCCAGGATGTCTTAATGTCCCTATTCCTGCTTACAAACTCCATCACAGTGTAGAAGGTACAGTAAGTTCTGTATATAAACCCAGTCTCAGCAATCACATCAGGCAGCTGCAGGGTTAATGTTGATACAGATCTCTATGCTTCTGTCAATCACAGGGCAGACTGGATACATTTTTGAAAACAAATGCTGCTTCTCACTCACAGCTCAATTGAATGTAAAAATCTACAGTCAGATCCATAAATATTGGGACATGGACACAATTCTAACATTTTTGGCTCCATACACAGCCACAATGGATTTGGAATGAAAGGAACATGATGTACTTTAACTGCAGACTGTCAGCTTTAACTTGAGGGTATTTACATCCAAATCAGGTGAATGGTGTAGGAATTACAGTTTGCATATGAGCCTCCCACTTGTTAAGGGAGCGAAAGTAATGGGACAGAATAATAATCATAAATCAAACTTTTACTTTTTAATACTTGGTGGCAAATCCTTTGCAGTCTATTACAGCCTGAAGTCTGGAATGCATAGACATCACCAGACGCTGGGTTTCATCCCTGGTGATGCTCTGCCAGGCCTCTACTGCAATTGTCTTCAGTTTCTGCTTGTTCTTGGGGCATTTTCCCTTCAGTTCTGTCTTTAGAAAGGGAAATGCTTGCTCAATCGGATTCAGGTCAGGTGATTGACTTATCCATTGTATAACTTTCCACTTCTTTCCCTTCAAAAACTCTTTGGTTGTTTTTGCAGTTTGCTTTGGGTCATTGTCCATGTGCACTGTGAAGCGCCTTCCAGTGAGTTCTGAAGCATTTGGCTGAATATAAACAGATATTTTTGCCTGAAACACTTCTAAATTCATCCTGCTGCTCTTGTCAGCAGTCACATGATCAATTAATACAAGAGAAACCAGTTCCATTGGCCTCCATACATGCCCACGCCATAACACTACCACCACCATGCTTCAATGATGAGGTGGTATGATCGTGAGCAGTTCCTTTCCTTCTCCATACGCTTCACTTCCCATCACTCTGGTACAAGTTGATCTCATCTGTCCATAGGATGTCGTACCAGAACTGTGAAGGCTTTTCTAGATGGCAAACTCTAATCTGGTCTTGCTGTTTATGAGGCTCACCAATGGTTTACATCTTGTAGTGAACCCTCAGTATTCACTCTGTCTTCTCTTGATTGTTAACTTTGACACACATACACCTACCTCCTGGAGAGTGTTCTTGATCTGGCCAACTAGGGAAATAATTCTTCGGTCATCCACCACAGTTGTTTTCCATGGTTTTCTAGGTCTTTTGGTTTTGCTGAGTTCACCAGTGTGCTCCTTCTTTTTAAGAATGTTCCAAACAGTGGTTTTGGCCACGCCTAATGTTTTTGCCATCTCTCTTTCTGCAAACAGGGAGCCGGGAGGAGACAGCCGCAGGAGTGAAGGGCTGTAAGTATGATTCTGCTTCTTTTTTTGAAGTTCTAACACAGCGGTTGGGGGTGGGCAGGAGGGAGCTACCATATATTTACGTTCAGATGTAGGGTGGACATGCCCTTTAATGTTAATCTGTTTTTTGGTGTGTGAATGAGTGAAGTATTTACTTGTTACCATGTGTTTACAAGAATTGAATTTAAAACCATCCTTAAAGAGGAACTCTGGTCCAAAAATGACTTTAGGTAAATTGATAGGAATTGCTCCTATTTTTGCAATTTATTTCCATTGTTTATTTTACATAGTTTTGAAGAGATTTACATTTTTGTGAGTTATATGGCAGCAGCATCACCAGGTCCCCTGCACTTCCTGCTTCCTGCTCTGAAACCTGTCAGTCAATCTGCCCTGTGTCTCCTCCCCTTTGCAGCCCCCCTGGTCCCTCCCACTCATGGACCCCATGGTCCCTCCAGTTGCAGGCCCCCCTTGGCCCATTCCCTTCCAGTTGCAGTGGCCCCGCCCACTCATGGGTGCCTAAGCCCCACCTGCTCACAGGTGCTGTGGGCCACTCTGACACCGCCCCTACACCCCCCCCAAAAACTCTGTGGAAACAGCCTTCACATAGTGAGAGAGAAGGGCTGTAGATTCCCTTACCTTCTCTGCAGCAGCAGGTCCTTAACACCGCAGAGAGGAGGAGGGACTTCCTGTCTCCCTCACACACTGAGGGAGTCTGAGGCTGTGCTCGCCGGCGGCACTGTGCAGGAGAAGCCTTAGGAATGTCACATGTCAGCCTCCCACCCATTAACTGAGGTGGTTAATGGCTCGGTTTAAAGGTAGGAAACTGGCCTTTCATTTAAACTCAACTTGTTTGGAGACCACAGTTCCCCTTTAATGTTAGTGTGCTGTTATATACCCCCACCTGAACGTGGTAGCTCCTTAAAAAAAAAAAGTTTGCAACCAGTTCACATCACTATGTATCCCTCTAAAGTCTGCCTTCACTAGATAGTCCTTTAGGTTCCTCCCCCGTATGTATCCAATAAGGGGTTTGTCTGGTAGTGCATTGCTTAAAATCTAGTCCCGTTTTAAAATGTTCCAGTTTTTCACTTTAGTTGATGGTTTATTTGCTCTCTGCTTGGCCTTTGCAAAATGCTTTGCTCAATATTCCTTGTGGGTTGATGATGGAAATTTAAACAGTGCTAGCTGCTATCACTAGTTGATTCTCTCTGTATCCTACACCACATCATTAGTTTGTCTTTTTTTAGTTCCCTCTGGGATACAACAGTTATAGCTATAGGGAAATAAAGATGTTAATTGTGGCAGTAATTTTAACATTTCTTTGCTAGCCGATTCAGTTGCTCTTTATAAAGAAGCTGTATTGTACTAATGCCGGATTAGCGCCATACTTTATACCAATACCAAACCAGGGCTGTAACTGAGAATAAGGCAACATTATTGGGGGCCTAAAGCAGTTAACAAACCCAGGTGTAAATATGATCTTTATTTAACTTCAAAATCGATAATGCATTACAGAAAATGATTGAAAATAGTCTAACAACCCCCATAATATACTGACACCTTCCAGTGATCCATTTCTAGAAATATGGCCACAAATGCGTTTTTGCCATCTCAAGATGATTTTTAAAGGCTTGCCAAAAAAAACCTTTTCACGACTTTATAAATTTGATTGAGGGCTTTTCACCATGAAGATGATATGTGTCGAAAAACAAAATTGTAACAAAGAAAAAATTTGAGGTGCTCAGGCTTGTATAAATATAAATAAAATCCCTTTATTCAAACGTGCATAGGGGAATAGATATTGAAAACAAAATTGTGGTATGTGGAGGTCGCCGCCGGAATCACCACTTTAAGTCCAATTTTGGTAAAAATGTTGGCAATAATGGTGGCGAAAACTTCTTTTCTTTCAATCTTTCCTTTTTTTTTCATTTAATTGACTGAAACTGATCAATATTGAGTGTAGAATTAACCAGTCAGGTTGGAAAACGTTTGTTGTTTGTATCTGCGATATTTTGACTGACTCCTTTTTTGTTCATATTTACAAGCAATGGGAAGTTGCTAAATAATCAAAAATGTAAACCAATCAAACATAAGTTGGCCCATGTATGTCTGGGCATTATCTATAAACATAATCAGAAGTAAAGAGAAATCTGTCCTTTCTCTTTATTCCCTTACAGACTGCATGTTACCTCCCTCTATATCCGAGAGCTATGTTTATCACAAAAACACGTCTTACTCTTCATTAAAATTCTTGAGGGATATAAATAATGTTCCACAATGCCTCTCTGAATATGTCCTTACACGTTTTCACCCAACTGCATTTCACAATTCACAGAGCTTGTACAAAGAAGTCACACATTAAACAACAGCAGCTAATGTTAAAAGAATATGCTGCTTCTAATTGGTTTAGTTAAAAAAAACACTGCTTGCTTAGAAAATTTGCTATTGAATGTTTTTACAGGCCCTGACATTTGAGGTTTTTGAGGTTTAGTTCCATGAATGGCATACAATATTGCTACAGAGGAGTCCCGGAAATCTATGTATTGTCAAGAAGAGTGGGCCCCAGAAGGTCTGAAAGCAACATACAGTCAATTTTAAAGTTGTTCTTGTGGATGAAGCAAACAGGGACCAATATTATAAACCAAGAGGGATGAGAAGTCCAGAAAAAGGAAGTAATGACATGTTTTTTAAATTTCCAGGTCAAAGCCAAGGTCAATAACAGGAGGTCAACTTGTGTCAAAAATAACAGATACAGGTAAGAAGGAAATAGGAAACAGGCACAGAACCAGGGCAAAGAAGCAGGTATAGGAAACAGTTAATAGTATTAAGGCACAGGTACAAATCATAGGAAGGATAAAGACACAGGATCTAGTCACTTAAACATACATAGGAAGGATGCACAGGATGAAGGCACAGGAACAATAAAGTGACCATCAAGCAGACCTTTTTTAAGGATTCACACTGGCCAATGCACTGGTGTGATTGTGTGTTTTGCATCCAGTGACACTGACGTGCAATCTGCCCTAACCCACGGAGCACTGCATTAACAGCCGGATATGGATTTTTGATTGACCAGCCTATAGTGGAATTGTGTAAGGATGTCAAGGCAGTCCAAGAATTAGTGGAGCAGACAGACTACGCATAATAGGGATTCTATCAACCCTGAGTCTTCTCAGCTTAGTGCTGGCTAAAGTATGCTGAAGGCAATTAGATCTTCTAACTGTGTAGGGAGATATTTGCAGATAGGAGATATTTGCCCTTAAGTTCAACTTAAAGGGCAAGTCCAGCCCTAAAATAATAACTTATATACAGGTAAATCACCCCCCAAAACCCTAAACGGTAATAGTTTGTAATCTGAAATATATAAGTCTAACCTAAAATCCAGCACAATGTCCTGTTTCCCATTTCTGCTTCCTGGTTCTTCCAGTTAGCAACTGTCAGTTATGGATTTGACAGTTCACATCACAGCCAATGACTGAATGTTAATCCCGTCTGCCTCTTCTGAGCATGCCCAGGCTCAGTACAGGTTTCTAAATTGCTCAGTTTCCATAAGGCATTCCATAAGCATAGCAGGCATACAGTAATGGATTCATATGAGAAACTATGATATATCAACATATTTTAAAGAGGCCATTCTTTCTAAAACATGTTCTTATGAGGGTGGAGTTGCCCTTTAAGTACGATCACAGATGCATTCCCACCCTTAACACAAAAAAAAAAACAGTTGGCGTGATTTTCTCCTAACGCCAACTACTATTTTTAGAACTTTATCACATCATGTATTTCAACCCAGATATTTAATTAAGTATTGCCCAATCTCTTCTTTTCTGGCAGAGGTTGCCACCTTCTCCCCCTGCCCAATAAGCTTTTGGGAACTTGAGCATGCGCAGAGGAGGCAGCAGGGGAAAGAGCAGTTAATCATTGGCTGTGAGGTCAGCAGTCACAGCCTTGATTGACTGCATAAAGGGAGGACCCGGCTTCCTCTGCCAGAGGGGGGACAATAATTACCCTTAAATGTTGTGTTGGTTACATCTAATAATGTGCTGAATATATCGAATGAAATTTTGTTGTTGCAAGGGTGGACATGCCCTTTAAACATATTCCTATTGTATAAAATAATTAATACATTTATAGGAGATTGCATTAAGTTTTGAGGAGCTTACAATGAGATGGGGGTTATATATTATTAGTTATAATATAGGAGTATATTTATGTATATAATTTGTTAGTATTAGCATGTATATGAGCATAAATACATGTATATAAAGTATAGTAGTGAGTAAATTAGCTACAACAAAAAATATATATATAATGTTTTAAAATGGAAGATCTTAGCCACACCCTCCTGTATGTGGAAACCACAGTATGTGTTTTAACCAATTAAAATGTTGGAAAACTTTAAGGTATATTAGGTTTCATCATTGCACCCAACTATGTCCTTCCTTTAAAACACATGGCATTTTTAGCCAATCATAGCTAGGTAGAGTAGTAAAGACCAGGACATACTGCTACATCTAGCACAAACCTCAGGTAAATTGAAAATTAAAAACAACAACATAATGCTCTTCCCAGATTTCATAGTTGAATTGCAAACAATGCAGCACAACCATTTACGGAGGTTAAACGTCAACTTAGATCCAGGGAATTATTCTGTATAAAGGGAAAGCTATATTCTATGGACACCATGGAATGGCTTGAAACCAATCATGCCAACTCGCCTGATAGAAACTGATGAGTATTTGAAGGTTAATAAGACTGTAATCCTATAGGCCTAAAGGTGGGCAATCAGTCTAGATACTACACACAATATTTGCCTCATATGGATATTCTAAATATTCACCTAAAACCGCAAACCGTTGAAATAACGTAGATGGTAAATACACTTCTCTATTGCTTCCCACGCACCCCATGCCATATAACAAAGGTGTTAACCTCATACCCTCTAACAGGCTATGCCACCATTGCAACCCCACCTGTTCTATAAATACACCATAGCAATAGACGTAATAGTGTCTCCCCGATGTGCAATACGAGATCAAATAAGCATTTCATCTAATGTTATTGTTTTTGATTCAATATTATGTTTTTGTTATGAAAATGTTTTAGTAAAGTGGAGGCTAAAAGTACCTCCCAGTTAGGTCTGAACCGTCTAGCAAATGTACGTTGTCTGAATAGCGCTATAAAACATACCTTAGTCTTTCATTTTCTACACAAATATAAACATGAATACAACAAGACTCTTGCAGGAAAAATGGATGGGTTGGGCTGTATATATCACGTGCTCATCCTACTCCAGAGGGGTATCTATCTTCTACATAGAATTATCGATGTGTGGGAGTGGTGGTAGATATAGACATGATTGTTTATACCAAAATCGGTGTATATAACCCACCAAAGGCTGACCTTTTAGTAGGACCTTAAAAACCATATGTTCAACTTGCAAGTACAATGTAAATCCTGATCCTGATAATGTATTCCGTTTTAACAAGAAACACTGTAAATCGCTGTTAGGGAACTCTTTATTTACATGCTGTAATTGGAACAATAAATAATAATTAAAAAAAAAAGTTTACTACCCATATAACCCTGGTAATGGTGTCTGTACAAATACCCACATAAAAAGCACACACACAAACACTCTCACAAATACGAACGTCTCTACCCATATGTAAATATATTCGGTAATAGTGTCATAATGTCCCATACATTAAAGAGGGTGCAAATAATAATGTTTGGTGTTGTGTAACTATAACAAGATACCAGTTCAGTAATACAAATACAAGTTTAAAGGGCATGTCCACCCCCAAAACTATAATCCCCCCAACTACTGGCCCCACCATGTAGTGTAGTTTAATCCTTACCTCACATCCCAGCTCCATATGGTTCTCCTGTAGTCCCCCCCCAAAGTCCCAAAAAATGACTACCAGGAGGCTAGCAGAGTCCATATAGGACACTGCCTGCTAGCTGGCCTCAGGTAGATTTTTGCCATGCGTACTGCAGCCCTTCTCCCCCCTCCTCTCCCTCCCTTCCCTCCTCTCCCTCCCTCTCCCTCCCGTTCTACTATCCCTCCCCCTAGCATAAAACCCATTTAACATCCTGCTCCCCCATGTCCCCCAGCCCCAACCGGGTATTTTTTATTTTTAGAAAGCTCCCCAAACTCTTACTTACCTCTCCTCTTTCCTCCGGCGAAGTGAGCTGCCGGCAGCCGCGTCTGTGATTGGCTGCCGCTCAGCCAATCACAGACACGGCTGCCGGTCCCGCCCCTCTGCTTGCATTTCCTTGCAAGCAGAGGGCCGGGAGCGCGGCGGAGGATCGAGGGGAGGTAAGTAGAGTTTGGGGGGCTTTCTAAAAAAAAAATTATAGCGGTTGGGGCTGGGAGCCCAGGGGGGACCTTATATAAAAAAAAATTTTTTAGGGTGGACATAGCCTTTAAAGGGCATGTCCACCCTAATGACAACTTTTAATATATGGTACCTCTCCCTTGCCCACCCCCAACCGCCGAGTTAGATCTAAGAAATAAAAGCTTCCGAATCATACTTACAGACCTTCGCCCCCGCGGCTATCTTCTCCGGCTCTCTGCTAACCGGAATCAGGGGAATCAGGGGGTGGGCAAGGGAGAGTTACCATATACCAAAAGGATATTATGCTGCCAAGTGAATGGCAGCAATAGAGGGATCCGGAGGGTGGGAGGGAAAGGGCTCCCCTGCGCATGCCACTGTCCTCTCAAAGGACAAGGAGGAGGCAGAAACCTTTTGAAAAGGAAGACAGCTACTACTAATCAGTGTCCTGGGCTTTGGACAAGCAGTGCAAGAGAACTATAACACAGTGGGGCCAGCACTAGGGCAAAGTTAGTTTTAGGGGTGGACATGCCCTTTAAATAACTAGCTCCTGGGTTTCAATCAGCAGTCTATGCAACCAAATGCTTCCATAATAAAAGCATAAAAGTTCACATATCCCCACCCCCACCTACTTACTAAGTTCAACACCCATAAAAAGAATATACGGTAAACATTTGGAGATGTGCTATACTAGAATGTTCAGTCCAGGTCAGTAATACAAATACAAGCCAAATAGTAATGTCCAGTAATAATATGTAAAAAGACTGTACACATAGCCCACATAGCCCCATACCCTCTCACACAAGTCCAAATGTCTCTGACCATATATAAATACCTTTAGTAATGGTATCTTTTAATGTCCCATACATTGCAGAGGGTTACCAAGTACAATAATAAGGTTTGGTGTGATGCAAATATAGCATATCCCACCCCAACTGCAGAAATTCCAGGTAAAGTGAACAAGACAGGCCATACATACAACAGGAAAAGACCACAAAATGATTTACACAATAAATGAAAGGTCTAGGCTACAAATCAGCAAAATAGTTAAGTCTGTTCATCTCCTTTACAACAATATTAAGAAAAACACACTACACATACCTTTTGTAGGTACAGAATGTCCTTCATATTCTTCATCTGATCCTTCTATGTCCTGAATCACAATTTTTCTTCCTTTTCTTTGAATCTCTTTTTCTTCCTTTTGAAGCAGTGCCTCAACTTCAGCCACAGATTTCTGTAATAAAGATCACATACTTTTATCAGATTAAATAGAATCTGTTTTGGGGTTTTTTGTTTGTCAGAAAACAACCGTAACCCTATCTTGTATATGGTTCAGATTCCAGATAAACCATCAGAGTAAACAAGACACAATGCAACAATAAATATTTTATCTTAATTTCGAAGTTTCACTTCCAATTCCAGCACCATTGGCCAGTGGCTGTGGAGACTGAATGAAATAGCATACGTTTACAGCCACAATAAATAAAGTAAGGAGGCTGCGTATACCTACCTTAGCTAAAGGATTATCTGGTTCTTGATTTAAGACTGTCTTCAGATCGCGTAATGCTTCCTTGTGATTGCCAAGATTTCTGTGAACTGTGGCACGCCGTAAATATGCTAGTATGGGGAGAAACAAAATCTTTATTTTGTGTAATAAAGAAATGTAATTGCGTGTAATCCACCGCTGGCTCCATTGACAGGTCCCAAATGTTTCTGGCTTTTCTTAACTATAGTGCGCATGCACGCTAGTGCTCGAAATAGTTAAGTGAAACCAGAAACAGTTGGGACCTGTCTGTGGAGCCAGCGGTGGATCTTCTTACAGAAGGTAAGGCATAGCTCCTTTACCCCCCGTTCTACAATTAATGCATTAAAGGAATAGTTCACTTTCTCAATGAACTATTCCTTTAAACCATATTAGAGAAACTTGTGAAGAGGAGGAGGAATGCCCATAAGTGAACCAGTTTGCAGATTTCATATTAAAGGCATATGACCTCAAATTAAAGGGTTTCCTTGTAAAGGTAATTCCTGGGTAAGTATCACACTCCACAGAATAATGTAGGAGTCTAAATCTTATGGCCTTAGAGCCTTTTATTATTATGCTTCACAATATTATTAGGTTTCACTATATAGTTGTTACAATGTTTTTCCGTATATCTAATTGTAACTATTCACTTTCTCTGCCTTATTCAACAGCTTTTATATTTCCTTCACATATTTCTACACGTGGTGGCGCCATCTTGTGGACTTTTTTAAGAACTCTTCTTCACAGGCCAGCTTATATTCTCTTTCTTATTACTATCTTGATGATATTTTAATAATGCACTGTTTTTTCATATATATGGAAATATGGAAGGTTCTATGTGAATGTAATATATACTAGTTACACGTATCTTATACACCTACAAGTATCATGCACTTTATTTAGATATTTGATCTTTTATTGTTCAACAATCCCTTTTATTGCTTTTATGAATATAACCGTTGAGACACTTAGTTATTTATAATATTGTAATACTGTCTATAATTGTAAAAGATTATATTTTAGTTTTTTATGTATTTATGTACACATATTATATGCACTATAGCACTTTTTGGTTGAACCAATCAGAAGGGAGAACTAGCCCCAGAGGGCGGTCCTTAGTAGTGGTTCACCTATTTAGATGTGTAACACTGTTGAAGTAACATCACCTGAGGAAGGGGGCACTTACCCCCCGAAACGTTGTGAGATGTTGTTTGGTCTATATTAATAAAATTACTGTTTGGAGTGCCACCCTTACTATTTCTTTATTCAAGTATCACACTCCCTCTAAAATCATTAATGTATCTGAAATAATGATTTTACGATTGTATAAGAAAAAAGTGGGCATTTGCAGGGCTGTATATTACTAATAAAAATGAAGTGTTGGTTTTACAATAGAGGTGCTATTTGTAATGTTAACAACTAAATTTAATTATACTAATTAAACATTCCTCACCTTACCTTTAACATTTCCAGCATCTAAATCGAGCACTTTTACACAGTCCATTAATGCATTATGCCAGTTCTTCAACTTGATCTCTGCTTGTGCTCTGTTGTTATAGGCTGCTATTGTGGGTAGGACAGAAAGGCTTCTAAACCAGAAACAAAGAAAACATTGAACTGATTTAATGTTTCCCATACAGACCATAGTTAATAGTATACATATATAAAATGTCCATGTCTGTAAAGTAATTTACCCACTAAACATATATATACATACAATATATATATTGTATGTATATAGATTATAGAAAAATCTGTCAATATTATTGCCCCTTAATTTAATAGTAACTGCACATAATAGGACGCATTAGATGCATTTGTGGTACCCTTTAAATTCAATTCCCACTAATACAAGTGGTTAACTAGGGCATTTTTTACAATATAAAGAACCCTTGCAGCCTTACATTTTGAATGAACTTTTTTTTTTTTTTGGAAGCTACTGGTAACCAGTAAGGGTGTACAGTGCTCTATTTTATTTTCTATAGACACTTGTGTACCTTTTAGGATACAGAAAAGTCTGTCATATATAAAATTAACATACGTTATATTGTACATTAAAGGGGAACTGAATTTAAAAACCACCCCATCACCCAGCTTATGTACCCAGGATGAGGACTCTCCTCTGCGAGTACATTCGAATTTGCGCCTTTAATCACATTGGGTCCACTCCAACTGAAACTTCCCTAGAGCCGCAACCTCTAAATTAAATCGAGAAGACCCGATGGATTGCCATTCTGGGTAAATGAGGCCAAATACAGTATGTGTGTGTTATTTTATTCTACAATCTTACCTACTATAATACACTATTGCTTCCTTGTAGTCGCCACATCTAAAAGCTTCATTTCCCTTTTCCTTTTCATTGTCTGCTATTAATTTTCTTTGTTCTGGTCTTATACCTAGTAGAAAAATGATCCATAATGTTTGTAGTTAAATATATTATTTATTAAAAAAACTTTACAGACACTAAGGGAGGTTTACTGGAGTTAATAATAAAAGTAAATATTATTAAAAAAAATCATCTCGATAATCAAAAATTTACTCCCCTATGAATAAGTTCATCATTATACTTGTAGTAATATCCATGCTTTTAAAGAAGAATGATTTTTTAAAATTGCCCATTCCTGTAAACTACAGTAAAAATGGACCATTTTTGTGTTGATCTGTCCCCTATTTCGTTAGATATCCAATCTGAACCATCTTACATTTTAGCTGTCAATCAAGTGCCTTAGTATCATAATCTTGTCTGATATGTATAGTTTTGCTGCAGCTAGAAGGGAGACAGTTGGTATGAGAAATGCATGGTGGGAAATTCCCTCTCCCAATGCTACTTCATAGAGATTACGGAGCATGCTTGCCCTTATAAAGAGTCAGTTAGTCCGGCAGGGGGCTGGGAGACTGAGGGACTAAGCTTGAGCAAAACAAGTACTGGATTGAAGTAATGCAGCAACACAAACACATCAGAGTAAGTTCTGCTTACATATATTCATTTATAGATTGAAATAAGTCAAAGTCATTTTTTCAGTGTATAATTCCTTGAAAATCTAAAGTGAAATTAATATAACAGAGCATCACCTTAACTTAATTATTAGACATTAATTCTCTTTTACTCTTCTTATTCTCTTCTTTATTCTCTATACAAGTGTCCTCTCTCATACCTTTGATGATGTGTCTAGCTTCTCTGGGCCTTAAGTTATAGGCTTTTAAAGTTACACTCAGGCAGTCAAGGAAAACTTCCTAGTTCCTAAACTAGGAAGCACATGATGTGATGTTTAAAAAGCACCATCCCCCCCAAAAATTCAGATCTTAAAAACCTGCAACTATTCTCTGTCCATTCCTCTACCGTTTTCTCTTTTCAGGCTTGTGACTAGCTTTAAAAATTATTAAACAGTTTGGGGGCAAGACTTATGATACAGCATAGAATGCTGTAACAGCAGTAGGATACAACTGGGCATGCTCCGTGCCTGTGGAAGTGGGGGAGCAGAACAATGATGCAGGTCGAGTGCTATCTGAAAACACCACCCTTTATGCTGCTGTAACTTTGGATACACTGCATTTTAAAAGATATTTTAATTTTTAACATTTTAAAAGGTATGAATGTGCTCTTTTTAAAAAATGACACCTGTATGGGGCCACGGTTACCCTTTAAACCTAAAACCCTATGGCTATATTATTCATTAGTAAGCACACACACCCGTCTGCCCAGCTCAATAGACTTTCACAGAGAACATTCTTATAAAGACTGTACTTGTTGAATGTAAACTGGACATAGGCTATTAAATTTCATATTCAGAATATAATGAAAATTGTCTACCTGTTGTGTCTATAGTCTTCTTAATTTCTGTTGTTTTTGAGTTTGTTTCTTCTTTCTTCTTTTCCATGTTTTTTTCAGTTTGTGAAAGCTCCTTTTCTACATCAAATCTAAAGTACACAATTAAAGGGGAAAGTTGTTCTTAATTAGACACAGCTATAGCTTAGGGTTAAGTCTCTCGCTCTTTGTGAAAAAGGTAAGAGTCGAAAATATTCCAACTGATGTACAGTATCTCAAAAAAGTGAGCACACCCCTCACATTTTTATAAATATTTTATCTTTTCATGGGACAATACTGAAGATATGACACTTTGATACAATATAAAGTATTCCATGTACAGCTTGTATAAGAGTGTAAATTTGCTGCCCCCTCAAAATAATTCAATACACAACCATTAATGTATAAATCATTGACAACTAAATATATAATATCCAAATTGTGCCTAGATTTTCCCTCCCTGGTGTCATGTGACCTGTTAGTGTTACAAGGTCTCAAGTGTGAACAGGAAGTAGGTGCGTTAAATCTGGTGTAAATCGCTCATATTTGTCACTGGAAGGCTGTAAGAAGTTGGCTAACACCCTGAAACTGAGCTGCAGCACTCAAAAACATATCCAAATATTGTCTTTTGCAAATAGATGTACGAGTACTGCCACCAATACTGCAGAGGTTAAAGGGGTGGTAGGTCAGCCAGTCAGTGCTCAGACCATACACTGCATACAGTGTAAAATTGGTCTGCATGGATGTTGTCTCAGAAGGAAAACTCTTGTAAAGATGATGTACAAGAAAGCTGCTGAAGACAAGCAGACTGAGGATATGGATTACTGGAACTACGTCCTGTGGTCTGATGAGACCTAAACTTATTTCAGATTGTTTCAATTGTGTGTGGCAGCAACTAGGTGAGGAACATAGTGGTGGGAGTGTGATGGTTTGGGGCTGCATGAGTATGGCCGGTACTGGGGAGCTACAGTTCATTGAGGGAACCACAAATGCCAATATGTACTGTGACATTAATTTTGGAAACTGGGACACAGGACAGTATTCCAATATGATAATGACCCCAAACACATCTCCAAGACAAACACTGCCTTGCTAAAGAAACAAATTGTATAGGTGCTTGAGTGGCCAAGAATGTCTCCAGACCTATAGAGCACCTGTGGGGAATCCTCAAATTGAAGGTGGAGGAGTGCAAGTTCTCTAACATCTGCTCTGTGCTGTTGTGTGTATGAGGATTCCAGTGGCAACCAGTGAAGCTCTAGTGAACTCCATGCTCAAGAAAGTTAAGGCAGTGCTGGAAAATAATGGTGGCCACACAACATATTGACACTTTGGGGACAATTTAGACATTTTCCACTTGGGTGTACTCACTGTTGTTGCCAGTGGTTTAGGCATTATTGGCTGAGAGTTATTTTGAGGGGACAGCAAATTTACACTGTTATACAAGCTGTACACTTTTATACAATTTGTATCAAAATGTCATAACTTCAGTATTTTCCCATGAAAAGATATAAAATATTTACCAAAATGTGAGGTGTGTACTGACTGTTGTACTGACTCCAGACTACTGTTGTACTGACTGTTGTACTGACTCCAGACTACTGTTGTACTGACTCCAGACTACTGGTTTTGTTACTGGACTCCAGACTATGTTGTCGTACTTACTGTTGTACTGACTCCAGACTATTGTTGTACTGCTGTTGTACTGACTCCAGACTACTGTTGTACTGACTCCAGACTACTGTTGTACTGACTGTTGTACTGACTCCAGACTACTGTTGTACTGACTCCAGACTACTGTTGTACTGACTCCAGACTACTGTTGTACTGACTGTTGTACTGACTCTAGACTACTGTTGTACTGACTGTTGTACTGACTCCAGACTACTGTTGTACTGACTGTTGTACCGTCTCCAGACTACTGTTGTACTGTCTCCAGACTACTGTTGTACTGACTGTTGTACTGTCTCCAGACTACTGTTGTACTGACTGTTGTACTGTCTCCATACTACTGTTGTACTGTCTCCAGACTACTGTTGTACTGACTGTTGTACTGTCTCCAGACTACTGTTGTACTGTCTCCAGACTACTGTTGTACTGACTGTTGTACCGTCTCCAGACTACTGTTGTACTGACTGTTGTAACGTCTCCAGACTACTGTTGTACTGACTGTTGTACTGACTCCAGACTACTGTTGTACTGACTGTTGTACTGACTCCAAGACTACTTGTTGTACGTGACTGTTGTACTGAACTCCAGACTACTGTTGTACTGACTGTTGTACTGACTCCAGACTACTGTTGTACTGACTGTTGTACTGACTCCTCAGACTACTGTTTTGTAACTGACTGTTGTACTGACTGTTGTACTGACTCCAGACTACTGTTGTACTGACTGTTGTACTGACTCCAGACTACTGTTGTACTGACTGTTGTACTGACTCCAACTATGTTGGACTGACTCCACTACTGTTGTACTGACGGTTGTACTGCTCCAGACTACTGTTTGTACTGACTCCAGACTACTGTTGTACTGTACTCCAGACCTACTGTTGTACTGACTGTTGTTGTACTGACTCTAGACTACTGTTGTACTGACTGTTGTACTTGACTCTCAGACTACTGTTGTACTGACTGTTGTACCGTCTCCAGACTACTGTTGTACTGTCTCCAGACTACTGTTTGTACGACTGTTGTACTGTCTCCAGACTACTGTTGTACTGACTGTTGTACTGTCTCCATACTACTGTTGTACTGTCTCCGACTACTGTTGTACTGACTGTTGTACTGTCTCCAGACTACTGTTGTACTGTCTCCAGACTACTGTTGTACTGACTGTTGTACCGTCTCCAGACTACTGTTGTACTGACTGTTGTAACGTCTCCAGACTACTGTTGTACTGACTGTTGTACTGACTCCAGACTACTGTTGTACTGACTGTTGTACTGACTCCAAGACTACTTTGTTGTACGTGACTGTTGTACTGAACTCCAGACTACTGTTTACTGACTGTTGTACTGACTCCCAGACTACTGTTGTACTGACTGTTGTACTGACTGCCTCAGACTACTGTTTTTGACTATACTGACTCCGATATGTACTGACTGTTGTACTGACTCCAGACTACTGTTGTACTGTCTCCAGACTACTGTTGTACTGACTGTTGTACTGACTCCAGACCTACTGTTGTACTGCTGTTGTACTACGTCTCCAGACTATGTTGTACTGTCTCCAGACTACTGTTGTACTGACTGTGTATGCTCCAGACTACTGTTGTACTGACTGTTGTACTGTCTCCATACTAACTGTTGTACTGTCTCAGACTACTGTTGTACTGACTGTTGTTACTGTCTCCAGACTACTGTTGTACTGTCTCCAGACTACTGTTGTACTGACTGTTGTACCGTCTCCAACTACTGTTGTACTGACTGTTGTACGTCTCCAGACTACTGTTGTACTGACTGTTGTACTGACCTCAGACTACTGTTGTTACTGACTGTTGTACTGACTCCAAACTACTGTTGTACTGACTGTTTGTACTGACTCCAGACTACTGTTGTACTGACTGTTGTACTGATCCAGACTACTGTTGTACTGACTGTTGTACTGACTCCAGACTACTGTTGTACTGACTGTTGTACTGACTGTTGTACTGACTCCAGACTACTGTTGTACTGACTGTTGTACTGACTCCAGACTACTGTTGTACTGTCTCCAGACTACTGTTATACTGACTATTGTACTGACTCCAGACTACTGTTGTACTGACTGTTATACTGTCTCCAGACTACTGTTGTACTGACTATTGTACTGACTCCAGACTACTGTTGTACTGACTCCAGACTACTGTTGTACTGACTCCAGACTACTGTTGTACTGACTCCAGACTACTGTTGTACTGTCTCCAGACTACTGTTGTACTGACTGTTGTACTGACTCCAGACTACTGTTGTACTTACGTGTAAACCCAGCTTTTGTGGGGTGTCCTACTATATACTGAATTTCTGAAAGAGGGGTGGACATGCCCTTTAAGAAAACTAAAATCTATGCAGTCATTTGTCTTCGGGAGGGGGAAAGCAGAGGGAGATGCAGCTTTGTTGGTTGCATATGAAAAAATGGAGAGAAAAAAATGTTTGGTTTTATGCAAGATTTCTGCTATGTGTGTATGTTAAGTGTAACCTTCTAGGTCAGTGATGTCGAACCTGCAGCACTCCAGATGTTTGGAAAATCCAAGCATGCCTTAGAGGCAGAAGAAGCATCTGGTGTGCCGAAGGTTGTTTGGAAACTGCAACTCCCAGTATGCCGCAACCAAGGCCTGCTGGGAGCTGTACATCTGGAGTGCTTCAGTTTCGACATATCTGTTCTATGTTAACACTAGGGCAGCAAAACAAACTGCTGAAACAGAACATACAAACTGTACTTGCATTACATACCATGAAACCAAATGTTCATTTTATTATATTCTACATAACTCACCTATCCCATTCCTTATAATCTCTTGGGACTTTTTTAAGGACCTGTATTTTCTCTTTTTCTTTATGCTGAAATGAAAATTGGATCCAAATGTATGAAAAGGAGTGTTAACTCCTTATGGAAATCTCAGACTTTAAAACCAACTCCAAAAGCATTGAGGTGGACAGAACAAGATCTGAAAATCTCCTTTTATAGTATTAACCAACTTTCAGTGAGCTCATATCTTTATATAGTGAGATTAAAGGGCATATCCACACTTAAGGTCAACTGTGCTCTCCAAATAATTAGGGTTAAATAAAATAATGCAGTATTTCCTTTACTATGAACCCTGGGCTACATAGCCTGTCTGAAATAACATTGAGGATTATGTTAAAATTTTTTGATTCCAGTAGCTTGAGTGACATCATCTGACTCTGTCCCTCGGAGAAATGCATGCTCAATTAAAGGGCATGTCCACCCCCCAACTAAAATTTGCCCCACTTTGTAGTGTTAAAAGATCCATAGCTTTCTCTTCTGCTCCTTATGGTTGTACTTCAGGGCCTGCTGAAAGTCCAGAGAAATCAAGAGTAGGAGCCTATCTTTGTGTAATCTATACCTGTCACTTCCTGCTTCTCTAAGAGGACTCCGACACCCCCCCCCCCCCCTCCCGATCACTTGGCGGCTGCATCAATCGATTGACGGGGAAAAAATGGTGTAAGGTAAGGCAACCCCCCCCAACCCTAAAAGCTATGGTTAAAACATCTAAATTAGCTCCTAAATGTACTTACCAGCCTTCGTTCCCTCGACTCCCTCTGCTGACCGGCAGCAGCATCAGTGATTGGCTGAGTCTCCGCCAATCACAGATGCAGCTGCTGGTCCCTTCTGCTGTTCCGTGCAAAAGAGAAGTGGCTGTGACCAAGGAAAAGAAGGCGGGCAAGTACATTTAGGGTCTAATTTAGGTTTTTTTGAACATAGCGTTTAGGGTTGGGGGGGTTGCCTTACCTTATACCATTTTTTTCCTATTAGGGTGGAGATACCCTTTAAGATTTAATGTTGGAAAACACAGGAAATACGTGCACAGAAAACTATTGAGTGATGTCAACTTTGCCGACCCCCCCCCCCCCAGACTTTTGGATCTTCTTAAAAACAGGAAACAGCCAGTAAAATACCAAACTGCTTCTGACACAGAGAATTGTACAGTGTTAGTGTTTAATAAAAGTAGTAGTAGAGAATTGTACCGTGTTAGCCAATGATGAAAGTAGAGACATCTTGGATATAAAATAATACCTTTTATCAGCTAACTAGATTGATTGCAAATGCAAGCTTTCAAAACACTTTTTCGAAACTCCTTAGCATGATACAATACAATACTGAATATTGTAAAGCACTTAAAAGCAAATACATCTTGGATATACAGTAATATCTTATACTGGTAACTAGAATGATTGAAAATGAAAGCGTTCGAAGCACTTATGCTTCTTCTTTAGGCAGGATCCAATACTGAAACTATTTTATACATACAAGAACAAAGACTTTCTGACATTATACAGATGTTATCTGGCAATGGCTGTTGTAAATAAATCAGTAAATATACATTCCTTGATCACAGCAGGTAATAAAAAAATTAGCAAGATTAAACAAATGGTCAGACACACAAGGTGATTCGTCCCAGCCCTCCGCTGGCTTGTGACGAATGGTCAGTCGGAATGAAAAATCCGGCCGTATTTACCAAGCCAGAGCCGGCCTTAAGATTATTTGCATCCTGTGAAAGAATTGTTAATGGTGCCTAGCACCCCCTCCAAAACACCCCCCATGGCACACAATAAGTTGCTGGATGCTGCTTGGCTTGGCCTGCTTCAAATCATGTTCGATACCTGCACTTACTGTCTTTTGGTATCTGTAGTGCGTGTATATATCGTGCGTATATCATTACATAACACATACCGCACTAAATGCACAGGCAGAACAGCATACATGCTTACTTGTGTTGGGGGTTTGTCTGTGGGGTGGTGCCGATACATATATTTTATCTGCAGGACCATAACTGGAGGGGCTGTGGCACTGATGCACAACTTTGACCTACAGGTTCGTGACATAAGACTTCCAGCTGGCGCCCCTCTGGTAATGCAACCTGTCCGGTCGCACAGGTCGCCCATATGAAAGGCCGGCCCTGTACCCAGCCTTAAAGCTGGGTACACACATTACCGATAAAGGGCCGATCCCATCAATATGTGTTCACCACGGTTTGGAACTGGCCTAAAAGTATAATAACTTGAACAAAACTTGCGTGTTTATTTACCGCAGTTGTCTCCCTGTATTAAAGTGTACTAAAGTTATTCCTATGCTTTACATAGGTAGAATGCTCGGGACTGTGTGTTGGGTGATCTTAAAAAGGACTGATAGAATCTTAAAGATTTTGGCTGTCATCTTTTAAAGATCTGTAGTAAGTGTCAATGGAGAGTCTTGAATAAATTAGATATTTATGGGTTTGGGTGGTTTCGAAGAAACCATGAGCACAGTTAATGTTAAGCTGGGTACACACCTGCAGTATATATATATCACATTATTTGTACTCTAAAGATATATGAATAAAGACACTTTTTCATGATTCATGGAAATGTTTTTTGCACAAATGGAGTCTGACCACCTGATGATTTTTACATCAGAAAGCAACGGGAAAGTGTTCCACAGATCACATGTGATTTGCAGGTAAGGTTTGCCGTCCATGAGTTAATACATCTCCACCAGCCATGAACGTTTCCTAGACATTCAAATAATAGGAAATGTATTCATGATGTGTCATTTACTGATCCATCTACTAATCTAATTTTGTGTGAAATTCTTACAATGAACTCCATACCTTACTGTCAGCAGGGAAGGTAAAAAAACTCCGAACTGATGGAAGATGTTCAGTATCACGCTGAAAAACCGATTCCTGTTGATCTTTCTTTTTTATTTCTGTAAACCACTCCTATAAAGAACACATTATGTAGAACAGCTGTTCATTCAATCAAAGAATATTTAGAGAAATCAGCTGGCAAGCACCTCTGTCTTCATTCTGACACTTGTATACAAATAAAATGCAACATACTCATTCCTTATTGCCTTAAATCTGTCCCTATAACAAAGAAACTTTTGGTAACTGACATCATCACTGTTTTTTAATCATATTTTCTGCTGAATTAAGGGATAACCCCTAAAAGGCCCATTATGAAAGTACATTTTAAGCTTTTAGATATCTCTGGTCAGTGTGACTGGAGTTTTAATCAGAATGTCAATCGATAGGAAGCATCATCAAGCATCTAAAGTGTGTGAGCTGCTTTAGTGAGCTGAGGTGCAAGAATGCATAGGATTAAATGTTTTAAATGGAGCCACAGGTAGCACCTCAAGCAAAGCAGCCCATACACTGTTGGCTGCACAATGGTGTGGGGCTGAAAAATCTGTGCTGGTTTCGGCCATGGCCAATGTCGGTTGCCTGTTCGTCTGGATCAAACCGGTTGGCAAATCACGGCAAATTGTGCTGTTAATTGCAAATTAATTGGTTGGTCACCAAATAAAGAATTTTTCCAACATCAAAAACACAACGTTTCGGGGGTATTAGGTGCCCCCTTCCTCAGGAAGGGGCCACTCTTCTTTGCAATTATTGGACTATTATCCATGGAGGTTGGATATCAGAGGAGTGAGCACCCACAGGTTGGATAGAATGCATTGGGCCTTGTTTGCTATTTGTATCAAATCGTGCTGTTCCCTATGTGACTGCACCATCTGTCGCGTGAACTGTCAGACCGACAGTCATTTGTCCCGGCCAAGTGCCCGCTAGTAGCGAACGCTCGGTCAGGACAAAAAGTACTATCATGTGTACCCACCTTTAGACTGTATTTAGAAAAAAACAAAAAAAAAGTATTTTTTATTTGTATTGGATGAGAAACTTTCTGGCTTAGACATGCTCTGTGTACTTGGAGAAAGTGAGGAACGGTCCAGTGCACTACTTTCTAGCTCCCTAGAGGAAGGATCTGCAGGACTTATTGAAGTGAAAAGGTAACTGTGATACAGAATGTTATTTGTAACATTAAATCAATAGCTTGTTATCAGGTAGATGTACCACCCCTAAAGTAGTCCCCATTTATCCAAAGAAATAGCAGATCCTAAAGATTGTTAAACAAAATCTAAACCACATACCTTCAAATCTTTATCAATATGTTGCCAATCTTCCAATGTGAAATCAGCTGCAGTGGCAGGAGGCTTGTCTTTTCGAAGGGCTCGACTGTGTGGAGCCAAATTTTCTATTCGCTTCTCACAAAATGCTGTTAATTCTGGGTAATTTCCTTCTTCCCCTGATCTACAATACATTTATTTTACTTGTTATTCTGCACTGCTGCAACAAGTTATGTTTTCATACAGCATTTCTACCATGATAACACCCCTATTCCACATGGTTACCATGGAGCTTGCTTCATATGGCAGTTTTACATTGTACATTTACCTCCATAAGAAAACAAAAAAACTGTGCACACCAGGCTTGATGCAACTGGTGTTTATTAAAGGGCATGTCCACCCCCAAAACTATAATCCCCCCAACTACTGGCCCCACCATGTAGTGTAGTTTAATCCTTACCTCACATCCCAGCTCCATAGGGTTCTCCTGTAGTCCCCCCCCCCAAAGTGCCAAAAAACTGCCCACCAGGAGGATAGCAGGGCTCTGCCTGCATCTTGCCTCCGGTAGATATTTGTCATGCGTACTGCAGCCCTTCTCCCCCCTCCCTCTCCCTCCCTCTCCCACCCGTTCTACTATCCCTCCCCCTAGCGCAAAACCCCCTTAAATGCGCTCACAATGTCCCCCAGCCCCAACCGCATATTTTTTTTTTTCAAAAAGCTCCCCAAACTCTTACTTACCTCTCCGCTTTCCTCCGCTGCAGTGAATGACCGGCAGCCGCGTCCGTGATTGGCTGCCGCTCAGCCAATCACAGACGCGACTGCCGGTCCCGCCCCTCTGCTTGCATTCTAGACAGCACCTGAGTGCCACCTAGTGGTTACTAACAAAAGCAAACAATCAGATTAGCACAGAAATAGTTACATTGTATGTACAAACTGAAGCACAGTATTAATTCCACATTAACCCTTTGTGTCAAATTGAAGCATACCCAATAACCCACATTATATGTATTTATCTCTTGGGCAAAAAGCAAGACAATCCCAGGTTCACATTCAGTCCCCTAGGTTGGACTGCATCAAGCGTGAAAATCCAGTATGCCTCTCTGTGCAGGAGGGTATTCCGACGGTCACCACCTTGCTGTAATGGTGGGAAATGGTCGATCACCATCCTGTGCAGATCGGTCACCTGGTGTTTGGCCATTCTAAAATGACTGGCCACTGGCAGATCATCATTTTTCTGTGTATCAGAATCGGATTTTGCCAGCGCCAGTTTAATGTGACTGCTGTAACATTGAAATCTGCGTTTGAATGGGCCTACTGTCTTGCCCACATATGAGAGAGCAAGAGCACCTCAACACGTAAACACAATATTCCGTGTTACAGTTAAAGTAAGCAGAAATTTTAAACAATCAGTGTGTAACACACGTTACAATTACTACACCTGTAACAGCCCTTGCGATCTGATAATGAAAATTATCTTTTTTTAATATTTATCGACCGGATCAGCCTGTACCAGTGTCGTATATAGGGAATGTCCCTTGGTGTATACACAAAGGGGCTTGCGGCGTGTTCCCAACCCAAGTGAAGCGACTCCTTCAACAGCGGGCAAAAACCTGGTCAGATTTCATCTGACCATATCAGAGCCCTGAAAAAACGTTGCATAAAAGGAACTCCAAAGGCACGTTCCTTGGCAACTGGGGGTACAGAGATTCCCTCCAGAGCCTGTGTCACCAAAGAAGTCGAATAATGGCATGCCCATTTGAATCGTCCTGTTGACAGGATCAGAACAGATCCTGTACACCCTCATAAACGGTGACTAAGGCAAGCCTTTAACAGCAAAATTCCAAGTATAGAGGGGTCCAGGCATTGATATGGTCCAAAATAGGTGAATTTATTCCTCCATTAAGAGTAAACAGACAGGCAACGTTTCGGGCCCTCACTCAGCCCTTTGTCAGCCCTTTGTGGGCCCGAAACGTTGCCTGTCTGTTTACTCTTAATGGAGGAATAAACTCACTACTTTGCACATATCAATGCCTGGACCCCTCTATACTTGGAATTTTGTGTTATGGACTATTTTGGGTGAGGCAGTGTAACCCACATCAGAGAGTGCCAGAGAAGTTAATGGGAGGATTCGGTACGATTCTTTATGTTTGATTTAGGCAAGCCTTTAAACACATGTCTTGGGTGAAAGCTCTGCCCGTGATGTAAGGTGTTCCGGTCTGTCAGTTTCGGGAAGAGAGTCATGTGTATCTCACCATCAATAATCATGACCTGCGCATCAAAATAGTGTACCATCTTGTTAGAGATTTCTACATTTAACTCAATGCAGTCATCCATTGAATTTAAGAATCGGACAAAGTCATTGGCCTGTTCCAATGACCCGACCAGATGATAAACAGGTCATCAATATAGCGCCACAGCTTAATAACATGGGAAACCGACAAACAGGTTAGCATAAAACAGAGCCACCTGTAAAAAGAAATCACTTTCAAAATGGAAGTAGCTGTTATGCAAGATCAGTTTCTAATGTATTGTTTGTATATGAACAGGAGGGTTACCCTTATGCGTTAAAGGACAATTATACTCACCTCCCCCTCGTTCCTTTCCCCCCCACTCCTGCAAACTACCCAGGGTGAGGACCTAAAATGCCAAGTCCTCACCTCTGGGTACTTTACAAAAGTCCTGCAACTGCTTGAAAGCTCCTTCGGCGATGCGGTCCGCACTTTGAATGACAGGTCGCGAGGCAGCCAATGGGAAGTCCCATTGGCAGTCTCCTGGACTTTCACTGACAGTGCCAGTGGGGAGAATTTTGTAAGTAAGCATCTGTGAAATAACTGGTTTTATTTCTGGCCCTGAAGAAAGAGAACATTTTACTCCAGGCAACATACATCCTAATAAGAATAAGTTGAGAATCTTACCTGAGAACCCTTAAAATTTTTTCCAAGTGTTTGACATCTGAGCTATTCTCAATGTAACGGTAGTCAAGATGCTCAAGAGGGATCTGATAGGATTTGGTTGTCCCATAGAACATAGCAGTGGTCTCCTGCGCACTCATGTCTAGAAAATAAAATATCACTTTAAAGAACTGGAAGAGAAAAATAAAATCTGGAATAATTTGCACAATTTGGGATTTGACTTTCCTCCACTTTTTCAGTATTTGCATTTCTTCTCTGCAGGGCTTGTTATATATAGATATATTACTGGACATTCTATATTTACAGGTCAGTGTGAACTGAACATTGGTGCATTTTATATTACAAGGTCAGTGTGAACTGGACATTGGTGAATTTTATAATTACAGGTCAGTGTGAACTGGACATTGGTGCATTTTATAATTACAGGTCAGTGTGAACTGGACATTGGTGCATTTTATATTTACAGGTCAGTGTGAACTGGACATTGGGGGGCATTTTATATTTACAGGTCAGTGTGAACTGGACATTGGGGGGTATTTTATATTTACAGGTCAGTGTGAACTGGACATTCGTGAATTTTATAATTACAGGTCAGTGTGAAGTGGACATTGGGGACATTACATATTTACAGGTCAGTGTGAACTGGAGATTGGGGCATTTTATATTTACAGGTCAGTGTGAACTGGACATTGGGGGGACATTTAATATTTACAGGTCAGTGGGAACTGGACATTAGGGGACATTTTATATTTACAGGTCAGTGGGAACTGGACATTGGGGGGCATTTTATATTACAGGTCAGTGTGAACTGGACTTGGGGCATTTTATATTTACAGGTCAGTGTGAACTGGACATTGGGGCATTTAAATTTACCGGTCAGTGTGAACTGGACATTGGGGCATTTTAAATTTACCGGTCAGTGTGAACTGGACATTGGGGGATTTTACATTTGCAGATCAGTGTGAACTGGACATTGCGGGGATTTTACATTTACAGGTCAGTGTGAACTAGACATTGGGGGGATTTTACATTTGCAGGTCAGTGTGAACTAGACATTGGGGGGATTTTATATTTACAGGTCAGTGGAATAGACATTGGGGGGGGGTTATATTTACAGGTCAGTGTGAACTAGACATTGGGGGATTTTATATTTAACAGGTCAGTGTGAACTGGACATGGGGGGATTTTACATTTACAGGTCAGTGTGAACTGGACATTGGGGGGGATTTATATTTACAGGTCAGTGTGAACTGGACATTGTGCATTTTATATTTACAGGTCAGTGTGAACTGGACATTGGGGGGATTTTACATTTACAGGTCAGTGTGAACTGGCATTGGGGGGATTTTATATTTACAGGTCAGTGTGAACTGGACATTGGGGGGATTTTATATTTACAGGTCAGTGTGAACTAGACATTGGGGGGATTTTATATTTACAGGTCAGTGTGAACTAGACATTGGGGGGATTTTATATTTACAGGTCAGTTTGAACTGGACATTGGGGGGATTTTACATTTACAGGTCAGTGTGAACTGGACATTGGGGGGATTTTGTATTACAGGTCAGTGTGAACTGGACATTGGTGCATTTTATATTACAGGTCCGTGTGAACTGGACATTGGGGGGATTTTACATTACAGGTCAGTGTGAACTGGACATTGGCGGGGATTTTATATTTAAGGTCAGTGTTGAACTGGCATTGGGGGGATTTTACATTTACAGGTCAGTGTGAACTGGACATGGGGGGGATTTTATTTACAGGTCAGTGTGAACTGGACATTGGTGCATTTTATATTTACAGGTCAGTGTGAACTGGACATTGGGGGGATTTTACATTTACAGGTCAGTGTGAACTGGACATTGGGGGGGATTTTATATTTACAGGTCAGTGTGAACTGGACATGGGGGGGGTTTTATATTTACAGGTCAGTGTGAACTAGACATTGGGGGGGATTTTTATTTACAGGTCAGTGTGAACTGGACATGGGGGGGATTTTATATTTACAGGTCATGTGTGAACTGGACATTGGGGGGGATTTTACATTTACAGGTCAGTGTGAACTGGACATTGGGGGGGATTTAATTTACAGGTCAGTGTGAACTGGACATTGGTGCATTTTATATTACAGGTCAGTGTGAAACTGGACATTGGGGGGGATTTTAATTTACAGGTCAGTGTGGAACTGGACATTGGGGATGATATTTACAGGTCAGTGTGAACTGGACATGGGGCATTTTATATTAAAGGTCAGTGTGAACTGGACATTGGGGGGATTTTATATTTACAGGTCAGTGTGAAACTGGACATTGGGGGGGATTTTATATTTACAGGTCAGTGTGAACTGGACATTGGGGCATTTATATACAGGTCAGTGTGAACTGGACATTGGGGGGGATTTATATTTACAGGTCAGTGTGAACTGGAATGGGGGGGATTTTATTTACAGGTCAGTGTGAACTGGACATTGGGGGGGATTTAATTTACAGGTCGTGTGAACTGGACATTGGGGGGGATTTTATATTTACAGGTCAGTGTGAACTGGACATTGGGGGATTTTATATTTACAGGTCAGTGTGAACTGGAAATTGGGGTATTTTATATTTACAGGTCAGTGTGAACTGGACATTGGGGGATTTTTACATTTACAGGTCAGTGTGAACTGGACATTGGGGGGATTTTATATTTACAGTTCAGTGTGAACTGGACATTGGGGGGCATTTTATATTAACAGGTCAGGTGTAACGGACATTGGGGGTTTTATATTTACAGGTCAGTGTGAAGGGACATTGGGGGGGATTTTATATTTACAGGTCCGTGTGAACTGGACATTGGGCATTTTATTAACAGGTCAGTGTGAATGGAACATTGGGGGGGATTTATATTTACAGGTCAGTGTGAACTGGACATTGGGGGGGATTTTACATTTACAGGTCAGTGTGAACTGGACATTGGGGGGGATTTTATATTTACAGGTCAGTGTGAACTGGACATTGGGGGGATTTTATATTTACAGGTCAGTGTGAACTAGACATTGGGGGGGATTTTATATTTACAGGTCAGTGTGAACTGGACATTGGTGCATTTTATATTAACAGGTCAGTGTGAACTGGACATTGGGGTATTTTATATTAACAGGTCAGTGTGAACTGGACATTGGGGGCATTTTATATTTACAGGTCAGTGTGAACTGAACATTGGGGTATTTTATATTTACAGGTCAGTGTGAACTGGACATTGGGGTATTTTATATTTACAGGTCAGTGTGAACTGGACATTGGGGTATTTTATATTTGATGGTCAATGTGTACTGGACATTGGTGCATTTTATATTTACAGGTCAATGTGAACTGGACATTGGGGTATTTTATATTTACAGGTCAATGTGAACTGGACATTGGTGCATTTTATATTTACAGGTCAGTGTGAACTGGACATTGGTGCATTTTATATTTACAGGTCAGTGTGAACTGAACATTGGGGTATTTTATATTTACAGGTCATTTTGTGCGTCAGGAAGGTGGAGCATGTCAATCGCCCATTAATGTAACAGGTTTAAACTTAGACGGTAACCCACACTGATTAAATCAGACGAATTGTAACTCCAATCTATCCAAAATCCATATTTGTTCAAAACCCATTAAAAACTGATAAAAAAAATAGAATTTGCACTTCATAAAACATTATTAGAGTCACAATATATAGATACTGTATAATGGCATTGGCTGAAAACCTGTATTCTTGATCAACCTATGAAAGGTCTTCACAAGCTGATCTAGGAAACAAAAAAACAGCAACCGGTCTCTTCATCAGCAAATGCCCCAAGGCACATTTGCATTAACGATCATTGTCACTGGTTTATGTACACCCCAATGACACTGGCTCACAGAAGCAATAGATCTAGAACTCTATAGGATCACTGTGCAATTTCTGAAAAAATGAGCAGTACTCAGATCCTAAAGTACAGAGTTGTGATTACCAGGGGAGCAGCCAATGTGACCACAGAGGGAGTCCAAACTACATACTCTTCCACCCACAGATAAAGCATTCCCAGACATCTTCTGTAGATGACACTATGAGTGGGGAGAGGGGTTATTGCAGTTTTGATGGGGGGGATTTCTAACTATGTCCCTGATCTTGTACCCTTTCTTGTATACACAATACAGTAATGCTTTTCACTTCGTAAATTAATAACAGTGACAATAATGTAGGTCTACTTTGCTTTACTCTCGTCCAGTGATGTAAAACCTTGGAAACTACAACTCCTAAGGCTGAGAATTGTAGTTTCTAAACATCTTGGAGTGCCAAGGTTAAACATCATTGCTCTAGATCTATTGTGTGCAGTGCCAGATCGACATCTCAGGAACCTGTAGGCCCAAAGAGCCTGGCACCCTTAGCCCCACCCCTAAACACAGACCACACCCCTTTTCTCTTTTTGGGGAAGAACATCCTATATAATAAAACCTTAAGTGTGCGTCCCTGTGTTTGTCACTGCAGTTCCTATGGAGTCACCACTAGAGGGAGAGTCTCTGCAGTTCCTATTGACTCACCACTAGAGGGAGAGTCTATGCAGTTCCTATTGATTTACCACTAGAGGGAGAGTCTCTGCAGTTCCTATTGACTCACCACTAGAGGGAGAGTGTATGCAGTTCCTATTGACTCACCACTAGAGGGAGAAACACAGGAAACACAGAGGGAGAACAGCAATTAAACAGACTGCAGGTAAGGTTGCTTGGGACAGAGGGGGGCCCTGGATTTGGGACATATGGGGGGCCCTTGGATTCAGTACAGAGGGGGGGCCCTGGATTCGGTACATGGGGGGGGAGGATTTGGTACAGAGGGGGAGCCCTGGATTTGGACAGGGGGGGCATCTGGATTTGGGACAGAGGGTGCCCCTGGCCTTGGACAGAGAGGGGACTCTGGCCTTGGGACACTAAGAGGGGACTCTGGCCTTGGGACACTAAGGGGGCACTCTGGCCTTCTAGCGCCCGTTATTGTAGCGGGCTTAAAGTCTAGTAGACTATAAAGGGGTTGGATTGGTGGGAGATTGACAGCCGCTCCTCCAACCTCAGGCGCCCCTAGACGCTTCCCTGCTGTGCTTAATGGTAAATCCGGTCCTGGTTGCGTGTGTGATTTGTGTCTTATTAGAGAAACACAATACAATGATCTATAGGAATATGTTCCCACTACAACAACTGGATTAGGACAGCCACAGTCTGCTCCTAAAGGCCGGGGGAACCCAATGCATATTGCTAGCAGCCTTACCTGCCACTTGTTTTGCTGGGTAATACAATGTGATCGCAGTTGGAGTTGCCACACAGATTAATAAGCTATACCAGCTATCTATATGGGAAATAGGGAAACTACATGATACCCACCCTCAATGTGTGATTGAAACGGTGCTGCCACTAAGTAAGGCCCTAAAAGGTCAGAACACAACCCGGACAGTAGTCTTCATGTACTTACCTACTGAAGAGTAAATCGCGCAGTTTCAAACTGAAGGTTCCGGGTTTAGAATGCTTGGCGTTGCCGTGGTAATGTCATGCCCCGCCCCCCCAAATGTCGTCCAATCGGAGTGACGCTATAAAAAGCATGCTTGGCTAGCACCAATTACTTTTTTATTTTTTTTTACCATTTCCGGTTTAACATGCGGGAGGAAAGATAACATCCGGTCTACAGCAATAAAGATCATAATAGCTCACAATAGAATAGCTTTGTGGTGTGAAAGGGAGCAGCCAATCAGGGTTATGTCAGTCAGTTTACCGATTATCTGGTATGTGTGGAAAGCTGCTCCTGTTCTGGGTGTTGATTTGCTATTATTTAATTGAATCCTGGTGTATTTTCATAATGCTACTATGACAGACACCTGCATGACATTTTCCTTTATAGATTTGAATTGTGACCCAAATAGTGTTGCCCATGGTGTGATTTCTTATCTATATCTTTTATTATTGTTCAAATTGATGATTTTTAATTATGAATTTTAATGATGTCATTATGACATCAGCATTACATCATCATATTGTACAGATTTGGATTTTGACCCAAAAAAGCATTGCACTTAGTAACATAGTAAGTGAGGTTGAATAAAGACACACGTCGATCTAGTCAAACTTTACACCCTACCTAACAGTTGATCCAACTAAAAATGAGGGAAAGCAATTCCTTCTTGATTCCAAATGGCAATCAAAAATTATGAATCTGTTGGCAATTATGTACTCTGGAAAGTCCCAATTAGCATATCACAGCCAGGTGTTAAGGACATGAATGCAAGGCGTGATTGCCTTGTGGCTAAGAGGTGTTATAGGAACGCCCAGGGTAAGGTGTCAAAACAGCATTGTACAAGGCAGACAGTTGGTGGCGAAACCCCCCCCCCACCTCTATTCAGGCTTGGTTTCTTTATTTTCACATAAATGGCCTCCTTGACACCTTTTGAACTAGTCAAGAGAGGTGTCTATAAACAAAAACATGGATGTGCTATGGGATCTCCAGTTTCACCTATTGTGGCCAACCTTTACATGTAGGAAGTGGAAAAACAGGCGCTTAAAGGGTCAGTTCAGTGGAAATTATCAATATTTGTTAAATTGTTAGTTTGTGTAATGCCTTCTTAGTTATTCTACATATTTTCTTCCATTTTGAAAAATCAGTTGATTTCATACCCTTTGCTGTTCCATGCTGTTGGCATTAGTGAGCTGACATTTCAGGTTCTAACGGTCCTTCTTCTTCCCTGGATGCACCACATCCTTGGAATGTTCCTAACAGTAATTTCTACTGACTGGCTGTTGGATGGGTCAAACATGCTCAGATCTCTACTGAGCAACTGAATCAACCCAGGTGCTGGGTCAAGGGCAAGACCATAACGGTCTCTAATAGGGGTCCTGCAAACAGGAAGTCAGTATTTCGGTTGCAGTTTTTTATACACAGAAAAAATGCTGAATTGGCAGATTAAGGTCTGCTCTTTTTTCTGAAAAGCATATGTATTTACACTGAACTTCCCCTTTAATACCTTTAAGGGCATAGCACCCAGCCACTGGTTCAGATACGTGGATGACACCTGGGTTAAAATCCACCAGAAGGAACTACAAGCCTTCACAGAACACATCAATGCTGTAGACACCAACATCAAGTTTACAATGGAAGAGCTACAAAACAACACACTGGCTTTCTTAGACTGCTTGGTAGAATTCAGGGAGAATGGTAAACTGAATAGATAAACAATAGTGGAGGTGCACTCTGTCCAACTGTGGGTGTAAACGCCTCGTGGGTTCTTCCCTTTGTTACCAATAGCTTCGCAGGAAAAAAGGCAATTGAGGGTCGCACTCCAAGAAATTAGAACAATTTTAATTGTTGTGATGTGTGATGTGTGGATCACAATAAAATTGTTCAAATTTCTTGGAAGTAAAGGTTTACAGAAAAACAACCCACACAGATCAGTATTTGATGTTTGACTCCCACCACCCTTTAGATCACAAGCTGGGTGTCATCAACACTGCAACACAGAGCATAGAACACCCCCACTAGCACAAGTTAAGCTAAAAAATGAAACATCTCTAAAGGAGCCCTTAAAACTTGTGGATATCCACTGGGCCTTTGTCAAAAGAAGTAGAAGAAGAAAAGAACATGTATACCAACAGTGAAGGTAAAAGAAGACAGGAGAAAGAACATGGTCACCCATGGTACAATTGGTACATCCAAAAGACCCACTACCACAACATAGAAAGGTGACATCATATACGCGTTGCAGTGAAGGTGCTCTGATTTGTATGTGGGGAAGACAAACATCAACATCATAACTATGGCCCAGCACAGAAGAGCCAATTCCTTAGGTCAAGACTCAGCTGTGTACCTGCATCTTAAGGAAAAAGGACATACCTTGTAATGTTAACATATTGGCAAGGAACATGACTGGTTCAAGAGGGGTGTCAAGGAGGCCATTTATGTGAAATAAGGAAACCAAGCCTGAATAGGGGTGGAGGGGTTCGACACCAACTGTCTGCCATGTACAAGCTGTTTTGACACCTTACCCTGGCTGTTCCTATAACACCTCTTAGACACTATGCAATCATGCCTGCATTCTGAATTGAGAAAGCCAGTCGATGACTAGCAAAAGTCTAAAAGAACTAAACTTTAAGTCAGTTGATCTAACTGAATACAACAGATATACCATGACCTGGATGAATGAAAACTTTCAACAAGTCCTATGACATTTTTTTGTGGCAGAATGCTTTTTGACACTAAAAAGCATTGCAATTGGTGTCTTGTTCTATATCTTTTCAGTGTTTCAAATGTGTCTGGGTGCATTTTTAGTGAGTGTCACTATGACATCATCAATTTTACACAGATTTGGACCCAAAAAATATTTGCACTTGGTGCACACGTCTTATCTATATATTTTATTAGTGTTCAAGTGTCTAAGTGCGTTTTTTAGTGATAGTCGCTAAGACTTCAGCATGACAAATTTTTGCACAGATTTAATTTTTACCCGAAAAAGCATTGAACTTTTGTACCTTCTAATTCTGTATCTTTTATAGTGTTAAAATGTGGGTGATTTTTTAGAGTGATGTCACTATGACATCATGACATCATTTTACACAGATTTGGATTTGGACTGAAAAAAGCATTGCACTTGGTGCAATTTCTTATTCTTATTTTAGATAGTGTTTAAATGTGTCTGGGTGCATTTCTTAGTGATGTCACTATGTTATCAGCATAAGGAACAGAGGCTTCTGTGTAATTTCCTTGTTTCCATGGTAAAATGGAAATTACCCTTAAGTCTCTGTTTCTTATTTGCAAATACTGAGGGGAGTATGTGTCTGGGTGCCTTTTTAGTGATTTCACTATGACATCAGCATGACATCATATTTTGCACAGATTTGGAATTTGACCCAAAAAAGTATTGCACTTTGTGCGACTTCTTATTCTATATCTGAAATAGTGTTTAAATGTGTCTTGGTCCAGTTTTTTGTGATGTCACTGTGACATCATCATGACATCATCATTTTGCACAGATTTGGAATTTGACCCAAAAAAGTATTGCACTTGTGCGACTTCTTATTCTATATCTTGAAATAGTGTTTAAATGTGTCTTGGTCCAGTTTTTTGTGATGTCACTGTGACATCATCATGACTCATCATTTTGCAACGATTTGGACCCAAAAAGCATTGCACTTGGTGCAACTCTTATTCTCAATCTTTGATAGTGTTCAAATATGTGCATTTCTTAGTGATTTCACTTTATTATCAGCATAGGGAACAGAGGCTTCTGTGTAATTCCCATGTTTCCATGGTAACCTTACAAAGGGCTATCAAAGAAAAATGGAAATTATCCAGAAGTCTCTGTTCCTTATTTGCATATACTTACGGGGTGTAGTGTGTCTGGGTGCCTTTTTTTAGTGATCACTATACATTAGCATGGCATTATATTTTGCACAGATTTAAAATTTGATCCAACATGTATTGCACTTGGTGTACTTTTTATTCTATGGGGGAGATGCAATAAATTTCGCATTCGCAACCTACCTGCACTTGTTCCCGCAATGTATTAACCACTTTGCGACTGTTAATATATGCAAAAACGCTAGCGGTTAGTTATTATTATTATGGATTTATATAGCGCCAACATCTTCTGTGGCCCTTACAATTACATAGTCATACATTACATACAGTAATACAGGTTATACAAAGTCATACATATTACATACACAGGTAATACATAAATAACTAAACAGAGTGATAAGTTTCTTACAGCAATACCGTGATACATAGGAGAGAGGACCCGCCCAAGGCTTACAGTCTACAGGAAATGGGGGTGAGACATAAGGTTGCGGAACCAGTAGCTGTAAATAGATTAGCAGTGGAGCGTGAAAGCAGGTCAGATCATATTGGGTAGTCAATGGGTAATGTCTAGACCAGTTATAAGCTTGTCTGAAGAGGTGGGTTTTAGGGTTACGTTTGAAGGTATTAAGGGACGGTGTGTGATGGACGGCGGTGGAAGGGAGTTCACAGAGCAGAGGGGCAGCACAAGCAAAGTCCTGAATACGGGCATGGGAAGAGGTGACAAGGGTGTATGAGAGAGGAGATAATTTGGCGAGCGGAGATTGAGTCTGGGGGCGGTATCGGTGGATCAGCTCTCAGGGGGCTTTATTGGATAGCTTTATAGCATAGGGTAAGCAGCTTGAATTGGATCCTTTGCGTGATGGGCAACCAGTGAGGGACTAGCAGAGAGGAAAGGCATTAGAGAAGCGAGAAGAGAAAATGAATAAGCCTGGCAGCAGAGTTGAGGATGGATTGAAGTGGTGCCAGGCGGTTGTTTGGATAACCACACAGTAGTGTGTTCAGTAGTCTAGCCGGGATATGATTAGGGCATGGACTAGAATAGGAAGGTTCGAATTTGGGAGATATTTTTGAGTTGGAGCCACAGAGTTGGCAAATGATTGACATGGGGTTTTGAAGAAAAAGGTTGGAATCTAGCATTATTCCCAGGCAGCGGACATGAGGAATGGGGATATAGGTGTTGTGTTAAATTAATAGTAAGACAGGGAGGGGAACAGATCATGAATGGTAAAAGGACAAGTTCAGTCTTGTCCATGTTTGAGTTTTACATAAGGGAGGCATAAAGGCAGAGATGGCACTAGGGTAGTCGAGGACCTGGGATGTCAGTGTAAGGAGATCTGGGGCAGAGATGTAAATTTGGTATCGTCCGCATACAGTAATACTGGAATCCAAATTAACTAATGAGTTGTCCAAGGCATAGGTGTAGATGGAGAAGAAGGGGGGCTGAGTACTAAGCCTTGTGGGACCCCCCCAGGGAGGAGGCAAGGGGTGAGCTAATTCCAGAGTGGAAAACACTAAAGGTCCTACCAGAGAGATAGGAGGATAGCCAAGAAATTGCAGTGTCCTGTATATCAAGGAGGCCAGATCTGAAAAGTAGAGGATGATCAACAGTATCAAACAGAGGACAGATCAAAAAGAATGAGCAAAGATAGTGACCTTTATATTAGCACTAAGTAGATCATTGGTCACTTTTATAGGGGCAGTTTCCGTGGAGTGGTTAGGGTGGAAGCCTGACTGGAAGTGGTCAAAGAGAGAGTTAGCAGACAGGACTGACCCGTTCAGCATAGACATGTCTATCCAGGTTTAGAAGCAAACGGGAAGGGAGCCAGGCCGTTAGCTGGAAAGAGTGACGGTGCGAGGAGGGTTTTTTAGTATAGGGTGACACACGCATGTTTAAATGAAGAGGAAAAATATTAGTGGTGAGGAGCAATTTAAAGAGAGAGTTTAGTGCTGGAATGAAGAGGAGAGAGGGGGAATACGATGAGAGAGTCAAGGGGGCAGGTGGTAGACATGTCCTGGATAGGAGAAAAAAAGTCCCTGTTCTGTAATATAGTGGTGAAGCTTGTTAGGGTACAATTAAAGGGATTAACCAATGAAGGGAGGTTAGCCGGTGCAGTGTAGGAGTTGGAGCTGTAGGGAGGAGGTAGGGTGTACAGGAAAACCTTTCAGATGTTTACGATTTTTGTCTGTGAAATATGAGGCAATTTCATCAGCCGATAAACAGGCAGAGGTGTAGGCGTAGGGGTGGCAAACAGAGCAAGGAGTTAAATACTTTAAAGAGTTGTTTGGGGTTATGGGAATGTGTGGATAGAGTGAAGAGACAGGACGTTACGGGCAGTAGACATTAGGGTGAGGATGGTCGATCAGTACCGCCTTAGGATAAATAGCTCCCTGTGCAAGATGTTACTGAAGCCTAGCACCCAACCCCCCCCCCCAAAAAAACAACCCACCCCCCTGGGCACACACATACTCCGTTGAATGCTGCTTGCCTTCAATCAAGTACCCCCCCCTGCGCTTACTGTCTTTTAGTATCTTCAGTGCGTGCTTGTATATATGGTGCCACATCATTATGTAACAAGTAACGTACTAACAGGGAATGTAATAAAAGTTCTTATCGTTTAAAATGGTCTAATTTTGCACCAACCAATCAGATGTTAGCTTCAAATTTAAATAGATCTGATTGGTTGGGGCAAAATTAGCACCATTTTAAACGATAAGACGGTTATTAAATAACCCTGTATATCACCAGACAGAACAGCACAGCATACAGACATCTTAAGTAAAGCTTATTGTGTTGGGGCTTACGGTAGTATGTGGTGACTCCCAACTGTCGCCAATCTGCTAATGCAACCTGTGCAACCTGGGGTTGATCATACAGGTTCTGTATGGGAGTGTGGCCGTGTATTGGGGAGATTTCACCAGCTGCAAGTGGAAGCAGGAGAGAAAACGAAGGTGAGAGTGGGATTTAAATGGGAGCATTTGTCTTGTAGTGGGAGAGCTGGGTAGAGTTTGACAATGGAAAGGAGTTCATGGTGGGTAAGGAGGGGAGAGGATATAATGGAGGTGCGATGTAATAGACCTACCACATTGGGTGTTGTTGCAGTGAGGTGGCAAGCTGAGTATGTAGGAACCAGGCATATAAAGAGCAAGGTATATGGAACATGATGATGGCGTAATACACAATGGGAAGGGTTAATGGTCTGATCCAAGCCGAGTCAGTGTCAGGCACTTCAGGATTATTCTGGTGTTAATTAAGCCCTACACTTTAAGCACAGGAAGGGATGCACATGGAGAGTAATGAATAGATAGTACAACAGATCATACCAGGCAAAAATTGCAAACTTTTGCGCAGCTTAAAGACACAATTGAAAAGGCGTTGGCTTTCATGCAAAATTTAGCTCAAAAACCAGTGCAAAATTTTATTGCATTGCTGGCGCTGCGCAAAGTTGTAAAAAATTGCGATATGGCTAGGTAGTGCAAAACCCTCGCTAACACATTAACATGGGATACGTGAGTTTAGCGCTATTACCCATTAGTACGGGATATTCATCTCTCTGTATATATTTTAATATTATTTAATAATATAAAATCTAATTTTTTAGTAATGTCACTATGACAATCAGCATGAACTCATAGTTTTGCAGATTTGAATTTTGACCTAAAAAGCAGTGTAGTTCGTACATCTTATTCAGTTTTTTTAATGTATTTAAATGTGTCCTCGTGCATTTTTTAGTGATGTCACTTTGACATCAGCATGACATCATTTTGCATGAAAAACATTTTCACCCAAAAAAGCCCTGCCCTTGGTGCAACTCTTGTTCAAATCTGAAAGTGTTCAATGTGTCTGGGTCCATTTTTTTGTGATGTCATTATGACAATTATTTTGTACAGAATGTAATTTTGACTCTAAAAGCATTGCAATTGTTGCTATTCTTATTCTATATCTGAATAGTGTTCAAATGTGTCTGGGTCCATCATCATAACATCATCATTTTGCACAGATTTGGACCAAAAAAGCACGGCACTTGGTGCAACTTCTTTTTCTATATCTTAATATAAAAGCACTGCACTTGGTGCAACTTCTTTTTCTATATCTTAAGATAGTGTTCAAATCTGTCCGGGTGCATTTCTTAGTGATGCCACTATGTTATCAGAAGGAACATTGACTTCTGGGTATTTCCATGGGCACCATGGAAAAATGGAAATTATCCAAAAGTCTCTGTTCCTTATTTGGCGTGTACTGAAAGGGAGTATGTGCCTGGTGCCTTTTTAGTGATGTCACCACGACATCATATATTTTGCAGATTTAGAATTTCAACCCAGTATTGCACTTGGTGCGACTTCTTATTCTGTATCTTTTAATATGTTTAAAGTGTTTAAGTGCATTTTAAGTATGACATATTTTGTACAAAGTTGAATTTTGACCAAAAAAAGCAGTGCCTTTTATGGTGCATTTTTTTAGTGCACTATGACATCAACATGACATCATTTTGGATAGATTTACATTTTCACCTAAAAAAGCATTGCACTTAGTGCGACTTCTTATTCTCTATCTGAAATTGTTCAAATGTTCAGTGCATTTTTTAGTGATGTCACTAGGACATCAGCAGTGCATCATAGTTTTGCACTATTTTTCAATTCTGACCAAAAAAAAGCATGCACTTGGTGTGGCTCCTTATTTCAGATCTTTAATATGTTTAAATTTGTCTGGGTGCATTTTTTAGTGATGTCACTATGACATTGTTGATACATAATTATGCTAGATAGGTGACATGACCGATAAGGAAACATTTGATTGCTCATCATGCATTGTAAATTTTATAAAAATAATATAAGATTAGCAGAAACCTCTATTATCAATACAATGGCTAAATCTTACAACCAGACTCTCAGCTCACTTTAGGATTTTTGTTTCAGGTTTTTAACGAAGTATATATGACAGTGGGATAGAAAGAATAACAGAGGGAGGAGGAAAATACAAAATGGATTCCCTGGATGTTCTTCCAATCAGATTTCTGATCGACCACAACATTTAGAAATCCAATCTTCCAGGGAAAATAGGGACAAAGGAAAATTTTACTCCTGGTCCGATGTTTATTTTTCCGATAAACGGCTCGATACTGTTGAGCGGTCGATCGGAAAAGCAGCACTCAAAGGATTGATATTTTAGCGATTTTATCAAATTTACCGAATTACTCGAAATATTGATCCCATGTATGGGGGAAGGGGGGGGCTTAAAGGGGAACTGTGGTCTCCAAACAGTTGAGTTTAAATGAAGGCTAGTTTCCTACCTTTAAAACGAGCCATCAACCACCTCTCTTCATGCTCCACAGCCCAAGATATAATTAAATGACTGACCAGAAAGTTATGGTGTGAGAGGCTGACATTGACATTCCTAAGGCTTCTCCTGCACATTGCCGCCAGCGGCACAGCCTCAGACTCCCTCAGTGGGAGACAGGAAGTCCCTCCTCCTCTCTGCTGTGTGAAGTCCTGACAGAGTAGGTAAGGGAATCTACAGCCCTTCTCTCCCATATGTGAAAACAGCCTTTTCAGGCAGAGTTCTCACTCTGCCTGAAAAGGCTTTTCCACAGTTTTCTGTGGGGGGTCTGAGTGGCCCCACGGCACCTGTGATGTGGTGGGCTTATGACCCATGAGCGGCAGGGCTGTGTGCACCCGTGAGTGGGCGGGGCTAAGGCACCCACGGCTGAGTGGGGCGTAGGCACCCACAAGTGGGCGGGGCCACATGGGGCTTTAAAGAATAGGCCAAGGGGGCCTGCAACTGGAGGACCATGGATCCATGAGTGGGAGGGACCAGGGCGGCTGCACAGGGGAGAGGAGACACAGGGCAGATTACTGACATGGTTTCAAAGCAGGAAGTGCAGGGGACCTGGTGATGCTGCTGCCATATCACACAAAAATGTAAATATCTTCAAAACTATGTAAAATACACAATGAAAATAAATTGTAAAAATTCTCAGGAGAGCAATTCCTTCAATTTACCAGTCATTTTTGGACCACAGTTCCCCTTTAAGGTTAATAGATAAATGAGAATTTCTAACAAATGGAACATTCCTGATAAACCGTCTTTTGCTACCAGATGATCTGCAAGAGAATCCATTAAAGTTGTGGCACAAGCTATAAATGAGAAGGATTTAAGGGCATCTATGTGGGAAATGAACTTTTTTTCTTTCTTTCCATGTGTTCTATAATTCCCTACAACCCCCAGAGTGTCTTAACTTTTTGATTCCCTCTGTCCTGAGATACACCAGTTAAAGAATACGTGATTGCATTCCTCTACTCCTACTTGGACTTTCAATCAAATCCCTGTGACTTGATCCCCCCTCCCTGCTCGAAATAACATAGAGATAACAGCATTAGCAGGGGGAGAAAGGTAGCTTTGATGTTAGATATAAGGCTGCACTTGACCCCCCTTCTTGATAGACTTCACTGATTGTTATGGGTCACAAAGTGAGAGATCGTAAACTACTGATCTCCTTCTTCCGTGTCTCCAGGACAGCTTACTTTCTATTGGCCACTGTGGGTGTGTGTTTTTCAGATGTTGAATTTTAACTCCTACTGCACATAAAAAGCTTGTCGGTTAGCCGGAGCTGAGGCATGGGGGAGTAACAGAGGAGGGAGAAGGGGGGAATGCTGCACATAGATCTGACACCGTGGTTAAAACAGATCAGTGACAGATATAGATTAAGGCACACAGAGTACATGAATTTAACTTTGAAAGGGGCAATGGTTTTTTTCACTATAGATGCCCTTAATATATCTCAGATCCAAATTAAAAGCGCATTTGGATCACACTTAAACCAAATTAATGTGGTCTAGTTTTAGTCTTTTTACTGCATAAGAATATACTGTAATACTCTAGTATAAACCTAATTTTTTTACCTTTAAATCATCCTGAAAGTCTCCCCTCAGTTTATACTCGGGTTTGTGCTGATCTGGATGCTGCTGGACAAAATCACATAGCCCTGAAAAACAAAGCTGTACCCTGTAACACAGAGGATCCTCAGTTGGTTAGGCAATTGTTGTCCTGCTCACTCAGATCAGCCCAGACTGCAAGGCAAATGGAATAAACATCTTAAAGGACAACTAAAGCCATAGAACAAAACTGAACCAGATCAGACATCTTGATATAAAACCAGAACCTGTTCTTACCTCTCATTTTGATACAGCGCTGGGAAATTTACCTAAATAACATATGGTTTGTGCTTTCTCAGCATTCTAGTATCAGACAGTTTGGTCAACGACCATTATGTTCTGCACATGCTCAGTCCTTTGCTATGGCACAAACTTGTTACAGTTGGTCACACCCATTAATTATCTCTAGCCAATCCTTTTACAGGACAGATAGCAAGGAAGCATGTGACTGAGGTCAGAGGTGTGGTCTACACTGCACATATATACATATACTTCATCCAGTTTTTAACAGGCTTTGATTTACTTTGAGAAGTTTACTAAATTGGCATTTTATAGTTTATTGGTGTTTATAGGGGGGTTGTTTTCAGATTCTGGAGTATACAAAATTGGGTTTAGTTCTCCTTTAAGGTGTTCGGCTGCACAGAAAGGTGTAGGGCACATCTTGTATATGGGGGCGTCTGTGAACTTTCTATGGGGCTGCCTTTGGGAGTAAGTCAACCCTCGCTTTATACTCGAGTCAAGCAGGTTTCCTAGTAAGTATCTCTAGTATATACGGTATATCTTTTCCTCTTCTGTATAAACACTTTCTTTTTAAAGGATCTTGGAATTTTTCTTGGTAGAGGAAAGCACAAGATAAAAATACTTCTACTTGTCCATGGTCAATGATTAATGGTACATGTTGTCTTCATACAAGCACCCAAGAGTATGCCCATGCCTTATGCACCACATAATCTCCCCAAACATATGCTTTTTTAAAATAGCCACAAGACTGAAAATATATTTCCTCTCTCCCTAAGGTGTGAGAAGAGGTGTGATGCACAGGCCAAAAAAGCTGATCTGCAAAGAAAGAGTAATGGGGATATATGATTTTTTGTGATGTGATTTTTAACTTTATATTTCTTAGCCTAATCCTACTGTATATCTTGGGCTGCCTGACCCTCCTCAATGACTTTTTTGAGGGGGCGGTAATACAGGCAACCATCCCTCTTACCTTTGTCAGAGGCTCCTATCCATACCAGAAGCCATCTGTACTTCTACAGATATTGGTGATTCGGCTTTTTCTTTTCATGTGGTGAACATACTTACCTAGCATAGGGACCCAGACCAGGGACATCCCTTTCTGAACTAGTAGGAGCACTGAGTGCTCAGGATACTAGGGCTTTTCCCCAATGGGGGAGGTGAGAAGTATACAAAATATAGTATCTCCACCCCCTTTACCTGTGCTCTACTAGTCTGATAAACCTGGGGAGGTTAACGACAACCAGTTACCTCTCCCTACTGATATATTTTTTGCTACACATTAGATGTTCCCTATTTGTCAAACATTTTTAATTGTGTGTGTTTTTTATATATTTTAATGCATATCTAGTAAAGTTTATAATTATTTTAATTCACTTTCACTCTGGAACTAACATACTTATAGTTGGGGTAATAAATTGGAAGGGGATACTTGATCTTCTTCCTCTTTTCCTCGCTCTTTTTCTCCCTAAGGTGTCAATAGGCAAAGGAGAAACAAGAGCTATTGATTGCAAACCAGTAAAGGTACAATATAAATTATCATCATCAAACAACCACCTGACCAGTTTTTTTGAGCAAGGGAAAATGCACTAAACATTGATAGATTAGACATTTGTAATTACCCAATGTCTACCTAGTAGTGTATGGCCAGCATAACTTTTCAGAAGATACATTTTAAATAAAACTACGACAGTTTAGAAACACATGCCAGTCACGAGACAGTCCAGAGTAGAAAGAGAGACTTTACAAGCTTATAACTTTGGATCGACACTAAGACATCATCCAATACTTGTTTGAAAGGTAGGTCAAATAGTGGCAATATATGGATGTGGATATTTGCAAATGAGGAGGCAAAAGGAATGAATACGTACAGATACAGGCTACATCAAAAACAGCAAAGCTTAACTTTAAGGGGAAATTCTCGCATTCTACAGAAATCAGACTTAAAAAAATGAATTTTACCAAATTTCAAAAAGGCTTTATTACAAACATGTATAATTATGTAAATGAAACATTTTACATGGTTTGGAAATGAAGGTTTAAATTATGTACTTAACATCAAAATATATGTAAAACATGTCCACAACAGGTAGATAATTTCATCCGCTTTACGAGCACTCAAAACACAACCACTGAACAAGTGGTAAGATTTAAAAACATAAAGTAACCTGTGGTATATTATATGGTACAACCTGTTTTATGAATTTACTTGTTTGATGCATTGTTACAGGCAATTATACCTAAAAAACATTTAAAGCTCATGATCACAAAGGTGACTTTACTGCTGGCCATACACACCATTTATGCCCCAATTAAATTGCAGATTCCAAAGATTATCAGCCAAGATTTCGGCATTCACTTCCAGAAAACAACCTTTTCAACTTTTCGCTAGGATTAGTTACCAACAGGCTTGGTTTGCAGAGCTACAGGTATCTGTAGGTAGAAACTAGCTATGCCATGTGTCACCCAACATGGTACTATACCTAAAAGCAGGGAGCACTACCAGTTTCCAAAAAGCCCTTTTTAATGCAGACAAGTGGAATAAAGGTGCATACACACGTGCGATCGCAGGGCCAACACGTGATGCACAATGTGTATGTACACCGTTTCAGACGATAATTGTGGTGTGTATGGGCACTTTGTCTGCCAGGCTTGTGCCCAATCTGCTGGGCAGATCATCAACGAGCCCCAACTGAACGTCGACAAAGTTCCCATACATGCCACAATTATTGCCCGAAACGGCCATGTGTAGAGGTTTAAAGTCATCTATAATGAAAAAAACATTTGGCCCATTGCAAAGTTAAATTCATGTACTGTTGCTGCCTTAATCCTATCTCTGTAAGTGACTTTGTATAACAATGGTGTCAGATCTGTGTGCAGCACTCCCCCCTTCCCCATCCCCTCGTTACCCCTCCTCCATGTCTCAACTCCGGCTAAACCAACAAGCTTATCAGCGCAGAAGGAGTTAAAAGTTCACATCCGTGAAAACACACCCAGCACAGTGGCAATAGAAAGAAAGCTGTCCTCGCGACACGATCTCTCAGTGTCCTGATCTCTCTTTTTGTACCCATCATCAATCAGTAAAGTCTATCAAGAAGAAGGGGTCAAGTTCAGCCTTACCTCTGCCATCAAAGCTACCTCTCTCCCCCTGCTAATGCTATTATCTCTTGTTTTTTCAGAGCATGGAGAGGGAGGGACTTAGCAGGGAAGAGGATCACGTCACGGATTTGATTGACAGTACTGTAGAGTACAGAATGCAATCACATATTCTTCTAACTTGTAGAACTCAGGACAGAGAAGGAATCTGACAAAGTGATGACACTCTGGGGGTTGGAGGGAATATAACTCATGGAAGAAAGAAAAAAAAAGTTCATTTTCCACTACGATGCCCTTTAAGCCATCATGGTAGAGGATGTAACCTGATGGTATGTAATACATTTCTAGCTTCCATTCCGGCCACACAGTTGGTGAATAACAGAGCCCCAGGACCTTAAAAGACAAAAACAAGACAAAAATAGAAATATTTTTAAAAAGGATACTCGTTTTGTTCTTTTTTGTACATAATCCTGATCCACATTCTCGTGCATCGGAGGGGGATCCTGCTTTTATTTCATTTTCTGTATGGCATTCTGAAAAAATGGTGCGTACGGTTTATATAATCTATGCTCACACAAAAAAAACAAAGCAATGCATGATAAAGCAACTACAACAGACTATATAACACCATGTCTACAAGAAGCATTAGTAGGCACAAAAACAAGATTTAAGGTGGGTCATATCAACATGATTATTTCCATTCATTAATTTGTCACATGGGGCCAGATTGCACAGGAACAGATAAAGGGCTTGTCCAGTAAAACCTAGGTTTCGCATTATCAATATTATCAAAATGCCCCTGACCTGGTCCCTCACTGCCGCCCCGGCTCCTGTTTTGAGCTTGTTGTCAGGAAAGTGTTTATGACTTGGCAAGAATGGGTTAACTACTGGTATATTTCTTGCAAAGACCAATAAAAATGCCATTCCACCCTGGAAACAGTCCCTATTGTTATATTACGATCGATTGAAGCATGGAACCACATCTCCTTTTCCAGACAATGTGGGGCCGAACCGTGTATCTGGAATTCTCTGCAGCTAGGTGGTCTGTTGATACATTGAGGTCACTTAAGGGCAACCATAGTATAAAATAATATATTTGTGTATGGAATATGTGATATGGGAACCAATATTATATTTGTGATGGGAAAGTAGGCCCATTAAATGATACCCAACATGGAGACCTTTTCCCTTGCCAAGGCGAGTTACTAATATCTTGGGAAATTGTATTACACATAGGTCATGTTTGGTATTGGAGGAATTGATAATTAATACAGGAGGGGAATATGTGGTCAATATTCCAGTACATGTATATATCTACATTTATATGGAGTCGGCCTAACTGAGGGGGAATGAATGCTTTTGCTAGTCGTAAATCTGGCATTCCTAGACATCCCACCTCATGCAGCCCAGGGGGGGGTGGTTCATCAAGGGGTTTAAAAATGGTTGTAGCCCCTATAACTGTGTCACTGAGTGAGCATGCTAAATTTGTGTGGACATTCTTTCCCGCCCCCAGACACAGGACTGTTCTAGTATAGTAGGGTCTGTGATATTGTTATCCTTTTTATTTTATGTACTGTTGTACTTTTGTATGACATTTATGGAAACACACTTTTCTTTTATTTTTGTATTATATCGCCTGTCCACCTTTTGGAATATTAAATCTAAAATGTAATAAGTTTTGTCTTTGATGCTCTAAAAGAACTCAGTTAGCCTCATATGTGGTTGAATGGAATGTTTTACAGTGTATGCTTAACTCTGACTTGTGAAGGACTGATGCTAATTAACCAGTTAGTTGTTGGAGTGAATGGTGTGTTAACCATTTAGCTGCCAGGACAGGGGTGTGCATAGTCAGTGAGAGTCTTGGGGGCATCTGTAAGGCGATAACTTCAGTGGTGGCAGCTTGTACCGATTGATTGGTCAGATTACGTGCCCAGCGAACGGTCGTTCGAGACACTTGTCTTGGGCAAAAATGGACAGAGGGCTTCTGTGCTGACAGCCACTAACTTCTGGTCGCAGCTGTCGGCATAGGGGCGTGACGTCAAAGCCATTACTGACAGCCGAAACCAGAAAGTGGAGCGGCTGTCAACCGCAGAACAGAGGGAGGTGAGGGACCGGGTCAGGTAAGGAACTTCAAGGGTATCTTTGACAAATACTGATGTGAAACTTGGGGAGGGGGGGGATCCTCTGCATTAATAGCGCTGCAGTTTTTTTCCATTGGACATTCTCTTTAATGCAACTCTTCTTGTTTTAGCATACATTAAATGTTAAATGCAGTACAATAGAAAGATAAAATGGTTATATGCACCTAGTACATGCCTGGGGCAGCTCTCTTTTAAAATCAAGGAGGCACTAGGCTGAAAATTCCAACTAGGGTGATGGGCAAAACTGACTACATTAACAAATCTGCATAAATAATTTGGCTCTCCTCTAGTAATTTGTACAATATGGAGTATGCACATCATACGGATACAAACATCCGACTTACTACAACTTCAACTTACAAAGGGAGAATGGAGGGACTAAATGCAAATACTGTACAGCATGAGGGTCTGCAGGAATCTACAGCCAGATGGTCCACTGGTGTTTGGCTACTTTTACTATTATTTTACTTACACTATTAATGGCCCCCAGCACCCCTTTACCCACACTGCACTGTGCCAGAACCAGCTGTTTAAAAACAGCCAATAGCAAAGCCAGACCGAACCACAATCCCTTTTTAAAAATGCTGCAGATATCGGTCTAATTTGCATTTAACATTATATGTACCGTTCTAACTTGCATACAATTCAACTAAAGACAAACCAACAGAACCAATCTGGCTCGTAACCCAGGGCCTGCCTGTAATCACATCAGGCTTGTACCATAAACACAAAGAGTGGGTAATGAAAAAGAAAACTCACAAGATAGACATGCAGCCGGGGCATGGGTGGAAAGTTAGAATATTTTCCTTAAGCCTCTTCTCCTTTAAGTAGACCCTACTTAGGTGCTTTCAGAAAAGCATATTACAGGAATTTAGTTTATTATGATACCCATCAAACATGGACTTCCATAACACATGATGCAGATTTAATATGCAAATTTCCCTCAGCCAGTTTAAAAGACTGAAGGCTTCTAAGGTTGTTATAGTTATAAGATTAACTTTTTAGGGGAAAAATATTGAACTTGCATCATATTCCTCGTGGACACAATTAACACCCATCCAAAATACTAAAACAGAACTAGAAAGAAAAAGTATAAACATTGAACTTGGTTTGAAAGGCTGCAAAAAGCCCTAATAATGGTGTTTGGCATGTGCTTGGCGTTCATGCATATAAATAATCGTATTAACAATAGTCTTATTTTTCTCCACACCTCCACAAATGTAATCATTGGTTGCTGCTGGGTGGGGGTGCATCCTCCTTCTGTCTTCCATTTTGTTTCCTATAGACTGGAGAAAAACTTAGTTATATTTCTGCAAAGAAATGGCTTTTAAAGAGACAACTATTGCATCTAAAATTACACCTGTCCTGCATCGTCCTCCAGATCTAGTTTGCTTCATTTGACATTCCATATAAAAAGGTTATAGCCCCTAAATAGCTTTTTTCTTTTTTACTTTTCTATTCCATGATGCTCCAAAAAGACAAAGTCTAATCAGTCAGGGCTCATTGATGATCGCCATGCATACACATTGTGTGGCACGGTTGGTCCCCGCAATCACTGTGTATGCACCTTTAATTATTTATAACTTGATCCCTCGCCGGCACAACACACAGCCTCCCTGCCGCAGTCAGGGCTTGAGTGTGCATGGCAGCTTCAGTATCATTTGTCAGCCATTGGCCGTCATCATCACAACAGATTTGACTGGCAGACGATAACCGGAAACATAGGTATAAAGAGTATATGAAAAAGGAGATGTAGGGGCTGCTTACCTGTACATGGAATATCAATTTAAGGGTGGACATGCCCATGCCCTTTTATTCATGTTTTTCCACATGTGACATCAATGGCTTTCTAGGACAGCTTCACACTGCACTAAACATCCAATTAATTGGATACAGGGATTATTACAACTTTTATAAAAATAATCAACACTATTCCTTTTGGTCTTCATTAACAGTCCATTTGAATTTATTCTAGCTGGCACCTACAAGCTTTGTAGCATGGTCAAAACACAGTAATGAAAAAAACAGCCCATTCAACCAAATAGGATGTCCAAAGAAGGTTTATTTGCAATGCAATGCATCCTGACACATCAAGGATAACTACACAGCCTATACACACACTTCCCTCACTAGATGCGTTTTATCCTATTTGGGGAAAAAAGCAAAGAATCCTGTATAACGAAGTGCTGCTGCATCAAAAAATGGTGCTAATTTTGCCCAACCAATCAATGTTGGCTTTCAAATGTTAAATAAGACCTGTTGGTGAGGCAAAGTTAGCACCATTTTTAACGATAAAACTTTTATTGAATCTCCCCGCAGATTTTTAGTAGAATCTCCAAGCATGCCATGCTTACATTCTAAACAAAAAACAGTAAATTACCAAATAAATCGGGACAACTCTTTTATCGTGGTGTAGTAGGTAATCTTTTATTAAACAGACACATCAAAGGGGGAGAGAGTCCGGTGCAACCGGACACGTTTTGTGACTGTCACCTTATCAGAGGGAGAGGTGATAGTGACAGTTGAAGTGGAACATGTCAGGTCTGACACTCTCTCCCCTTTTAAACTTGTTTTAATAAAAGTTGGTAGAAGAGATTCCCAAATTTCTTTGGAGTTTTCAGTTTTGGATTATTTTTGGGGTGGCATCCCCCTGGGATATAGACTCTGTAGACGTGTGCTACCCCTTGGAGCAGAGCCGTACAGTACACTTATTCCTATCGACTTGCTTCTCAAGGTATGTGGGTGAGTTGAGTTTCCAAAAGATCTGGGATGCCAAGGTTTAACATCATGGGGGAGTGTGTGGCTGTGCAAACCAATACAAGGGATGTCGGAGTTGTAGTTCCAAAACATCTGGATCCAAGGTTTACCATCACAAGGTATGTGTGCGGCTGTACTGAAACCAATCCAAGGAATGCTGGAGTTGTAGGTTGGACACTCCTGGCATACCGTACCGATACAGCCTGCACCGTGCTTGATGTAACAACTAACCACCCTTCCAGCAGGCAGACCTAATGTATGTCATGGCACCCGTACAGACTTAGACAAAATGTAGACGAGCCACAAGTTGGAACTGCAACAATCTTAATGAGTATAACCCTAGGTACAAACCCTACTACTAGTCACATTAAGGTGATATGTGCAACTATCCAAGCTTAGTTAAACCTTGGCATTTCAGTGTTTTGAAAACTAAGCTCCCAGCATGCTGTGTAGCAGAAAACAAACACTGCATGCTGAAGTTGTAGTTTCCAAACATCTGGAGTTCCAAGGTTTCACATTACAGTTAAGAAGGATCGTTACCTACCATTATAACTAGGCTCTAGGTGGTCTTGTTATGGACAATAGCTAAAGGCCTGAACATGCAGGCACCGGACAGGATATAGTATCCTCCCCATCCATGGAGGATGGCATGATGTGGCAGTGAAGCTATACAACCCCGTCTACAATGACACCATAACCGAGGCTGATGTTCATATCCAACGCCGGAGTACCCACAATCCGTGCGCTCAGTTAATCAACAGCGTACGCCGCGCACCAGAGTAACTAGAAACGGCGGGGGGGCTTGAATGAGGTCACGTGAAATTTCAACCAACGAAAACGTCGTGTCGTAAAACCCATTTTTTTAACTTGTGAGGGCGGTGTCGATGATGATGTGCCAGATACAAAACAGCTGTTAAGGAATGTCATAAGGACTGCAGTGACTTTGTATGTTATGGGGCGGGTACTGTTTCCTCCTTCACGGATTAAAAAAGCCTTGTGGAATAATCACGTGACCTGTGGAACATATTTGGAACAAGTGCTAGTTTACCCCCATTGCATATATGAGCAACAGCATTCGCAGGTGGCTCCCCAGAGAAGACTCCAGGTGAATAGATTGTCTATGTGTTATCGTTACAAAGCCTAATAGCTCAACATTAAACCAACTGGTTAACTGAACTTAGAACTTGGGTAGGTAGTGGGTTGTGAAGGTTCCTCCCAATGGGTTTGATGATAGCCCAAGGTATGAGTTTAGAGCCATTGGCCATTATATCTTTCCATTTCCTGGCAGCACTTGCGTATGTAATAGTCTGCAGGTCTGCACAATTGTCACCCACCATTATTAATGCCACAAACAGACACCACACTGAAGGGATTTGGAATGGGAACCATTAGAAATGATTTCAAACAATGCACCAGTGGCAGAATTGGTGTTTCCTCTAGTGGGAATGCACAGATATCCGTGGAATGTAAGCACGGTGGTGTGACGCACAAATAGTAACTTTGCAAGCCAATAATTTTACACTGCCACACAACGTACGTTAAGGGCTCGTTTTCTTCACTAATCGATACTGGCAAGGAAAGGACAAACGTAACTGGTAAAATAAATATACGCAGGACAATCGGTTCAAATTGTTGTTCATTTAGGCTTAAGCTACTACAAGTGGTAATTATGGGCCATGTGTGATTCAATTATTAATTCATCAGTATGGCAATATTATATAGAACAGCGTTCCCAAACCCTGCCCTCCAAGATCCATGTGAGCAGCAATATTGTTGAAATCTACAGAAATTCAAAGTCGGAGCCGTGGAATAACGCCCATTGGGGTTTGATTGTTTCAGAGTGAGAGTTGGGTTAAATAAATGGAATGCATGTTATGGAATCGTGTTTGAATCTTTGGTCCTAACTGATTGATCTGTACAGGAATTTGGTGAGATATTACTGGTCTTCTTTACTAGGAATGATGTACACAAGGGATAAAACTCTGCATTAAGGGTAATGTGATCAATCAAATAACAAGGAATGTAATATAAAGTCCTCTTACCTTCCACAATAATCCCTTAATAGACCATTCTGTCTCCGCACAGTAAAATTAAACCAAAAAGTTCGCAATTGTCAGTTACCTGATCCCTGAACTGCTACATTTTACACTTTATCACCTGCATTACTAACCAAATATTTAAGGATAATTTGTCCTCATTCTGGCAAATAAGCTTGGCCCTCCCCCATGCAGTCAATCGAGGCGTGTACAACAGACAATCACAAAAAATGAGTAACTGCTGTTTCCTCTGCTGCCTCCTCTCACATGCTCAAGCTTATAAAAAGCTCATTGAGCAGAGGGAGGAGGCAGATACCTTTACCAAGGTAAGGTTTCAAGCAATAACTTGCAGTCACCAGTTTATTTTAGGCATACCATACCCCTCACCCAGACCCAAATTGTATACTTACCTTTGTCCCCAGAGAGATCCAGCGCAAATCTGATGGCCCATCTCTTAAGGTTACACCTCATATGACCGCTTTATAACGCTTATTACTGTCACAGATGTAGAAGAGATCTTGGTGAGTCCTGCTGGTATATCTGGTAATGCTGGGGATGACTTTTCGCATTCCTACCCCATCGGGAGGTGGCATGGGAATGCTGATCGTTTCAGAGGTGAATACTTAAGGGACCCATACATCTATCATATTATTCGATAATCCACTGATCACATATTTATTTTGCTTTAAAAAACATAACCACAGACATCATTATTCAGGGATAAGTGACTGTTGTGTACCGTCTGTTACAATGTACGAATAGTCAGAATTGTGCGCCATTGTGCAGGCCAACTTCAATCTGTCCAAGGGTTGTAGTAATACCCCGGGAAGTTGTGCGTCTGCAGAGTAATGCCGAAGAAAACATACGGAAGTAAATAATGTTACAGGACAATAGTGGCCATATAAGAGTCACCTTTGGAGAACATGCCCGTCCCTAATTAAAAAATGTTAGAAAGGCTGCCCCCCCTAGCATGCAACACATTGCACGGGCAAGCACAGGGTTTCCATGGGAGGGATCACACTTGGGTACGAGGTGGGAGTTAGCTTCGCAGGAAAAAAGGCAATTGAGGGTCGCACTCCAAGAAATTAGAACAATTTTATTGTGTGATGTGTGGATCACAATAAAATTGTTCAAATTTCTTGGAAGTAAAGGTTTACAGAAAAACAACCCACACAGATCAGTATTTGATGTTTGACTCCCACCACCCTTTAGATCACAAGCTGGGTGTCATCAGAACCCTGCAACACAGAGCATAGAACACCCCCACTAGCACAGAGGTGAAGGCTAAAGAAATGAAACATCTCTAAAGGAGCCCTTAAAACTTGTGGATATCCAGACTGGGCCTTTGTCAAAACTGACTGTTGTACTGACTCCAGACTACTGTTGTACTGACTGTTGTACTGACTCCAGACTACTGTTGTACTGACTGTTGTACTGACTCCAGACTACTGCTTTATTCAAGTAACCTCAACACACTCCCCGTCTAAAATCATTAATGTAGGCTGAAATAAGATTTTACGATTGTATAGAAAAAGTGGGCATTTGCAGGGCTGATATTTACTAATAAATGAAAGTGTTGGTTTACATAGAGGGGTCTATTGTAGGGAGTAACCAACTAAAGTTTAATTATACTAAGTAACATTCCTACCGTACCTTAACATTCACGCATCTAAATCGAGCACTTTTAACAGGTCCATTATGCATTAGCCAGTTCTTCAACTTGATCTCTGCTTGTGTCTTGTTGTTATGGCTGCTATTGTGGGTAGGACAGAAAGGCTCTAAACCAGACTCACAAAAGAAAACATTGAACTGATTTAATGTTCCCATACCAGACCATAGTACATAGTAACCATATATAAAATGTCATGTCTGTACAATTTACCACTAACCATAATCATATCATACAATCTCATTACTTGTACTTTGTATATAATTATAGAAAAATCTGTCAATTTTGCCCCCCTGTAATTTATAGCTTAACTGCACATAATAGACGCATTAGATGCTTTGTGGTACCCCCTTTAAATCAATTCCCCACTAATACAGTGGTTTAACGGGCATTTTTACAATATAAAGAACCTTGCAGCTTACATTTTGAATGAACTTTTTTTTTTTTTTGGAGGCTATGGTAACCGTAAGGGTGTCCAGTGCTCTATTTTATTTCTATAGCATTGTGTACCTTTTAGAGGATACAGAAAGTGCTGTCATATACTCAAATTACATCACGTTATATTGTACATTAACGGGTGAAACTGAATTTAAAACCACCCCATCACCAGCTTAGTACCCACCGGATGAGGACTCTCCTCTGCGAGTACATCGGTTTGGTCGCCTTAATCACATTGGGTCCCCTCCACTGAAACTTCCTAGAGCACCGAACCTCTAAATTGAAATCGAGAAGACACGAGGATTGCAATTCTGGGTTAAATGAGGCCAAGTACATATGTGGTTTATTTTATTCTAACACTCTTACCTACTATACCAACTATTGCTTCCTTTGTCGCCCACCTCTAAAAGCTTCATTTCCCTTTTCCTTTCATTTAATTGTTGCTATTAATTGTTCTTTGTTCTGGTCTTATCCCTAGTAAGACAAAGACCAAATGGTTGGCAGTTAAATATATATTTATTAAAAAAACTTACAGCACTAGGGAGGGTGTTTACTGGAGTTAACTCATAAAGTAAATATTATTTAAAAAAAATCATCTCCGGATATCAAAAATTTATCCCCTATGACATAGTTCATTCTATGTATATGTCAGTAACTATCCATGCTTTTAGCAGTAAGAATGATTTTTTAAATGCCCATTCCTGTAAACTACAGTAAAAATGGCACCATTTTGTTCGTTGATCTGTCCCCTATTTCGTTAGATACCAATCTGATACACCAACATCTACACTTTTACGCATTGGCAATCAAGTGCCTTAGTATCATAATCTCGTTGATATGTATAGTTTGACTGGCGAGTTAGAAGGGAGACAGTTGGGTATGAGAAATGCATGTGGGAATCATTCCCTCTCTCCAATGCTACTTTCATAAGAGATTACGGAGCATGCTGCCCTTTTATAACGCGGAGTCCGTTTCCGGCCCCGGGGGTCTGGGGGAGACGGAGGGGACAAGCTTGAGCCAACAACAGTTGCTGGATTAATCATGCAGCAGCAACACACCTCAGAGTTTGCTCTGCTTCAATATATCTCATTTTATTGACACTGTCACAAGTCAGGTTTGTTTCAAGTGTTATACATGTCCTTGACCAACAGCTAAGTGAAAGTGAACTATAACAGAGCATCACCTTAACTAATGTATTAGGACAGAGTTCAGCATTCTCTTTAGCTCCTTGTTCTCTTGTAATTCTGTATACAAGTGTTCCCGTCTCTCATAACCTTTGATGATGTGTCTAGCTTTCTCTGGGCCTTAAGTTATAGGCTTTTTAAAGTTACACTCGGCAGTCAAGGAGAAACTTCCTAGTTCTAAACTAGGAAGCACAGGAGTGATGTTTAAAAAACCATCCCTCCCCCCCAAAATCGATCTTAAACAACCTTGCAACACTTCTCTGTCCATCATCTAACCGTTTCCTTTTCAGATCTGCTTGTATGACTTAGCCCTTTTTAAAAAATATTAAACATTTGTGGGCGACAAGACTTATATACCGCATAGAATGCTGTAACAAGCAGGAGTAGGATACAACCTGGGCATGCTCCGTTGCCTTGTGGAAGTGTGGGAGGCAGACAGAACAATGATGCAGGTCGAGTGCCTACTGAAACACACCACCTCTTCCTTTATCTTTGCTGTTAACTTTGGCATTACAACTGCATTTTAAAAGATACTTTTATTTTAACATTTTAAAAGGTATATGTAATGTGCGTCTTTTTAAAAGAATCAACCTGTATGGGCCAACGGTCCCTTTAACTAAATAACCTCATGGCTTCATATTAACATTAGTAAGCACACACACCTCGTCTGCCCAGGCTCATAGACTTTCAAGCAGAGAACATTATTATAAAGGACTGTACTTGTTGAAATTTTGTAAAACTGGACATAGGGCTATAAAGTTTCATATTCAGAAATAATGTAAAATTGTTTTCTACCTGTTGTTGTCTATAGTCTTCTTTAATTTCTGTTCGTTTTTTGAGTTTGTTTCTTCTTTTTCTTTTCCATTTGTTTTTTCAGTTCTGATGAAAGCTGCCTTTTCTTACATCCAAATCTACAGCTACCACAATTAAAGGGGAAAGGAAGGAATTGTTCTAATTAGACACGCTTAGGGCTTAGGCTGTTTAGTCTCTCTAGTCTCTTTGAAAAAAGGTGTAACGAGATACGAAAATATTCCAACTGATTACAAGTTATCATCAAAAAAGTGGAGCACACCCCTCACATTTATATAATATATGTTTACTTTTTACTGGACAATATGAAGATTGTATGCACTTTGTACAATGTATAAAGTAAGTATTCCATGTACAGCTTGTATAAGAGTGAAATTTGCTGCCCTCCTCGCTGCCCCTAAAATAATTTCCCAATACAACAACCACTTAATGCTATAATCAATTGACAACTAAATATAATATCCAAAATTGCCTGCCTAGATTTTCCCTCACCTGGTGTATGTGACCGTTAGTGTTACAGGTTCTCAAGTTGGTGAACGCTAGTAGGTTGCGTAAATCTGGTGTAAATGCTCATGATTGTCACTGGAAGGCTGTTTAAGACGTTTGGCTAAACACCCTGAAAAACTGGTTGCGCACTCAAAAAACATATCCCAAATATGTCTTTTGCAATTGATGTACGGAGTACTGCCACCATACGCAGCAGGTTAAAGGGGTGGTAGTCAGCCCTCACCAGTCAGGGTGTCAGACACATACACGCAATACATTTTGTAAAATTGGGTCTGCATGGATTTGTTCAGAAGGAAAACCTTGTAAAGATTGTGTACAAGAAAGCTGCTGAAGACAAGCGAACTGAGGATATGGATTTTACTGGAACTACGTCCTGTGGTCTGATGAGACCTTAAACTTATCTCTAGATTGTGTCAATTGTGTGTGGCAGCAACTAGGTGAGGAACATAGTGGTGGAGTTGTGATGGTTTGGGCGCATGAGTTTATGGGGGGTTACTGGGGAGCTAGACAGTTCATTGAGGGAACCACAATGCCAATATGTACTGTAGACCTATTAATTTGGAAACTGGGACACAGGACAGTATTCCAATGGATAATGACCCCAAACACATCTCCAGACAAACACTGCCTGCTAAAGAAACAAATTGTATAGGTGTCTTGAGTGGACAAGAATGTCTCCGAACCTATAGCGCACCTGTGGGGAATCCTCAAATTTGAATGGGGGAGGGTTGCCAAGTTCTCACATCTGTACTGTAGCTTGTTGGGTGTATGGGATTCCAGTGGCTAACCAGTTGAAGCTCTAAGTTGAACTCCATGCTCAAGAAAGTTAAGGCGTGCTGGAAAATAATGGTGGCCACACCAACATATTGACCTTGGGGACAATTTAGACATTTTCCACTTGGGTTTGTACTCACTGTTTTGTTGCCAGTGGTTTAGGAATTAGTTGGGAGCTGAGAGTTTTTATTGAGGGACAGCAAATTTACACGTTAATACCGCTGTGGACACTTTTTACACATTTGGTACAAAAAGGTCATAACTTTCAGTATTTTCCATGAAAGATATCAAATAGTTTACCAAAATGTGAGGTGGTGTACTGACTGTTGTACTGACTACAGACCTACTGTGTGTACTGACTGGGTGTACTGACTCCAGACTACTGTTTGTACTGACTCCAGCTACTGTTTGTACTGTTCTCCAGACTCTGTTGTTTTACTGTCTCCAGACTACTGTTTTTTGTTTTAAATGGACTCCAGACTACTGTTGTTACTGAAACTGTTGTACTTGACTCCAGGAATATGTCTTCCTGTTGACTGACTCCAACTACTGGTTCTGAGACTGACTCCAGTACTGTTGTATGACGGTTCAGATACGTGCTCAGACTATGTTTACTGACTCCAGACTACTGTTTGTATGTACTCCAGACCTACTTTTACTGACTGTTTGTACTGACTCCTGACTACTGTTGTATGACTGTTGTTACATCTAGACTCTTAATACTGTGTCACGACCTACGTTGTACTGACCGTTGTACCGTCTCCAGACTACTGTTGTACTGTCTCCAGGACTATGTTTGTAATGAACTGTTGTCTGTCTCCAGACTACTGTTGTCTGACTGTTGTACTGTCTCCATACTACTGTTGTACTGTCCTCCGACACTGTTGTACTGACTGTTGTACTGTCTCCAGACTACTTTGTACTGTGCTCCAGACTACTGTTGTACTGACTGTTGTACGTCTCCAGACTACTGTTGTACTGACTGTTGTAACGTCTCCAACCTACTGTTGTACTGACTGTTGTACTGACTCCAGACTACTGTTTGCTGACTGTTTGTACTGCTCTCAGCTCTTTTTTACGACTGTTGTACTACTCCAGACTACTGTTGTACTGACTGTTGTACTGACTCCAGACTACTGTTGTACTGACTGTTGTACTGACTCCAACTACTGTTGTACTGACTGTTGTACTGACTGTTGTACTGACTCCAGACTACTGTTGTACTGACTGTTGTACTGACTCCAGACTACTGTTGTACTGTCTCCAGACTACTGTTTACTGACTATTGTACTGACTCCGACTACTGTTGTATACTGACTGTTATACTGTCTCCAGACTACTGTTGTACGACTATTGTACTGACTCCAGACTCTGTTGTACTGATCCAGACTACGTTTGTACTGACTCCATACTACTGTTGTACTGACTCCAGACTATGTTGTACTGTCTCCAACTACTGTTTGTACTGACTGTTGTATCTGACTTCCAGACTACTGTTTTACTTACGTGTACAACCCAGCTTTGTGGGGTGTCCTACTATATACTTATTTCTGAAAGAGGGTGTGCATGCCCTTAAGAAAACTAAAATATCTATGCAGTCTTTTATCTTCGGGACGGGGGAAAGCAGAGGGAGATGCAGCTTTGTGGGTTGTCATATAAAATGGAGAGAAAAAAATGTTTGGTTTTATCAAGATTTCTGCTATGTGGTGTTGTTAAGTGTAACCTTCTAGGTCAGTGATGTCGAACCTGCGCACTCCAGATGTTTGGAAAATCCAAGCATGCCTTGAGGCAGAAGAAGCATCTGGTGTGCCGAAGGTTGTTTGGAACTGCAACTCCAGTATGCCGCAACCAAGGCCTGCTGGAGCTGTACATCTGGAGTGCTTCAGTTCGACATATCTGTTCTATGTTAACACTAGGCAGCAAAACAAACTGCTGAACAGAACATACAAACTGTACTTCATTACATACCATGAAACCAAATGTTCATTTTATATATTCTACATAACTCACCTATCCCATTCCTTATATCTCTTGGGACTTTGTTTAAGGACCTGTTTTCTCTTTTTCTTTATGCTGAAATGAAAATTGGATCCCAATGTATGAAAGGATGTTAACTCCTTATGGAAATCTCAGACTTTAAAAACCAACTCCAAAAGCATTGAGTGGACAGAACAAGATCTGAAAATCTCCTTTTATAGTATTATAACCAACTTTCAGTGAGCTCATATCTTTATAGTGAGATTAAAGGGCATATCCACCTTAAGGTCAACTGTGCTCTCCAATAATTAGGGTTAAATAAAATAATGCAGTATTTCCTTTACTATGAACCCTGGGCTACATAGCCTGTCTGAAATAACATTGAGGATTAATGTTAAAATTTTTGATTCCAGTAGCTGAGTGACATCATCTGACTCTGTCCCTCGGAAATGCATGCTCAATTAAAGGGCAGTCCCCCCCAACTAAAATTTGCCCCACTTTGTAGTGTAAAGATCATAGCTTTCTCTTCTGCTCCTTATGTGTTGTTACTTCAGGGCCTGCTGAAAGTCCAGAGAAATCAAGAGTAGGAGCCTATCTTGTGTAATCTATACCTGTCCACTTCCTGCTTCTCTAAGAGGACTCCGACACCCCCCCCCCCCCCCCGGCACTCCGACACCCCCCCCCCCCCCCCCCCGTCCTGGGCTGCATCAATCATGACGTGAGGCAAAAAACTGTGTAAGGTAGGCAACCCCCCCCAACCCTAAAAGCATGGTTAAACATCTAAATTAGCTCCTAAATGTACTTACCAGCCTTCGTTCCCTCGACTCCCTCTGCTGACCGGCAGCAGCATCAGTGATTGGCTGAGTCTCCGCCAATCACGATGCAGCTGCTGGTCCCTTCTGCTGTTCCGTGCAAAAGAGAAGTGGCTGTGACCAAGGAAAAGAAGGCGGGCAAGTACATTTAGGGTCTAATTTAGTTTTTTTTGAACATAGTCGTTTAGGGTGGGGGGTGCCTTATCTTATACCATTTTTTCCTATAGGGTGGAGATACCCTTTAAATTTAATGTTGGAAACAACAGGAAATACGTGCCAGAAAACTATTGAGTGATGTCAACTTTGCCGACCCCCCCCCCCCCCAGACTTTTGGATCGTCTTAAACAGGAAACAGCCAGTAAAATACCAAACTGCTTCTTACACAGAGAATTGTACAGTGTTAGTGTTTAATAAAAGTAGTAGTAGAATTGTACCGTGTTGCCAATGATGAAAGTAGAGACACTTGGATATAAAATAATACCTTTTATCAGCTAACTAGATTGATTGCAAAGACAAGCTTTCAAAACACACTTTTTCGAAACTCCTTAGCATGATACAATACAACTACTGATATTGTAAAGCACTTAAAAGCAATACATCTTGGATATACAGTAATCTTTACTGGTAACTAGAATTGATTGAAAATGAAAGCGTTCGAAGCACTTATGCTTCTTCTTTAGGGCGATCCAATACTGAAACTATTTATACATACAAGAACAAAGACTTTCTGACATTATACAGATGTTATCTGGCAATGGCTGTTGTAAATAAATCAGTAAATATACATTCCTTGATCACAGCAGTAATAAAAAATTAGCAAATTAAACAAAGTGGTCAGACACACAAGGTGATTCGTCCCGCCCTCCGCTGGCTTGTGACGAATGGTCAGTCGGAATGAAAAAATCCGGCCGTATTTACCAAGCCAGACCGGCCTTAAGATTATTTGCATCCTGTGAAAGAATTGTTAATGGTGCCTAGCACCCCCTCCCAAAACACCCCCATGGCACACAATTAGTTGCTGGATGCTGCTTGGCTGGGCCTCTTCAAATCATGTTCGATACCTGCACTTACTGTCTTTTGGTATCTGTATGCGTGTATATATCGTGCGTATATCATTACATAACACATACCGCACTAAATGCACAGGCAGAACACATACATGCTTTACTTGTGTTGGGGGTTTGTCTGTGGGTGGTGCCGATACATATATTTTATCTGCAGGCACCATAACGGAGGGCTGTGGCACTGAGGCACAACTTTACCTACAGGTTCGTGACATAAACTTCCAGCTGGCGCCCCTCTGGTAATGCAACCTGTCCGGTCGCACAGGTCGCCCATATGAAAGGCCGGCCCTGTACCCAGCCTTAAAGCTGTATACACACATACCGATAAAGGGCCGATCCCATCAATATGTGTTCACCACGGTTGGAACTGGCCTAAAAGTATAATACTTGAACAAAAAAACTTGCGTGTTTATTTACCCGCAGTTTGTCTCCCTGTATTAAGTGGTGAACTAATTTATTCCTATGCTTTACATAGTAGAATGCTCGGGACTGTGTGTTGGTGGGTGATCTTAAAAGGACGATAGAATCTTAAAGATTTTGGCTGTCATCTTTTAAAGATCTGTAGTAAGTGTCAATGGAGTAGTCTTGAATAAATTAGATATTTATGGTTTTGGGTGGTTTCGAAGAACCATGACACAGTTAATTTTAGCTGGGTACACACCTGCAGTATATATATATCACATTATTTGTACTCTAAAGATATATGAATACAGACACTTTTTCATGATTCATGGAAATGTTTTTTGCACAAGGAGTCTGACCACCTGATGATTTTTACATCAAACAACGGTAAAGTGTTCCACATCACATGTATTTGCGGTAAGGTTTCCTTCCATGATTAATACATCTCCACCAGCCATGAACGTTTCCTAGACATTCAATAATAGGAAATGTATCATGATGTGTCAATTTACTGATCCACTACTAATCTAATTTTGTGTGAAATTTCTTACAATGAACTCCATACCTTACGTCAGCAGGGAAGGTAAAAAACTCCGAACTGATGGAAGATGTTCAGTATCCACGCTGAAAACCGATTCCTGTTGATCTTTCTTTTTTATTTCTGTAAACCACTCCTATAAAGAACACATATTAGAACAGCTGTTCAGTCTCAAAGAATATTTAGAGAAATCAGCTGGCAAGCACCTCTGTCTTCATTCTGACACTTGTATACAAATAAAATGCAAACTACTCTTCCTTATTGCCTTAAATCTGTCCCTATAACAAGAAACTTTTGGTAACTGACATTCACTGTTTTTTTAATCTATTTTCTGCTGAATTAGGGATAACCCCTAAACAGCGCCCAGTATATGAAATGTCATTTAATACATTTATTTTAGATTCTCTGGTCAGTGTGACTGAGTTTTAATCAATGTCAATCGATAGGAAAGCATCATCAAGCATCTAAAGTGTGTGAGCTGCTTTAGTGAGCTGAGGTGCAAGAATGCATAGGATTAAATGTTTTAAATGGAGCCACAGGTAGCACCTCAAGCAAAGCAGCCCATACACTGTTGGCTGCACAATGGTGTGGGTCGAAAAATCTGTGCTGGTTTCGGCCATGGCCAATGTCGGTTTGCCTGTTCGTCTGGATCAAACCGGTTGCAAATCACGGCAAATTGTGCTGTTAATTGCAAATTAATTGGTTGGTCACCAATAAAGAATTTTTCAACATCAAAAACACAACGTTTCGGGGTATTAGGTGCCCCCTTCCTCCGAAGGGGCCACTCTTCTTTGCATTATTGGCTATTATCCATGGAGGTTGATATCAGAGGAGTGAGCACCCACGTTGGATAGAATGCATTGGGCCTGTTTGCTATTTGTATCAAATCGTGCTGTTCCCTATGTGACTGCACCATCGGTCGCGTGAACTGTCAGACCGACAGTCATTTGTCCCGGCCAAGTGCCCGCTAGTATAGCGAACGCTCGTCAGGACAAAAGTACTATCATGTGTACCCACCTTTAGACTGTTTTAGAAACAAACAAAAAAAAGTATTTTTTATTTGTATTGGTGAGAAATTTTCTGGCTTAGACATGCTCTGTGTACTTGGAGAAAGTGAGGAACGTCCGTGCACTACTTTCTACTCCCTAGAGGAAGAATCTGCAGGACTTATTGAAGTGAAAAGGTAACTGTGATACAGAATGTTATTTGTAACATTAAATCAATAGCTTGTTATCAGGTAGATGTACCACCCCTAAAGTGTCCCCCATTTATCCAAAAAATAGCAGATCCTAGATGGTTAAACAAAATCTAAACCACATACCTTCAATCTTTATCAATATGTTGCCAATCTTCCAATGTGAAATCAGCGCAGTGGCAGGAGCGTGTCTTTTTCGAAGGCTCGACTGTGTGGAGCCAATTTTCTATTCGCTTCTCACAAAATGCTGTTAATTCTGGGTATTTCCTTCTTCTCCTGATCTACAATACATTTATTTACTTTTATTCTGCACTGCTGCAACAAGTTATGTTTTCATACAGCATTTCTACCCATGATAACACCCCTATTCCACATGGTTACCATGGAGCTTGCTTCATATGGCAGTTTTACATTGATCATTTACCTCCATAAGAAAAAAAAAAACTGTGCACACCAGGCTTGATGCAACTGGTGTTTATTAAAGGGCATGTCCACCCCCAAAACTATAATCCCCCCCCAACTACCTTGGCCCCACCATGTAGTGTAGTTTAATCCTTACCTCACATCCCAGCTCCATAGGGTTCTCCTGTAGTCCCCCCCCCCAAAGCCAAAAACTGCCCACCAGGAGGATAGCAGGCTCTGCTGCTACCTTGTCCTCCGGTAGTAATCTTGTCATGCGTACTGCAGCCCTTCTCCCCCCTCCCTCTCCCTCCCTCTCCCACCCGTTCTACTATCCCTCCCCTAGCGCAAACCCCCTTAATATGCTGCTCCCCATGTCCCCCCAGCCCCCAACCGCATATTTTTTTTTTTCAAAAGCTCCCCAAACTCTTACTTACCTCTCCGCTTTCCTCCGTGCAGTGAATGACCGGCAGCCGCGTCCGTGATTGGCTGCCGCTCAGCCAATCACAGACGCGACTCTGCCGTCCCGCCCCTCTGCTTGCATTCTAGACAGCACCTGAGTGCCACCTAGTGGTTACTAACAAAAGCAAACAACAGTATTAGCACAGAAATAGTTACTTGTAGTACAAACTGAAGCACAGTATTAATTCCACATTAACCCTTTGTGTCAATTGAAGCATACCCAATAACCCACATTATATGTATTTATCTCTTGGGCAAAAAGCAAGACAATCCCAGGTTCCACATTCAGTCCCCTAGGTTGGACTGCATCAAGCGTGAAAATCCAGTAGCCTCTCTGTGCAGAGGGTATTCCGACGGTCCACCACCTTGCTGTAATGGTGGAAATGGTCGATCACCATCCTGTGCAGATCGGTCACCTGGTGTTTGGCCATTCTAAAATGACTGGCCACTGGCAGATCATCATTTTCTGTGTATCGAATCGGATTTTGCCAGCGCCAGTTTAAGTGTGACTGCTGTACATTGAAATCTGCGTTGAATGGCCTACTGTTCTTGCCCACATATAGAGAGCAGACACCTCAACACGTAAACACAATATTCCGTGTTACAGTTAAAGTAAGCAGAAATTTTAAACAATCAGTGTGTAACACACGTTACAATTACTACACCTGTAACAGCCCTTGCGATCTGATAATGAAAATTATCTTTTTTTAATATTTATCGACCGGATCAGCCTGTACCAGTGTCGTATATAGGGAATGTCCCTTGGTGTATACACAAAAGGCTTGCGGCGTGTTCCCAACCCAAGTGAAGCGACTCCTTCAACAGCGGGCAAAAACCTGGTCAATTTCATCTGACCATATCAGAGCCCGAAAAAACGTTGCATAAAAGGAACTCCAAAGGCACGTTCCTTGGCAACTGGGGTACAGAATTCCCTCCGAGCTGTGTCACCAAAGAAGTCGAATAGGCATGCCCTTTGAATCGTCCTGTTGACAGATCAAACAGATCCTGTACACCCTCATAAACGGTGACTAAGGCAAGCCTTTAACAGCAAAATTCCAAGTATAGAGGGGTCCAGGCATGATATGGTCCAAAATAGGTGAATTTATTCCTCCATTAGAGTAAACAGACAGGCAACGTTTCGGGCCCTCACTCAGCCCTTTGTCAGCCCTTGTGGGCCCGAAACGTTGCCTGTCTGTTTACTCTTAATGGAGGAAAAACTCACCTCCTTTGCACCATTCAATGCCTGGACCCCCTATATACTGGAATTTTGCTGTTATGGACTATTTTGGGTGAGGCAGTGTAACCCACTCAGAGAGTGCCAGAGAAGTTAATGGGAGGATTCGGTACGATTCTTTATGTTTGATTTAGGCAAGCCTTTAAACAACATGTCTTGGGTGAAAGCTCTGCCCGTGATGTAAGGTGTTTCCGGTCTGTCAGTTTCGGGAAAGAGTCATGTGTATCTCACCATCATAATCATGACCGAGCGCTCAAAATAGTGTACCATCTTGTTAGAGATTTCTACATTTAACTCAATGCAGTCATCCATTGAATTTAAAGAATCGGACAAAGTCATTGGCCTGTTCCAATGACCCGACCAGATGATAACAGTCATCAATATAGCGCCACAGCTTAATAACATGGGAAACCGACAAACAGGTTGCATAAAACAACCACCTGTAAAAAGAAATCACTTTCAAAATGGAAGTAGCTGTTATGCAAGATCAGTTTCCTAATGTATTGTTTGTATATGAACAGGAGGGTTACCCTTATGCGTTAAAGGACATTATACTCACCTCCCCCTCGTTCCTTTCCCCCCCACTCCTGCAAACTACCCAGGGTGAGGACCTAAAATGCCAAGTCCTCACTCTGGGTACTTACAAAAGTCCTGCAAACTGCTTGAAAGCTCCTTCGGCGATGCGGTCCGCACTTTGAAGACAGGTCGCGAGGCAGCCAATGGGAAGTCCCATTGGCAGTCTCCTGGACTTTCACTGACAGTGCCAGTGGGGAGAATTTTGTAGTAAGCATCTGTGAAATAACTGGTTTTATTCTGGCCTGAAGAAAGAGAACATTTTACTCCAGGCAACATACATCCTAATAGAATAATTGAGAATCTTACCTGAGACCTTAAAATTTTTCCAATGTTTTGACATCTAGCTCTTCAACTGTAACGGTAGTCAAGATGCTCAAGAGGGATCTGATAGGATTTGGTTGTCCCATAGAACTAGCAGTTGCTCCTGCGCACTCATGTCTACGAAAATAAAAATATCACTTTAAAGAACTGGAAGAGAAAATAATCTGGAATAATTTGCACAATTTGGGTTTGACTTTCCTCCACTTTTTCATAGTATTTGCATTTCTTCTCTGCAGGGCTTGTTATATATAGATTAATTACTGGACATTCTAATATTACAGGTCAGTGTGAACTGAACATTGGTGCTTTTATATTTACAGTTCAGTGTGAACGGGACATTGGTGAATTTTATAATTACAGGTCAGTGTGAACCTGGACATTGGTGCATTTTATAATTACAGGTCAGTGTGAACTGGACATTGGTGTGCATTTTATATTTACAGGTCAGTGTGAACTGGACATTGGGGGGGCATTTTATATTTACAGGTCAGTGTGAACTGGACATTGGGGGTTATTTATATTTACAGGTCAGTGTGAACTGGACATTCTGAATTTTATAATTACAGGTCAGTGTGAAGTGGACATTGGGGACATCTACATATTACAGGTCAGTGTGAACTGGAGATTGGGGCATTTTATTTACAGGTCAGTGTGAACTGGACATGGGGGGGGGGGGACATTTAATATTTACAGGTCAGTGGAACTGGACATTAGGGGACATTTTATATTTACAGGTCAGTGGGAACTGGACATTGGGGGGCATTTTATATTTACAGGTCAGTGTGAACTGGACATTGGGGCATTTTATATTTACAGGTCAGTGTGAACTGGACATTGGGGCATTTTAAATTTACCGGTCAGTGTGAACTGGACATTGGGGCATTTTAAATTTACCGGTCAGTGTGAACTGGACATTGGGGGATTTTACATTTGCAGATCAGTGTGAACTGGACTTGCGGGGATTTTCATTTACAGTCATTGTGACTAGACATTGGGGGGATTTTACATTTGCAGGTCAGTGTGAACTAGACATTGGGGGGATTTATATTACAGGTCAGTGTGACTAACATTGGGGGGGGGTTATATTTACAGGTCAGTGTGAACTAGACATTGGGGGGATTTATATTTACAGGTCAGTTGGACTGGACATTGGGGGGATTTTACATTCCAGTCAGTGGAACTGGACATTGGGGATTTATATTTACAGGTCAGTGTGAACTGGACATTGGTGCATTTTATATTTCAGGTCAGTGTGAACTGGACATTGGGGGATTTTACATTTACAGGTCAGTGTGAACTGGGCATTGGGGGGATTTTATATTTACAGGTCAGTGTGAACTGACATTGGGGGGATTTTTATATTTACAGGTCAGTGTGAACTAGACATTGGGGGGATTTTATATTTACAGGTCAGTGTGAACTAACATTGGGGGGATTTTATATTTACAGTCAGTTTTGAACTGGACATTGGGGGGATTTTACATTTACAGGTCAGTGTGAACTGGACATTGGGGGGATTTTGTATTTCAGTCAGTGTGAACTGGACATTGGTGCTTTTATATTTATACAGGTCGGTGTGAACTGGACATTGGGGGGATTTACATTTCAGTCAGTGTGACCTGGACATTGGGGATTTTATATTTACAGGTCTTGTGAACTGGACATTGGGGGGATTTTACATACAGGTCAGTTGTGAACGGGACATTGGGGGGGATTTTTATTTACAGGTCAGTGTGAACTGGACATTGGTGCATTTTATTTTACAGTCAGTGTGAACTGGACTTGGGGGGATTTACATTTACAGGTCATTGAACTGGACATTGGGGGGATTTTAATTTACAGTCAGTGTGAACTGACATTGGGGGGGATTTTATATTACGGTCAGTGTGAACTAGACATTGGGGGGGGATTTTATATTTACAGGTCAGTGTGAACTGGACATGGGGGGATTTTATATTTACAGGTCAGTGTGAACTGGACATTGGGGGGATTTTACATTTACAGGTCAGTGTGAACTGGACATTGGGGGGATTTTATATTTACAGGTCAGTGTGAACTGGACATTGGTGCATTTTATATTTACAGGTCAGTGTGAACTGGACATTGGGGGGATTTTACATTTACAGGTCAGTGTGAACTGGACATTGGGGGGATTTTATATTTACAGGTCAGTGTGAACTGGACATTGGGGGCATTTTATATTAACAGGTCGGTGGAACTGGACATTGGGGGATTTTATTTCAGGTCTGTGTGAACTGACATTGGGGGGGATTTTATATTTACAGGTCAGTGTGAACTGGACATTGGGGCATTTTTATTAACAGGTCAGTGTGAACTGAGACATTGGGGGGGATTTTATATTTACAGGTCGTGTGAACTGGACATTGGGGGGATTTTATTTTACAGGTCAGTGTGAACTGGACATTGGGGGGATTTTACATTTACAGGTCAGTGTGAACTGGACATTGGGGGGATTTTATATTTACAGGTCAGTGTGAACTGGACATTGGGGGGATTTTATATTTACAGGTCAGTGTGAACTGGACATTGGGGTATTTTATATTTACAGGTCAGTGTGAACTGGACATTGGGGATTTTACATTAACAGGTCAGTGTGAACTGGACATGGGGGGATTTATATTTACAGGTCAGGGTGACCTGGACATTGGGGCATTTTATTTACACGGTCAGTGTGAACTGGACATTGGGGGGATTTTATATTTAACAGGTCTTGTGAACTGGACATTGGGGGGGATTTTATATTTACAGGTCAGTGTGAACTGGAACTTGGGGCATTTATATTACAGACAGGTCAGTGTGAACTGGACATTTGGGGGGGATTTATATTTACAGGTCAGTGTGAACTGGACTTGGGGGGGATTTTAATTTACAGTCAGTGTGAACTGCATTGGGGGGATTTACATTACAGGTCAGTGTGAACTGGACATTGGGGGGATTTTATATTACAGGTCAGTGTGAACTGGACATGGGGGGGATTTATATTTACAGGTCAGTGTGAACTGACATTGGGGGGATTTATATTTACAGGTCAGTGTGAACTGGACATTGGTGCATTTATATTAACAGGTCAGTGTGAACTGGACTTGGGGTATTTATATTAACAGGTCAGTGTGAACTGGACACATTGGGCATTTTATATTTACAGGTCAGTGTGAACTAACTTGGGGTATTTAATATTTACAGGTCATGTGAACTGGACATTGGGGTATTTTATATTTACAGGTCAGTGTGAACTGGACATTGGGGTATTTTATATATTATTGTCAATGTGTACTGGACTGTGCCTTTTATATTACAGGTCAATGTGAACTGGACATTGGGGTATTTTATTTACGATCAATGTGAACTGGACATTGGTGCATTTTATATTTACAGGTCAGTGTGAACTGGACATTGGTGGCATTTTATATTTACAGTCAGTGTGACTGAACATTGGGGTTTTATATTTACGGTCATTTTGTGCGTCAGAGTGGAGCATGTCAATCGCCCATTAATGTAACAGGTTTAAACTTAGACGGTAACCCACACTGATTAAATCAGACGATATTGTAACTCCAATCTATCCAAAATCCATATTGTTTCAAAACCCATTAAAACTGATAAAAAAAATAGAATTTGCACTTCATAAAACATATAGAGTCACAATATATAGATACTGTATAATGGCATTGGCTGAAAACCTGTATTCTTGATCAACCTATGAAAGGTCTTCACAAGCTGATCTAGGAAACAAAAAAACAGCAACCGGTCTCTTCATCAGCAATGCCCCAAGGCACATTTGCATTAACGTCATTGTCACTGGTTTATGTACACCCCAATGGACACTGGCTCACAGAAGCAATAGATCTAGAACTCTATAGGATCACTGTGCAATTTCTGAAAAAATGAGCAGTACTCAGATCCTAAAGTACAGAGTTGTGATTCCAGGGAGCAGCCAATGTGACCACAGAGGGAGTCCAAACTACATACTCTTCCACCCACAGATAAAGCATTCCCAGACATCTTCTGTAGATGACACTATGAGTGGGAGGGGGGTTATTGCAGTTTTGATGGGGGGATTTCTAACTATGGTCCCTGATCTTGTACCCTTTCTTGTATACACAATACAGTAATGCTTTTCACTTCGTAAATTAATAACAGTGACAATAATGTAGGTCTACTTTGCTTTACTCTCCTCCCCAGTGATGTAAAACCTTGGAAACTAACAACTCCTAAGGCTGAGAATTGTAGTTTCAAACATCTTGGAGTGCCAGGTTAAATCATTGCTCTAGATCTATTGTGTGCAGTGCCAGATCGACATCTCAGGAACCTGTAGGCCCAAAGAGCCTGGCACCCTTAGCCCCACCCCTAAACACAGACCCACCCCCTTTCTCTTTTTGGGGAAGAACATCCTATTATATAAACCTTAAGTGTGCGTCCCTGTGTTTGTCACTGCAGTTCCTATGGAGTCACCACTAGAGGGAGTCTCTGCAGTTCCTATTGACTCACCACTAGAGGGAGAGTCTATGCAGTTCCTATTGATTACCACTAAGGAAGTCTCTGCAGTTCCTATTGACTCCCACTAGAAGGGAGAGTGTATGAGTTCCTATTGACTCACCACTAGAGGGAGAAACACAGGAAAACACAGAGGGAGAACAGCAATTAACAACTGCAGGTAAGGTTGCTGGGACAGAGGGGGGCCCTGGATTTGGGACTATGGGGGCCCTTGGATTCAGTACAGAGGGGGGGCCCTGGATTCGTTACAGGGGGGGGCGGATTTGGTACAGAGGGGAGCCCTGGATTTGGGACAGAGGGGGGCATCTGGATTTGGGACAGAGGTGCCCCTGGCCTTGGACAGAGAGGGACTCTGGCCTTGGGACATTAAGAGGGGACTCTGGCCTTGGGACACTAAGGGGGCACTCTGGCCTTCTAGCGCCCTTATTGTAGCGGGCTTAAAGTCTAGTAGACTATAAAGGGGTTGGATTGGTGGGAGATTGACAGCCGCTCCTCCAACCTCAGGCGCCCCTAGACGCTTCCCTGCTGTGCTTAATGGTAAATCCGGTCCTGGTTGCGTGTGTGATTTGTGTCTTATTAGAGAAACACAATACAATGATCTATAGAATATGTTCCCACTACACCAACTGGATTAGGACAGCCACAGTCTGCTCCTAAAGGGCCGGGGAACCCATGCATATTGCTAGCAGCCTTACCTGCCACTTGTTTTTGCTGGTAATACAATGTGATCGCAGTTGGAGTTGCCACACAGATTAATAAGCTATACCAGCTATCTATATGGGAAATAGGAAACTACATGATACCACCCTCAATGTGTGATTGAAACGGTGCTGCCCCTAGTAAGGCCATAAAAGGTCAGAACACAACCCGGACAGTAGTCTTCAGGTACTTACCTACTGAAGAGTAATCGCGCAGTTTCAAACTGAAGGTTCCGGGTTTAGATGCTTGGTCGTGCCGTGGTAATGTCATGCCCCGCCCCCCCAAATGTCGTCCAATCGGAGTGACGCTATAAAAAGCATGCTTGGCTAGCACAATTACTTTTTTATTTTTTTTTACCATTTCCGGTTTAACATGCGGGAGAAAGATAACATCCGGTCTACAGCAATAAAGATCATAATACTCACATAGAATAGCTTTGTGGTGTGAAAGGGAGCAGCCAATCAGGGTTATGTCAGTCAGTTTACCGATTATCGGTAGTGTGGAAAGCTGCTCCTGTTTCGGGTGTTGATTTGCTATTATTTAATTATCCTGGTGTATTTTCATAATGCTACTATGACAGACACCTGCATGACATTCCTTTATAGATTTGAATTGTGACCCCAAATAGTGTTGCCCATGGTGTGATTTCTTTACTATATCTTTTATTATTGTTCAAATTGATGATTTTTAATTATGAATTTTAATGATGTCATTATGACATCAGCATTACATCATCATATTGTACAGATTTGGATTTTGACCCAAAACCATTGCACTATAACATATAGTAGTGAGGTTGAATAAGACACACGTCGATCTAGTCAAACTTTACACCCTACCTAACAGTTGATCCAACTAAAAATGAGGGAAAGCAATTCCTTCTTGATTCCAAATGGCAATCAAAAATTATGAATCTGTTGGCAATATGTACTCTGGAAATCCCAATTAGCATATCACAGCCAGTGTTAAGGACATGAATGCAAGGCGTGATTGCCTTGTGGCTAAGAGGTTTTATAGGAACGCCCAGGGTAAGGTGTCAAAACACATTGTACAAGGCAGACATTGGTGGCGAACCCCCCCCCCACCTCTATATCAGGCTTGGTTTCTTTATTTTCACATAAATGGCCTCCTTGACACCTTTTGAACTAGTCAAGAGAGGTGTCTTAAACAAAACATGGATGTGCTATGGATCTCCAGTTTCACCTATTGTGGCCAACTTACATGTAGGAAGTGGAAAAACAGGCGCTTAAAGGGTCAGTTCAGTGGAAATTATCAATATTTGTTAAATTGTTAGTTTGTGTAATGCCTTCTTATTATTCTACATATTTTCTTCCATTTTGAAAAATCAGTTGATTTCATACCCTTTGCTGTTCCATGCTGTTGGCATTAGTGAGCTGACATTTCAGGTTCTAACGGTCCTTCTTCTTCCCTGGATGCACCACACTCCTTGGAATGTTCCTAACAGTAATTTCTACTGACTGGCTGTTGGATGGGTCAAACATGCTCAGATCTCTACTGAGCACTGAATCAACCCACCGGTGCTGGGTCAAGGGCAAGACCATAACGGTCTCTAATAGGGGTCCTGCAAACAGGAAGTCAGTATTTCGGTTGCAGTTTTTTATACACAGAAAAAATGCTGAATTGGCAGATTAAGGTCTGCTCTTTTTTCTGAAAAGCATATGTATTAACACGAACTTCCCCTTTAATACCTTTAAGGGCATAGCACCCAGCCACTGGTTCAGATACGTGGATGACACCTGTTTAAATCCACCAGAAGAACTACAAGCCTTCACAGAACACTCAATGCTGTAGACACCAACATCAAGTTTACAATGGAAGAGCTACAAACAACACATGGCTTTCTTAGACTGCTTGGTAGAATTCAGGGAGAATGGTAAACTGAATAGATAAACAATAGTGGAGGTGCACTCTGTCCAACTGTGGGTTAAACGCCTCGTGGGTTCTTCCCTTTGTTACCAATAGCTTCGCAGGAAAAAAGGCAATTGAGGGTCGCACTCCAAGAAATTAGAACATTTTATTGTGTGATGTGTGGATCACAATAAAATTGTTCAAATTTCTTGGAAGTAAAGTTTACAGAAAAAACAACCCACACAATCAGTATTGATGTTTGACTCCCACCACCCTTTAGATCACAAGCTGGGTGTCATCAGAACCCTGCAACCAGAGCATAGAACACCCCCACTAGCACAGAGGTGAAGGCTAAAAGAAATGAAACATCTCTAAAGGAGCCCTTACCTTGTGGATATCCAGACTGGGCCTTTGTCAAAAGAAGTAGAAGAAAGAAAAGCAATGTATCCACAACAGTGAAGGGTAAAAGAAAGACAGGAGAAGAAACATGGTCATCCCATGGTACAATTGGTACATCCAAAAAGACCCACTACCGAAACACTAGAAAGTGACATCATATACGCGTTGCAGTGAAGAGTGCTCTGATTTGTATGTGGGGAAGACCAAACATCAACTGCATCAACTATGGCCCACACAGAGAGCCAATTCCTTAGGTCAAGACTCAGCTTTGTACCTGCATCTTAAGGAAAAAGGACATACCTTGTAATGTTAACATATTGGCAAAGGAACATGACTGGTTCAAGAGGGGTGTCAAGGAGGCCATTTATGTGAAAATAAGGAAACCAAGCCTGAATAGGGGTAGGGGTTCGACACCAACTGTCTGCCATGTCCAATGCTGTTTTGACACCTTACCCTGGCTGTTCCTATAACACTCCTTAGACACTATGCAATCATGCCTTGCATTCTGAATTGAAAAGCCAGTCGATGACTAGCAAAAGTCTAAAAGAACTAAACTTTAAGTCCAGTTGATCAACTGAATACAAGATATACCATGACCTGGATGAATGAAAACTTTCACAAGTCACTATGACATTTTTTTGTGGCAGAATTGCATTTTGACACTAAAAAGCATTGCAATTGGTGTCTTGTTCTATATCTTTTCATAGTGTTCAATGTGTCTCTGGGTGCATTTTTGTGATGTCACTATGACTCATCATTTTACACAGATTTGGACCCAAAAAAGTATTTGCACTTGGTGCACACCGTCTTATTCTATATATTTTATTAGTGTTCAAGTGTCTAAGTGCGTTTTTTAGTGATGTCGCTAAGACTTCAGCATGACAAAGTTTTGCACAGATTTTAATTTTTACCCGAAAAAGCATTGAACTTAGTGTACCTTCTAATTCTGTATCTTTTAATAGTGTTAAAATTGGGTGCATTTTTTAGTGATGTCACTATGCATCATGACATCATTTTACACAGATTTGGATTTGGACTGAAAAAAGCATTGCACTTGGTGCAATTTCTTATTCTATATTTTAGATAGTGTTTAAATGTGTCTGGGTGCATTTCTTAGTGATGTCACTATGTTATCAGCATAAGGAACAGAGGCTTCTGTGTAATTTCCTTGTTTCCATGGTAAAATGGAAATTACCCTTAAGTCTCTGTTTCTTATTTGCAAATACTGAAGGGGAGTATTTGTCTGGGTGCCTTTTTAGTGATTTCACTATGCTCAGCATGACATCATATTTTGCACGAGACAAAGTGCAATACTTTTTTGGGTCAAATTCCAAATCTGTGCAAAATGATGATGTCATGATGATGTCACAGTGACAGAGTTGGAAATTTTGACTTGACCCAAAAAAGTATTGCACTTTGTGCGACTCTTATTCTATATCTGAATAGTGTTTAAATGTGTCTTGGTCCAGTTTTTTGTGATGTCACTGTGACATCATCATGACATCATCATTTTGCACAGATTTGGAATTTGACCCAAAAAAGTATTGCACTTTGTGCGACTTCTATTCTATATCTGAAATAGTGTTTAAATGTGTCTTGGTCCAGTTTTTTGTGATGTCACTGTGACATCATCATGACATCATCATTTTGCACAGATTTGGACCCAAAAAAGCATTGCACTTGGTGCAACTTCTTATTCTCAATCTTTAGATAGTGTTCAAATATGTGCATTTCTTAGTGATGTCACTTTTTATCAGCATAGGGAACAGAGGCTTCTGTGTAATTCCCATGTTTCCATGGTACTTACAAAGGGCTATCAAAGAAAAATGGAAATTATCCAGAAGTCTCTGTTCCTTATTTGCATATACTTACGGGGTGTATGTGTCTGGGTGCCTTTTTTTAGTGATGTCACTATGCATTAGCATGGCATTATAATTTTGCACAGATTTAAATTTGATCCAAACATGTATTGCACTTGTGTGACTTTTTATTCTATGGGGGAGATGCAATAAATTCGCATTCGCAACCTACCTGCACTTGTTCCCGCAATGTATTACCACTTTGCGACTGTTAATATATGCAAAAACGCTAGCGGTTAGTTATTATTATTATGGATTTATATAGCGCCAACATCTTCTGTGGCCCTTTACAATTACATAGTCATACATTACATACAGGGTTACAGGTTATACAAAGTCATACATATACATCACAGGTAATACTAATATAACTAAACAGAGTGATAAGTTTCTTACAGCAAACCGTGATACAATAGGAGAGAGGAGACCCTGCCCAAGAGCTTACAGTCTACAGGAAATGGGGGTGAGACATAAGGTTGCGGGAACCAGTAGGCTGTAAATAGATTAGCAGTGGAGCGTGAAAGGCAGGTCAGATCATATTGGGTAGTCAGATGGGTAATGTCTAGACAGGTTTAAGCTTGTCTGAAGAGGTGGGTTTTAGGGTTACGTTTGAAGGTATTAAGGGACGGTGTGTGATGGACAGGCGGTGGAAGGGGTTCCAGAGCAGAGGGGCAGCACAAGCAAAGTCCTGAATACGGGCATGGGAAGAGGTGACAAGGGTGTATGAGAAGGAGATAATTTGCGGAGCGGAGATTGAGTCTGGGGCGGTATCGGTGGATCAGCTCTCAGGAGGGGCTTTATGGATAGTGTCTTATGCATAGGGTAAGCAGCTTGAATTGGATCCTTTGCGTGATGGGCAACCAGTGGAGGGACTAGCAAGAGGAAGGCATTGAGAGAGCGAGAAGAGAAAATGAATAAGCCTGGCAGCAGAGTTGAGGATGGATTGAAGTGGTGCCAGGCGGTTTTTGGTAAACCACACAGTAGTGTGTTGCAGTAGTCTAGCCGGGATATGATTAGGGGCATGGACTAGAATAGGAAGGTTCGAATTTGGGAGATATTTTTGAGTTGGAGCCGACAGAGTTGGCAAATGAATTGACATGGGGTTTTGAAGAAAAAGGTTGGAATCTAGCATTATTCCCAGGCGCGACATGAGGAGATGGGGATATAGGTGTTGTGTTATATTAATAGTAAGACTAGGAGGGGAACAGATCATAATGTGAAAAAGGACAAGTTCAGTCTGTCCATGTTTTGAGTTTTACATAAGGGAGGGCATAAAGGCAGAGATGGCACTAGGTTAGTCGAGGACCTGGGATGTCAGTGTAAGGAGATCTGGGGCAGAGTGTAAATTTGGGTATCGTCCGCATACAGTAATACTGGAATCCAAATTAACTAATGAGTTGTCCAAGGCAATAGGTGTAGATGGAGAAAAGAAGGGGGCTGAGTACTAAGCCTTGTGGGACCCCCAGGGAGGAGGCAAGGGTGTGGAGCTAATTCCAGAGTGGAAAACACTAAAGGTCCTACCAGAGAGATAGGAGGATAGCCAAGAAAGTGCAGTGTCCTGTATAATCAAGGAGGCCAGGATCTGAAGAATAGAGGATGATCAACAGTATCAAAACAGAGGACAGATCAAAAAGAATGAGCAAAGAGTATGTGACCTTTGATTTAGCACTAAGTAGATCATTGGTCACTTTTATAAGGGCAGTTTCCGTGGAGTGGTTAGGGTGGAAGCCTGACTGGAAGTGGTCAAAGAGAGAGTTAGCAGACAGGTGACTGACCCGTTCAGCATAGACATGTCTATCCAGTAGTTTAGAAGCAAACGGAGAAGGGAGACAGGCCGGTAGCTGGAAAGAGTGGACGGGTCGAGGAGGGTTTTTTAAGTATAGGGGATACCACAGCATGTTTAAATGAAGAGGGAAAAATATTAGTGGTGAGGAAGCAGTTAAAGAGAGAGTTTAGTGCTGGAATGAAGAGGAGAGAGGGGGAATACGATGAGAGAGTCAAGGGGCAGGTGGTGAACAGGTCCTGGATAGGAGAAATAAAAGTCCCTGTTCTGTAATAGTGGTGAAGCTGTTAGGGTACAATTAAAGGGATTACCCATGAAGGGAGGTTAGCCGGTGCAGTGGTAGGAGTTGGAAGCTGTAGGGAGGAGGTAGGGTGTACAGGAAAACCATTTCAGATGTTTACGATTTTTGTCTGTGAAATATGAGGCAATTTCATCAGCCGATAAACAGGCAGAGGTGTAGGCGTAGGAGGTGGCAAACAGAGCAAGGAGTTAAATACTTAAAGAGTTGTTTGGGTTTATGGGAATGTGTGGATATGAGTGAAAGACAGGAGCGTTACGGGCAGTAGACATTAGGGTGAGGATGTTCGATCAGTACCGGCCTTAGGATAAATAGCTCCCTGTGCAGATGTTACTGAGCCTACACCCAACCCCCCCCCCCAAAAAAACAACCACACCCACCCCCTGGGCACACACAATACTCCGTTGAATGCTGCTTGCCTTCAAATCAAGTACCCCCCCTGCGCTTACTGTCTTTTAGTACTTCAGTGCGTGCTTGTTATATGGTGCGCACATCATTATGTAACAAGTACTAACAGGGAGATGTAATAAAGTTCTTATCGTTTAAAATGGTGCTAATTTTGCACCAACCAATCAGATGTTAGCTTTCAAAGTTAATAAGATCTGATTGGTTGGGGCAAAATTACACCATTTTAAACGATAGAACGGTTATTAAATAACCCTGTATATGCACAGACAGAACAGCACAGCATACAGACATCTTAAGTAAAGCTTATATGTGTTGGGGCTTACGGTAGTATGTGGTGACTCCCAAGCTGTCGCCAATCTGCTAATGCAACCTGTGCAACCTGGGGTTGATCATACAGGTTCTGTATGGGAGTGTGCCGGTATTGGGGAGATTTCACCATCGCAAGTGGAAGCAGAGAGAAAACGAGAGGTGAGAGTGGGATTTAAATGGGAGCATTTTGTCTTGTAGTGGAGGAAGCTGGGTAGAGTTTGACAATGGAAAGGAGTTGGGTGGGTAAGGAGGGGAGAGGATTAATGGAGGGTGCGATGTAAATAGACCTACCACCAATTGGGGTGTTGCAGTGAGGTGGCAGAGCTGAGTATGTAGTAACCAGGCATATAAAGAGCAAGGTTTATATGGAACATGATGATGGCGTAATACCACAATGGGAAGGGTTCAATGGTCTGATCCAAGCCGAGTCAGTGTCAGGCACTTCAGGATTAATTCTGGTTTTAATTAAGCCCTACACTTTGAAGCACAGGAAGGGATGCACAGTGGAGAGTAATGAATAGAGTAGTACAAACAGATCATACCAGGCAAAAATTGCAAACTTTTGCCAGCTTTAAAGACACAATTGAAAAGGCGTTGCTTTCATGCAAAATTTAGCTCAAAAACCAGTGCAAAATTTTATTGCATTGCTTGCGCTGGCGCAAAGTTGTAAAAAATTGCGATATGGCTAAGGTAGTGCAAAACCCTCGCTAACACATTAGTACATTGGATATCGTGAGTTTGCGCTAATTTACCCATTAGTACGGATATTACATCTCTCTGTATATATTTAATATTATTTTAATAATAAATACTAATTTTTTAGTAATTCATGACATCAGCATGACATCATAGTTTTGCAGATTTGAATTTTGACCTAAAAAAGCAGTGTAGTTCGTACATCTTATTCAGTTTTTTTAATAGTATTTAAATGTGTCTGCGTGCATTTTTTAGTGATGTCACTTTGACATCAGCATGACATCATTTTGCATAGAAAACATTTTCACCCACCAAAAAGCACTGCACTTGGTGCAACTCTCTTGTTCTAAATCTGAAAGTGTTTCAAATGTGTCTGGGTCCATTTTTTTGTGTATGTCATTATGACAATTATTTTGTACAGAATGTATTTTGACTCTAAAAAGCATTGCAATTGGTGCGATTTCTTATTCTATATCTGAATAGTGTTCAAATTTGTCTGGGTCCATCATCATAACATCACATTTTGCACAGATTGGACCCAAAAAAGCACTGCACTTGGTGCAACTTCTTTTTCTATATCTAATATAAAAGCACTGCACTTGGTGCAACTTCTTTTTCTATATCTTAAGATAGTGTTAAAATCTGTCCGGGTGCATTTCTTAGTGTGCCACTATGTTATCAGAAGGAACATTGACTTCTGGGTAATTTCCATGGGCTACCATGGAAAAATGGAAATATCCAAGTCTCTGTTCCTTATTTGGCTGTACTGAAAGGGAGTATGTGCCTGGTGCCTTTCTTAGTGATGTCACCACGACATCATATATTTTGCAGATTTAGAATTCAACCCAGTATTGCACTTGGTGCGACTTCTTATTCTGTATCTTTTAATAGTGTTAAAGTGTTTAAGTGCATTTTAGTATACTTTTTTTGTACAAAGTTGAATTTTGACCCAAAAAAGCAGTGCCTTTTATGGTGCATTTTTTTAGTGTCACTATGACATCAACATGACATCATTTTGGATAGATTTACATTTTCACCTAAAAAAGCATTGCACTTAGTGCGACTTCTTATTCTCTATCTGAAATAGTGTTCAAATGTGTCAGTGCATTTTTTAGTGATGTCACTAGGACATCACATGGCATCATAGTTTTGCACTATTTTTCAATTCTGACCAAAAAAAGCATTGCACTTGTGTGTGGCTCCTTATTTCGATCTTTTATGTGTTTAAATTTGTCTGGGTGCATTTTTTTAGTGATGTCACTATGACATTGTATGATATCATAATTATGCATAGATAGGGTGAACATGACCGATAAGGAAACATTTGATTGCTCATCATGCATTGTAAATTTATAAAAATAATATAAGATTAGCAGAAACCTCTATTATCAATACAATGCTAAATCTTACAACACAGACTCTCAGCTCACTTTAGGATTTGTGTTTTCAGGTTTTTACAGAAGTAATATGGACAGTGGGATAGAAAGGAATAACAGAGGGAGGAGGAAAAATACAAAATGGATTCCCTGGATGTTTTCCAATCAGATTTCTGATCGACCACAACATTTAAGAAATCCAATCTTCCAGGGGAAAATAGACAAAGGAAAATTTTACTCCTGGTCCGATGTTTATTTTTCCGATAAATGCTCGATACTGTTGAGCGGTCGATCGGAAAAGCAGCACTCAAAGGATTGATATTTTGAGCGATTTTATCAAATTTACCGAATTACTCGAAATATTGATCCCATGTATGGGGGAAGGGGGGGGCTTAAAGGGGAACTGTGGTCTCCAAACAGTTGAGTTTAAATGAAAGGCTAGTTTCCTACCTTTAAAACGAGCCATCAACCACCTCCTCTTCATCTCACAGCCCAAGATATAAATAAATGACTGACCAGAAAGTTAATGGGTGGAGGCTGACATGTGACATTCCTAAGGCTTCTCCTGCACAGTGCCGCCAGCGAGCACAGCCTCAGACTCCCTCATGGGGACAGGAAGTCCCTCCTCCTCTCTGCTGTGTGAAGTCCTGACAGAGTAGGTAAGGGATCTACAGCCTCTTCTCTCCCACTATGTGAAAACACCTTTTCAGGCAGAGTTCTCACTCTGCCTGAAAAGGCTTTTTCCACAGTTTTCTGTAGGGGGTCTGAGTGGCCCACGGCACCTGTGAGTGGGTGGGGCTTATGAACCCATGAGCGGCAGGGCTTGTGCACCCGTGAGTGGGCGGGCTAGGCACCCACGGCTGAGTGGGGCGTAGGCACCCACAAGTGGGCGGGGCCACATGGGCTTTAAGAGAATAGGCCAGGGGGCCTGCAACTGGAGGGACCATGGGATCCATGAGTGGGAGGGACCAGGGCGGCTGCACAGGGGAGGAGGAGACACAGGGCAGATTGACTGACATGGTTTCAAAGCAGAAGTGCAGGGGACCTGGTGATGCTGCTGCGCATAACACACACAAAAATGTAAATATCTTCAAAACTATGTAAATACACAATGAAAATAAATTGTAAAAATTCTCAGAGCAATTCCTATCAATTTACCTAGTCATTTTTGGACCACAGTTCCCCTTTAAGGTTAATGATAAATGAGAATTTCTAACAAATGGAACAGTCCTGATAAACCGTCTTTTGCTACCAGATGATTCTGCAAGAGAATCCATTAATAATGTTGTGCACAAGCTATAAATGAGAAGGATTTTAAAGGGCATCTATAGTGGGAAAATGAACTTTTTTTTCTTTCTTTCCATGTGTTCTATAATTCCCTACAACCCCCAAGTGTCTTAACTTTTTCATTCAATTCCCTCTCTGTCCTGAGATACACCAGTTAGAAGAATACGTGATTGCATTCCTCTACTCCTACTTGGACTGTCAATCAATCCCTGTGACTTGATCCCCCCTCCCTGCTCTGTAATAAACATAGAGATAACAGCATTAGCAGGGGGAGAAAGGTAGCTTTGATGTTGATATAAGGCTGCACTTGACCCCCCTTCTTGATAGACTTCACTGATTGTTGATGGGTCACAAAGTGAGAGATCGTAAACTGTACTGATCTCCTTCTTCCGTGTCTCCAGGCGGCTTACTTTCTATTGGCCACTGTGCGTGGGTGTGTTTTTCAGGATGTTGAACTTTTAACTCCTACTGCACATAAAAAGCTTGTCGGTTAGCCGGAGCTGAGGCATGGGGGAGGTAACAGAGGGGAGGGAGAAGGGGGGAATGCTGCACATAATCTGACACCGTGGTTAAACAGAGTCAGTGACAGATATAGGTTAAGGCAGCACAGAGTACATGATTTTAACTTTGCAAAGGGGCAATGTGTTTTTTCACTATAGATGCCCTTTAATATATCTCAGATCCAAATTAAAAGCGCATTTGGATCCCACTTAAAAGCAATTAATGTGGTCTAGTTTTAGTCTTTTTACTGCATAAGAATATACTGTATATACTACTTAGTATAAACCTATTTTTTTTTACCTTAAAATCATCCTGAAAGTCCCCCTCAGTTTATACTCGGGTTTGTGCTGATCTGGATGCTGCTGGACAAAATCACATAGCCCTGGAAAAACAAAAGCTGTACCCTGTAACACAGAGGATCCTCAGTTGGTTAGGCATTGTTGTCCTGCTCACTCAATTCAGCCCAGACTGCAAGGCAAATGGAAATAAACAATTAAAGGACAACTAAAGCCATAGAACAAAACTGAACCAGAAGTCAGGACATCTTGATATAAACCAGTAACCTGTGTCTTACCTCTCATTTTGATACAGGCGCTGGGAAATTTACCTAAATAACAATGGTTTGTGCTTTATTTCTCAGCATTCTAGTATCAGACAGTTTGGTCAACGACCATTATGTTTCTGCACATGCTCAGTCCTTTGCTATGGCACAAACTTGTTACAGTTGGTCACACCCATTAATTATCCTAGCCAGCCATCCTTTACAGGACAATAAAGCAAGGAAGCATGTGACTGAGGTCAGGAGGTGTGGTCGACACTGCACATATATACATATACTTCATCCAGTTTTTAACAGGCTTTGATTTACTTTGAGAGTTTACTAAAGTGGCATTTTATAGTTTATTGGTGTTTATAGGGGGGTTGTTTTCAATTCTGGAGTATACAAATTGGGTTTAGTTCTCCTTTAGGTGTTCAGGCTGCACAGAAAGGTATGTAGGGCACATCTGTGTATATGGGGCTGTCTGTGGAACTTTCTATGGGGCTGCCTTTGGGAGTAAGTCAACCCTCGCTTTATCTCGAGTCAGCAGGTTTCCTAGTATATACTCTAGTATATACGGTATATCTTTTCCTCTTCTGTAAAAAACTTTTCTTTTTAAAGGATCTGGAATTTTTCTTGGTAGAGGAAGCACTAAGATAAAAATACTTCATACTTGTCCATGGTCAATGATTAAATGGTAACTGTTGTCTTCATACAAGCACCCAAAGTATCCCATAGCCTTATGCACCACATAATCTCCCCAAACATATCTGTTTTAAAATAGCCACAAGACTGAAAATATATTTCCCTCTCCCTAAGGTGTAAGGAGAAGAGTGTGATGCACAGGCCAAAAAAGCTGATCTGCAAAGAAAGAGTAATTGGGGATATATGTGATTTTTGTGATGTGATTTTTAACTTTATTTTTATTTTCTTAGCCTAATCCTACTGTATATCTTTGGCTGCCTGACCCTCCTCAATGACTTTTTTGAGGGGGGCGTAATACAGGCAACCATCCCTCTTACCCTTTGTCAGAGGCTTCCATACCAGAAGCCATCTGTACTTCTACAGATATTGGGATTCTGGCTTTTTCTTTTCATGTTGGAATACTTACCTAGCATAGGGACCCAGACCAGGGAAATCCCTTTTTCTGAACTAGTAGGAGCACTGAGTGCTCTGGGATACTAGGGCTTTTCCCAATTTTTGGGGAGGTGAAGAAGTATACATAAATATAGTATCTCCTACCCCCTTTACCTGTGCTCTACTAGCTCTGTATAAACCTGGGGAGGTTAACGACAACCAGTTACCTCTCCCTACTGATTATTTTTTGCTACACATTAGATGTTCCCTATTTGTCAAACATATTTTTAATTGTGTGTGTTTTTTATATATTTTAATGCATATCTAGTAAAGTTTATAATTATTTTAATTCACTTTCACTCTGGAACTAACATATTATAGTTGGGGTAATAAATTGGAAGGGGATACTTGAATCTTCTCTCTTTTTCTCGCTCTTTTTCTCCCTAAGGTGTCAATAGGCAAAGGGAAACAAGAGCTATTGATGGCAAACCAGTAAAGGTACAATATAAATTATCATCATCAGACAACCACCGACCAGTTTATTTTGAGCAAGGGAAATGCACTAAACATTAGATAGATTAGACATTTGTAATTTACCCAATGTCTACCTAGTAGTGTATGGCCAGCACTTTTCAAAGATACATTTTAAAAACTTACGACAGTTTAGAAACACATGCCAGTCACAGAGACAGTCCAGAGTAGAAAAGAGACTTTACAAGCTTATAACTTTGGATCGACAACTAGAGACATCTCCAATACTTGTTTGAAAGGTAGGTCAAAATACGTGCAATATATGGATGTGGATTTTGGCAAATGAGGAGGCAAAAGGAATGAATACGTACAGATACAGGCTACAATCAAAACAGCAAAGCTTACTTTAAGGGAGGTCTCCATTCTACAGAGGAATCGACTTAAAAAAGAAAAGGTTACCAAGATTTTTTTCAAAAGGCTTTATTACAAACATGTAATAATTTATGTAAATGAAACATTTTACATGGTTTTGAAAATGAAGGTTTTAAATTATGTACTTAACATCAAATTATGTAAAACATGTCCACAACAGGTAGATGAATTTCATCCGCTTTAGCGAGCATCAAACACAACCACTGAATTCCAAGGGTTAAGGAAATGTAAACAAATAAGTAACCTGTGGTAATTTTGGTACAACCTGTTTTATGAATTTACGTTGTTTGTATGCATTGTTACAGGCAATTATACCTAAAAAAAACATTTAATAAGCTCAGTGATCACAAAAATGTTGACTTTACTGCTGGACATACAACCTGTTATGCCCAATTATAATTGCAGATTCCAAAGATTATCAGCCAAGATTTCGGCATTCACTTCCAGACAAACCTTTTCAACTTTTCTGCTAGGATTAGTTACCAACCAGCCTTGGTTTGCAGAGCTACAGGTATCTGTAGTAGAACAGCTATGCCATGTGTCACCCAACATGGGTACTATACCTAAAAGCAGGGAGCACTACCAGTTTCCAAAAAGCCCTTTTAATGCAGACAAGTGGAAATAAAGGTGCATACACACGTGCGATCGCAGGGGCCAACACGTGATGCACAATGTGTATGTACAGCCGTTTCAGACGATAATTGTGGTGTGTATGGGCACTTTGTCTGCCAGGGCTTGTTGCCCAATCTGCTGGGCAGATCATCAACGAGCCCCAACTGAACGGTCGACAAAGTTCCCATACATGCCACAATTATTGCCCGAAACGGCCATGTGTATGAGGTTTAAAGTGCATCTATAATGAAAAAAACATATTGGCCCATTGCAAAGTTAATTCATGTACTCTGTGCTGCCTTAATCCTATCTCTGTAAGTGACTTTGTATAACCATGGTGTCAATCTGTGTGCAGCACTCCCCCTCTTCCCCATCCCCTCTGTTACCTCCTCCATGTCTCAACTCCGGCTAACCAAAAGCTTATCAAGCGCAGAAGGAGTTAAAAGTCAACATCCTGAAAAACACACCATGCACAGTGGCCAATAGAAAGAAAGCTGTCCTGGCGACACCGTCTCTCAGTGTCCTGATCTCTCTCTTTGTAACCCATCATCAATCAGTAAAGTCTATCAAGAAGAAGGGGTCAAGTTCAGCCTTAACTCTGCCTCAAAGCTACTCTCTCTCCCCTGCTAATGCTATTATCTCTAGTTTTTTTTACAGAGCATGGAGGAGGGAGGGACTTAAGCAGGGAAGAGGATCACGTCACGGATTTGATTGACAGTACTAGTAGGAGTACAGGATGCAATCACATATTCTTCTAACTTGAATCTCAGGACAGAGAGGAATCTGAACAAAGTGATGACACTCTGGGGGTTGGAGGGAATAATAAAACTCATGGAAAGAAGAAAAAAAAGTTCATTTCCTCACTACAGATGCCCTTTAAGCCATCATGGTAGAGAGATGTACCTGATGGTATGTAATACATTTTAGTCTTTAGCATTCCTTGTGCCACACAGTTGGTGAATTAACTTAGAGAGCCCCAGGACCTTAAAAGACTAAAAACAAGACAAAAATAGAAATATTTTTAAAAAGGATACATCGTTTTGTTCTTTTTTGTACATAATCCTGTATCCACATTCTCTGCATCTGATGGGATCCCTGGCTTTTATTTCATTTTCGGTATGGCATTCTGAAAAATAATGGTGCGTACGGTTATATATTCAATGCTCAACACAAAAAAACAAAGCAATGCATGATAAAGCAACTACAACAGACTATTATACACGCATGTCTACAAGTAGCATTAGTGTAGGCACAAAAACAAGAATTTAAGGTGGGTCATATCAACATGATTTTCCGATTCATTAATTTGTCACATGGCCAGTTGCACAGGAACAGATAAAGGGCTTGTCCAGTAAAAACCTAGGTTCGCATTATCAATTTTATCAAAAATGCCCCTGACCTGGTCCCTCACTGCCGCCCCTGCTCCTGTTTTGAGCTTGTTGTCAGGAAATGTGTGTAGTGACTTGGCAAGAAGGGGTTAACTACTGGTATTAGTTCTTGCAAAGGACCAATAAAAATGCCATTCCACCCTGGAAACAGTCCCTATTGTTTAATTACGATCAGTGAAGCATGGAACCACATCTCCTTTTCCAGACAATGTGGGGCCGAACCTGTATCTGGAATTCTCTGCAGCTAGAGGTCTGTTGGATACATTGAGGTCACTTTAAGGGCAACCATATGTATAAAATAAATATATTTGTGTTGGAATATGTGATATGGAACCAATATATATTTGTGAATGGGAAAGTAGGCCCATTAAATGATACCCAACATGGAGACCTTATTCCCTTGCCAAGCCGAGTTACTAATTCTTGGGAAATATGTATTAACACTATGTCATGTTTTGGTATTGGAGGAATTGATATTAATACAGGAGGGGAATATGTGGTCAATATTCCATTACAATGTATATATCTACATTTATATGGAGTCTGCCTAACTGAGGGGGAATGAATGCTTTTGGCTATCGTAAATCTGACATTCCTAGACACTCCCACCTCATGCATAGCCCAGGAGGGGGGTGGTTCTCAAGGGGTTTAAAATGGTTGTAGCCCCTATAACTGTGTTCATACTGAGGGACATGCTAAATTTGGTGTGGACATATCTTTCCGCCCCCAACACAGGACTGTTCTAGTAAGTAGTAGGGTCTGTGAATATTGTTATCCTTTTTATTTTATGTACTGTTGTACTTATTGTATGACATTTTATGGAAACACATTTTCTTTAATTTTTGTATTATATGCACTGTCCACCTTTTGGAATATTAAATCTAAAATGTAATAAGTTTTGTCTTTGATGCTCTAAAAGAACTCAGTTAGCCTCATATGTGGTTGAATGGAGAGTTTTAGTGTAAATGCTTAACTCTGACTTGTGAAGGACTGATGCTAATTACCAGTTATTTGTTGGAGTGAATGGTGTGTTAACCATTAGCTGCCAGGACAGGGGTGTGCATAGTCATTGAGAGTCTGGGGGCATCTGAAGGCGATAACTTACAGTGGTGGCAGCTTGTACCGATTGATTGGTCAGATTACGTGCCCAGCGAACTGTCGTTCGAGACACTTGTCTTGGCAAAAATGGACAGAGGGCTTCTGTGCTGACAGCCACTAACTTACTTGGTCGCAGCTGTCAGGCAATAGGGCGTGACGTCAAAGCCATTACTGACACCGAAACCAAAAGTGAGCGGCTGTCAACCGCAGAACAGAGGAGGTGAGGGACCGGGTCAGGTAAGGAACTTCAAGGGTCTTTGACATACTGATGTGAAACTTGGGGAGGGGGGAGCCTCTGCATTAATAGCTGCAGTTTTTTTTTCCATTGGACATTCTCTTTAATGGCAACTCTTCTTGTTTAGCATTACATTGAAATGTTAAATGCAGTACAATAGAAAGATAAAATGGTTATATGCACCTAGTACATTGCCTGGGGCAGCTCTCTTTTAAAATCAAGGAGGCACTAGGCTGAAAATTCCAACTAGGTTGATATGGGCAAAACTGACTACTTAACAAATCTGCATAAATAATTTGGCTCTCCCTAGTAATTTGTACAATATGGAGTATGCACATACATACGGATAAACATCCGACTTACATACAACTTCAACTTACAAAGGGAGCGAATGGAGGGACATAATGCAAATACTGTACAGCATGAGGGTCTGCAGGAATCTACAGCCGATGGTCCACTGGGTTGGCTACTTTTACTATTATTTTACTTACACTATTAATGGCCCCCAGCAATCCCCTTTACCCACACTGCACTGTGCCAGAACCAGCTGTTAAAAACACCAATAGCAAAGCCAACCGAACCACAATCCCTTTTTAAAAATGCTGCAGATATCGGTCTAATTTGCATTTAACAGGTATATGTACCGTTCTAACTTGCATACAAATTCAACTAAAGAACAAACCAACAAACCAATCTGGCTCGTAACCCAGGCCTGCCTGTAATCACATCAGGCTTAAGTACCATAAACACAAAGAGTGGGTAAATGAAAAAAAAACTCACAAGATAGACATGCAGCCGGGCATGGGTGGGAAAGTTAGAATATTTATCCTTAAGCCTCTTCTCCTTTAAAAGTAGACCCTACTTAGTGCTTTCAGAAAAATGCATATTACAGGAATTTAACGTTATTATGATACCCATCAAAACATGGACTTCCTAAACACATTGATGCAGATTTAAATGCAAATTTCCCTCAGCCAGTTTAAAAGACTGAGGCTTCTAAGGTTGTTATAGTTATAAGATTAACTTTTTAGGGAAACGTCCCGCCCCCTCGCTTGCATTCTAGACCGCACACTGGAGGCCACCTAGTGCGTACTAAAAAAGCAAACAATCGTATTCGCCACAGAAAATCGTCTTGATGTACAAACTGAAGCACAGTATTAATTCAACATAACCCTTTGTGTCCAAATTGAAGCATACCCAAGAACCCACATTATATGGTATTTATCTCTTGGGCAAAAAGCAAAGCCCAATCCCAGGTTCACATTCAGTTCATCCCTAGAGTTGACTGCCCATCAAGCGATGAAAATCAGTATGCCCTCTCTGGCTGCCGGAGGGTATCTCCGACCGGTCACCACCTCCCTGCTGTAATGGTGGGAAATAAGGTCGATCACCATCACTGTGCAGATTCGGTCACCTGGTGTTTGGCCATTCTCAAATGACTGGACGCACTGGCAATCATCATTTTTCGATGTGTATCAATCGGGATTTTGCCAGACGCCAGTTTAATGTGACTGCTGCTAACATCTGAAATCTGACGTTGAATGGGCCTACTGTACTTGCCCACATGAGAGAGCCCGAGCACCTCAACACAGTAAACACAATATCAGTGTTACAGTAAAGTAAGCAGCAAAGAAATTTAAACAAATCAGGCTGTAACACACGTTACAATTACTACACCTCCCTAACAGACCTTAGACGAATCTAGATAATGAAAATATCTTTTTATATTTATCGACCGGATCAGCCTGTGTACCAGTGTCGTATATAGGGAATGTCCCTTGGTGATCCATTCAAAAGGGCTCCTGCGGGCGTGTTCACCAACCAAGTGAAGCGGACTCTTCCAACAGCGGGACAAAAACTGCTGGTCAGATTTCTCGACCCCATATCAGAGCCCTGCAAAAAACGTGCATAAAGGAACTCCAAAGGCACGTTCCTTGGCCAACTGGGGAGTAAGAGATTCCCTCAGAGACCTGGGTCACCAAAGAAGCGAATAATGCCATGCCATTTGAACGTCCTGTTGAAGGACAGAACAGATCCTTACACCCTCATTAAACGCGTGGGACAAGGCCAAGCCTTTAAGCAGCCAAAATTCCAAGTATAGAGGGAGTCCAGGCTTGATATGGTCCAACACTAGGTGAATGTCTTCCTCCATTAAGAGATAACATACAGGCAACGTTCGGGCCCTCACTAGCCCTTGTCAGCCCTTTGTGGGCCCGAAAGTTGCCTGTATGTTTACTCTTAAGTGGAGGAAAACTCACCTTACTTTGCCACCATATCAATGCTGGACCCCCTCTAATACTAGGAATTTTGGGTTATGAGGAGCTAGTTGGGTGAGGCAGTGTAACCCACATCAGAGAGTGCAGAGAAGTTAAGGGAGGGATTCGGTTACGATTCTTTATGCTTTGATTTAGGCAAGCCTTTTAACACACATGTCTGCGGTTGAAAGCCTTGCCCGTGATGTAAGGTGTTTTTTCCGGGTCTGTCAGTTTCGGGAAGAGGAGTCATGTGTATCTCACATCAATAATCAGCGATCCTGACGCATCAAAATCGTGTACCATCTGTTAGAAGATTTCTAAATTCTAACTCAATGCAGTCTCCATTGAATTTAAGAACGGACAAAAGTCATTGGCCTGCTTCCAATGACCGCGACCAGATGATAAACAGCGTAATCAATTTATAGCGCACAGATTAAAACCATGGAAACCGCACAAAACAGTTAGCATAAACAGAGCCACCTGTAAAAAGGAAATCACTTCAAAATGCGAAAGTAGACTGTTATGCCAAGATCAGTTACTAATGTATTGTGGTATATGAAAAGGGAGGGTTACCCTTAGCCGTTAAAGGAAATATACTCACCTCCCCCTCGTCCTTCCCCCCCACTCGCAAACTACCCAGGGTCGAGGACATAAAATGATAAAGTCCTCACTCTGGGTACTTACAAATAGTCCTGCCAAACTGCTTGAAAGCTCCTTCGGCGATGCGCGCTCCGCACTTTGATGAAAGGTCGCGAGGCAGCAAATGGGAAGGCCCATTGGCCAGTCTCCTGGACTTTCACTGACAGTGCAGTGGGAGAGATTTTGTAAGTAAGACATCTGTGGAAATAACTGGTTATTTCTGAGCCCTGAGAGAAAGAGATACCTTTTACTTCCAGGCAACATACATCCTAATAAGAACTAAGTGAAGGGAATATTACTGAGAACCTTAAATTTTTTCCAGTGATTTGACATCTGAGCATTCTCAATGTAGACGGTAGTCAAGCATGCTCAACGAGGATCTGATAGGATTAGGTTGGTCCCATAGAACATAGCAGTGGTCTCCTGCGCACTCATGTCTAGTAAAATAAAAATATCACTTTAAAGAATGGAAGAGAAAATAAAAATCTGCGAATAATTTGGCCACAATTTGCGGATTTGATTCCTCCACTTTTCCAGTATGCATTCTATCTGCTAGGGCTTGTTATATATAGATATATTACTGGACATTTCTATATTTACAGGTCAGTGTGAAATCTGAAACATTGGAGTTGGCATTGTATATTTACAGTCAGTGTGTGACAACTGGACATTGGGGTGAATTTTAAAAAGTACAGGTCAGTTGTGAACTGGACATATGGCTGCATTTTATAATTACGGTTCAGTGCTAACTGGACTTAGTGCATTTGAGATTTACAGCCGTCAGTGTGAAACTGACAGACATTGGGGGCGGAATTTTATATTTACAGGTCAGTGTGACTGGACATTGGGGGGTATTTCTATATTTTACAGTCAGTGTGAACTGGACATTCGTGAAATTTATAATTAAGGTCAGAATTGTGAAGGGAGCCATTGAGCGCGACATACTACATATTACAGCGTCAGTGTGAACATGGAGATTGCGGAATTTTATATTACAGGTCAGTGTTGAACTGGACATAGGGGGCGGACATTTGAATATTACAGGGTCAGTGGGGAACTGGACATTAGCGCGACATTTTTTATATTTACAGGTCAGTGGGAACTGGAATTGGGGCGGCATTTTATATTTACAGGTGCAGTGTGAAACGAGAGACATTGGGGCATTTATATTTACAGGCAGTGTGAATGGACATGCGGGCATTTTAATTTAACGCAGTCAGTGTGAACTGCGACATTGGGGCATTTTGAAAGTTCACCGGTCAGTGTGAAACTGGACATTGGAGGGATTTGACATTTGCAGATCAGTGTGAACGGACATGACGGGGATTTTACATTTACAGGTCAGTGTGAACTAGAATTAGGGGGATCTTTACATTTGCAGTCAGGTGTGAACTAGACATTGGAGGGATTTTATATTACAGGTCAGTGTGAATCTAAGACATTGGGGGGGGGTTATATGTACAGGTCAGTGCTGAACTAGACATTGGGGGGATTTTTATATTAAAGGTCAGTGATGAAATGAGACATTGGTGGGATTTTACATCTTACAGGTCATTGTGAATGGACATTGGGGGGGATTTTATATTACAGAGTCAGTCGATGAAATGGACATTGGTGTCATTTTATATTTCCAGGCCTCAGTGTGGAACTGGACATTGGGGGAGATTTTACATTTACAGGTCAGGTGAACTGGGCATCTGGGGGGGATTTTATATTTACAGGGTCAGTGTGAACTGCGACATTGGGGGGGATTATATTACAGTTCAGCTGGAAAATAGACATTGGGGGAGGATTTCTATATTTTACAGTGTCAGTGTGAATAGACATTGGGGGGATTTTTATATTTACAGGTCAGTTGAACTGAGAAATTGGCTGGGATATATAAATTAGCAGTGCAGTGTGAACTGAACAGTCGCGGGGTATTGTGTATTACAGCGTGTGTGAAACTGGACATTGGAATGATTTATATTACAGGTCAGCTTAGTGATCTGGACATTGGGGGGATTTTACATTTACAAGGTCAGTGTGAACTGGACATTGGCGGGGATGTTAGATTGAACAGGTCAGTGTGTGAACTGGAATTGGGGGGGATTACATTTTACAGGGTCAGTGTGAAAACTGGACATTGGGGGGGGATTTATATTTTACAGGCATGTGAAAACCTGGGACATTGGTGGCATTTATATTTAAGGTCAGTGTGAAACTGACATTGGGGGGATTTTACAAGTTACAGGTCAGTGGAACTGGAACATGGGGGGGATTTTATATTTACAGGTCAGTGTGAAACTGGACATTGGGGGGGCATTTTATATTTACAGGTTCAGTGGGAACTAGCACATTGGGGGGGATTTATATTTAAGGTCAGTGTGAACTGGACATGGGGGGGATTTAATATTACAGGTCAGTGTGAACCTGGAATTGGGGGGGCTTTAAATGAAGGTCAGTGTGAATGGAAATTGGGGGGGAATTTATATTACAGGTCAGTGTGAAAACTGGACATGGTGCATTTTATTATTAAAGGTCAGTGTGAACTGGGAATTGGGGGGATTTTACATTACAGTGTCAGTGTGGAACTGGAATTTGGGGTGATTTTATATTTTACAGGGTCAGTGTGTGAATGACATTGGGGGCATTTTATATAACAGGTCAGTGTGAACTGGACATTGGGGGGATTATTTACAGGTCCAGTGTGAACTGGACTTGGGGGGGATTTTATCTTTACCGGTCAGTGTGAACTGGACATTGGGCATTTTTCTATATTAACAGGTCAGTGTGACTGACATGGGGTGGATTTTATATTTACAGGTCGTGTGGGAAACTGGAACATTGGGGGGGATGAGGGAGGAGGAGGGAGGGAGGGATTGGGATTTTATGGGGAGGGATTGGGATTTGGGGAGGGGGGGGGGGGGGAGATGGGGGATTTTGGGGGGGGGAGATTTATATTTGGGAGGGAGGGTGACTTGGGGAGGGATTTGGGAGGGGGATGGATTTTGGGATTTTATCGTGATTTGGGAGGGATTGGGGGGATGGATTTGGGGATTGGGGATTTTCTGGGATTTGAGGAGGGATTTTGGGCGATTTATTGGGATTTTGGGATGGGATTGGGGGGGGGATTTGGGGATTTTGGGGGGATTGGGGATTGGGAGGGATGGAGGGATTGGGATTGATGGGATGGGAGGTGGGGGCTTTTATGGGATTTGGGAGGGGGATGGGGGAGGGGGGATTGGATTTTGGGATTGGGAGGGGGGATTTGGGAGGGATCCGGGGATTTTATGGGAGGGGATTGATTTGGGATTTTGGGATTTTGGGAGGGAGAAGGGATGGGAGGGATGGGATTTGTGGGGGGAGAGGAGGATTTGGGGGGTGGATTTGGGATTGGGGTGGGTTTATATTTACAGGTCGTGTGAAATGGACATTGGGGGGATTTTACATTTACAGCGTCAGTGTTGAACTGGAAATTGGGGGGATTTTATATTTACAGGTCAGTGGGAACTGGACATTGGGGGGATTTTATATTTTACAGTCAGTTGAACTGGACATTGGGGGATTTCTATTTAAAGGTCAGTGAACTTGGGACCATTGGGGGGATTTTACATTTACAGGTCAGTGTGAACTGGGACAATTGGGGGGATGTTATAATTTACAGGGTCAGTGTGAACTGGACAGTGGGGGGCATTTTATATTAACAGGTCAGTGTGAACTGCACATTGGGGGGATTTTAGGAATTTATATTTACAGGTCAGTGTGAACTGGACTTGGGGGGGAGATTTATATTTACAGGTCAGCCGTGGAACTGGACATTGGGGCATTATATTAAAAACAGGTTTCAGTGTGAACTGGACATTGGGTGGGGAGTTTATATTACAGGTCAGTGTGAATGGGAAATTTTTGGGGGGGGGGGGATTTTATAATTTTACAGGTCAGTGTGGAACTGGGACATGGGGGGATTTTTACATTACAGGTCAGTGTGAACTGGACTTGGGGGGGAGGATTTTATATTACAGGTCAGTGTTGAACTGGGACAGTGGGGGGAATTTTATATTTACAGGTCAGTGTGAACTAGACATTGGGGGGGATTTTATATCAGGTAAGTGTGAAAACTGGACATGGGGCTTTTATATTAAAGGTCAGTGAGAAGGATCATTGGGGTATTTTTATTAACAGGTCAGTGTGACTGGAAATGGGGGCATTTTATATTTTTACGGTCAGTGTGAACTGATAAACATTGGGGTATTTTTATATTTAAGGTGCAGTGGAATGGAACTGGACATTGGGGTATTTGTTATTTATTTACAGGCAGTGGGGAATGGACATTGGGGTATGTATATGTGATGGTCAGTTTGATACGGGACATTGGTGCATGTTTATATTTACAGGTCAATGTGAACTGGACATTGGGGTATTTTTATATTTACAGGTCAAGTGAAACTGGGGAACATTGGTGCATTTTATAGTTTACAGGTCAGGTGTTGAACTGGACATGGTCATTTATATTTACAGGTCAGTGTGAACTGAACATTGGGGGTATTTTATATTACAGGTCATTTTGTTGCGTCCGGAAGGTGGAGCATGTCCAATCGCCCATAATGTAACACGGTTAAAATTAGACGGTACCCACACTGATTAAATCAGACAATTGTAACTCCAATCATCAAAATCCATATTGTTCAAAAACCCATTAAAAACTGATAAAAAAAATAGAATTTGCACTTCATAAAACATTATAGAGCACAATAGATAAGAATGTATAATGGCATTGGCTGAAAAAACCCTGTATTATTGATCAACCTATGAAAAGGTCTTCACAAGATATCTAGGAAACAAAAAAAACAGCAAAACCGGGTCTCTTCATAGCAAATGCCCCAAGGGCACATTTGGGGCATTACGATCATTGTCCTGGTTTAGTATACCACCCCAATGCACTGGCTCACAGATAGCAATAGAATCTAGATAGAAACTCTATAGGAATCACGTGCAATTTCTGAAAAAATGAGCAGTACTCAGATCCTAAAGTACAGAGTTCTTTGTGATGACCAGGGGAGCAGCCAATGTGACACAGAGGGAGTCCAAAACTCCATACTCTCCACCACAGATAAAGCTATTCCCAGTACATCTTCTGTAGAGACCACTATGAGTGGTGGAGGGGTTATGGCAGTTTGATGGGGGGATTTCTAAAACTCGTCCCTGGATCTTTTACCCATTCTGTTATACACAATACATGTAATGGCTTTTCACTTCGTAAAATTAATAAACAGTGACCAATACTGTAGGTCTACTTGCTTTACTCTCGTTCCACGTGATGTAAACATTGGAAAACTACAACTCCTAAGCTTGAGGAATTAGTTGCGCCAACATCTGGAGTTGCCAAGGTAAACATCATTGATCTAGATTATTGGGTGCAGTGCCAGATCGACATCTCAGGAAACCTGTAGGCCCAAAGAGCTGGCACCCTAGCGCCCACCCATAAACACCAGACCACACCCATTTTCTATTTTGGGGAAGAACATCCTATATCAAATAAAAACCTTAAGTGTGCGTGCCCTGGTTTGTCACTGCAGTTACTATGGGAGTCACCACTAGAGGGAGAGTCTTCTGCAGTTCCTATAGGACTCACACTAGAGGGGGAGAGCTATGCAGTGTCCTATTGATGTTACCACTAGAGGGAGAGTCTCTGGCGTTTTCCTATTGACTCCATTAAGGGAGAGTGTATGCAGTTCCTATTGACTCACCACTAGAGGGAGAAGAAAACACAGGAAAACACAGAGGGAAGAACAGCAATTAAACAGACTGCAGGTAGGTTGCTGGGACAGAGGGGGGCCTGGATTTGGGGACATATGGGGGGCCTTGGATTTCATACAGAGGGGGGGCCCTGATTCTGTTACAGGGGGGGGGGCGGATTTGGTACAGCGGGGAGCACTGGATTTGTGACAGAGGGGGGGGGGGGGGGGGCATCTGGATTTGCGGACAAGAGGGTGACCCTGGCCTTGGACAGAGAGGGGACTCTGGCCTTGGGACACTATAGGGGACTCTGGGCCTTGGGACACTAAGGAGGGCACTTTCTGGCCTTCTAGCGCCGTTATTGTAGCGGGGCTTAAAGTTCTAGTAGACTATAAAGGGGTTGGATTGGTGGACGAATTGACAGCCGCTACTCCAACCTCAGGCGCCCTAGACGCTTCCCTGGCTGTGCCTAATGGTAAATCCGGTCATGGTATTGCTGGATGTGATTTGGGTCTTATTAGGAGGAGAAACACAATACAATGATCTATAGGAATATGTTCCCACTACAACAACTGGATTAGGGACAGCCACAGATTGCTCATACAAGGCCGGGGGAACCAATGAATATTGCTAGCTAAGCCTTACCTGCCCACTTGTTTTGCTGGGTGGTAATACAATGTGATCGCAGTTGGAGTTGCCACAAAGTTAATAAGCTCTACCAGCTATCATAGGGAAATAGGGAAAAACTACTGATACCCACCCTTCAATGTGTGATTGAAAAACGGTGCTGACCACTAAGTAAGGCCCTAAAAAGTCAGAAACACAACCCGGACAGTGTCTCATGTACTTAACTTACTGAAGAGTAAATCGCGCAGTTTCAAACTGAGGTTAAGGGTTTAGAATGATTGGGCGTGCAGTGGTGGGTAATGTCAGCCCGCCCCCCCCAAAAGTCGTCCCCAATCGGAGTGCGCTTAAAAAGCCATGCTTGGTAGCCAACAATAATTTTTTATTTTTTTTTACCATTCGTTTTAACATGCGGAGGAAAGATAACATCCGCGTTTCTACAGCAATAAAGATTCATAATAGCTCACATAGAATAAGCTTGTGGGTGTGAAACGGGACAGGCCAATCAGGGTTTCTGTCAGTCAGTTTACCGATTATCGGTATGTGTAAAAGCTGCTCCTGTTCTGGGTGTTGATTTGGCTATATTTAATGGAATCCTGGTGTATTTTCATAAGGCTACTATGACAGAACACCTGCATGAACATTTTCCTTTATAGATTGATTTGTGGACCAAATAGTGTTGCCCATGGTGTGATTCTTATCTATATTCTTTATTATGTCAAATTGATGATTTTTAATTATGAATTTTTTAAGATGTCATTCTGACATCAGCATTACTCTTCATATTGTACAGATTTGGATTTGACCCAAAAAAGCATTGCACTTAGTAAACATAGTTAAGTGAGGTGAATAAGACACACGTCGATCTAGTCAAATCTTACCACCCTAACTAACAGTTGATCCAACTTCAAAAAATGAGGGAAAGCAATTCCTCTTGATTCCAATGGCAATCAAAAAATATGAATATGTCTGGCAATTATGTACTCTGGAAAAGTCCCATGAGCATTATCACAGCCAGGTGTTAAGGACATGAATGCAAGGCGTGATTGCTTGTGGCTAAAGAGGGTATAGGAACGCCCCAGGGGGTAAGTTTGTCAAAACAGCATGTACAAGGCAGACAGTCAGACAGTGTGGCGAAAAACCCCCCCCCACCTCTATTCAGGCTTGGTTCTTTATTTCACATAAAATGGCCCTCCTGACACCTTTTGAACTAGTCAAGAGACGGTGTCTATAAACAAAAACAGGATGTGCTATGGGATCTCCAGTTTTCACCTATTGTGGCCAACCTTTACAGGTAGGAAGTGGTAAAAAAACAGGCGCTTAAGGGTCAGTTCAGTGAAATTATCAATATTTGTTAAATGTAGTGTGTAATGGCCGTCTTTTGTTATTCTACATATTTTCTCCATTTTGAAAAATCAGTGTATTTCCTTACCCTTTGCTGTTCCATTGTGTTGGCATAGTGAGCGACATTTCAGGTTCTACACGGTCCTTCTTCTTCCCTGGATGCACCCACATCCTTGGAATGGTCCTAACAGTAAATTTCTACTGACTGGCGGTGGATGGGTCAAACATTGCTCAGACTCTACTGAGCAACTGACTGAATCACCAGGTGCTGGGGTCAAGGGCAAGACCATAACGTCTTCTATAGGTGTCCTGCAAACCGGAAGTCAGTTATTTCGGTTGCAGTTTTTTATACACAGAAAAAAAATGCTTGACTTGGCAGATTAAGGTCTGCTCTTTTTCCTGAAAAGCATATGTAAGTTACACTGAACTTTTCCCCCCCCTTTAATACCTTGTAAGGGCCATAGCACCAGCCCCCGGTTCAGGATACGTGGATTGACACCTGGTTAAAATCCACCAGAAGGAACTACAAGCCTTCCACAGAACACATCAATTTGCGTAGACACCAACATCAAGTTTACAAAAATTGGAAGAGACTACCCCAAAACAACCCATGGCTTTCTTATGAATGCTTGGTAGAATTCAGGGAGAATGAGAATGGTCAACTGAATAGAATACACAATTAGTGGCAGGTTCCACTCTGTCCAAACTGTGGGTTGTAAAAGCCTCGTGGGTTACTTCCCTTTGTTACCAATAGATCGCAGGAAAAAAGCAATGAGGGCTCGCCACTCCAAGGGAAATTAGAACAAATTTTATTGGGTGATGTGTGGCTCACAATAAAAATTGCAAAATTTTCTTGGAAGTAAGGTTTACAGCAAAAAAACAAACCCACAAAGAGGCAGTATTTGATGTTTGACTACCACCACCCTTTAGATCAAAGCTGGGTGTCATCAGAACCCTGCAACACAGAGCATAAGAACACCGCCCCTAGCACAAGAGGTGAAGGCTAAAGAAATGAAACATCTCTAAAGGAGCCTTAAAAAACTTGTGGATATCCAGGACTGGGCCTTGTCAAAAAAGAAGTAGAAGGAAAGAAAAGAAACAGTATACCAACAGTGAAGGTAAAAGAAAGACAGGAGAAAGAAAATGGTCATCCCATGGTACAATTGGTACATCCAAAAGACCCACTACCGAACACACTAGAAAGGTGACATCATATACGCGTTGCAGTGAAGAGTGCTCTGATTTGTATGGGGGAAGACCAAACATCAACTGCATCAACATGGCCCAGCACAGAAGAGCCAATTCCTTAGGTCAAGACTCAGCTGTGTACCTGCATCCTTAAGAAAAAGGACATACCTTGTAATGTTAACATATTGGCAAAGGAACATGACTGGTTCAAGAGGGGGTCAAGGAGGCCATTTATGTGAAAATAAGGAAACCAAGCCTGAATAGGGGTGAGGGGTTCGACACCACTGTCTGCCATTGACAATTGTGTTTTGACACCTTACCCTGGCTGTTCCTATAACACCTCTAGACACTATGCAATCATGCCTTGCATTCTGAATTGAGAAAGCCAGTCGGATGACTAGCAAAAGTCTAAAAGAACTAAACTTTAAGTCCAGTTGATCTAACTGAATACAACAGATATACCAGACCTGGATGAATGAAAACTTCTCACAGTCACTATGACATTTTTTTTGTGCAGAATTGCATTTTGACACTAAAAAGCTTGCAATTGGTTGCTGTTCTATATCTTTTCATAGTGTTCAAATGTGTCGGGTGCATTTTTAGTGATGTCACTATGACATACATTTTACACAGATTTGGACCCAAAAAAGTATTTGCATTGGTTGCACCGTCTTATTCTATATATTTTATGTGTTCAAGTGTCTAAGTGCGTTTTTTAGTGATGTCGCTAAGACTTCAGCATGACAAAGTTTTGCACAGTTTTAATGTTTACCCGAAAAAGCATGAACTTAGTGTACCTTTAATCTGTATCTTTTAATAGTGTTAAAATGTGGGTGCATTTTTTAGTGATGTCACTATGACATCATGACATCATTTTACACAGATTTGGATTGGACTGAAAAAAGCATTGCACTTGGTGCAATTTCTTATTCTATATTTTAGATAGTGTTTAAATGTGTCTGGGGGCATTTCTTAGTGATGTCACTATGTTATCAGCATAAGGAACAGAGGCTTTCTGTGTAATTTCCTTGTTTCCATGGTAAAATGGAAATTACCCTTAAGTCTCTGTTTCTTATTTGCAAATACTGAAGGGGAGTATGTGTCTGGGTGCCTTTTAGTGGATTTACTATGACATCAGCATGACATCATATTTTGCAAGATTTGGAATTTGACCCAAAAAAGTATTGCACTTTGTGCGACTTCTTATTCTATATCTGAATAGTGTTTAAATGTGTCTTGGTCCAGTTTTTTGTGATGTCACTGTGACATCATCATGACATCATCATTTTGCACAGATTTGGAATTTGACCCAAAAAGTATTGCACTTTGTGCGACTTCTATTCTATATCTGAAATAGTGTTTAAATGTGTCTTGGTCCAGTTTTTTGTGATGTCACTGTGACATCATCATGACATCATCATTTTGCACAGATTTGGACCCAAAAAGCATTGCACTTGGTGCAACTTCTTATTCTCAATCTTTAGATAGTGTTCAAATATGTGCATTTCTTAGTGATGTCACTTATTATCAGCATAGGGAACAAGGCTTCTGTGTAATTCCCATGTTTCCATGGTAGACCTTACAAAGGGCTATCAAAGAAAAATGGAAATTATCCAGAAGTCTCTGTTCCTTATTTGCATATACTTACGGGGTGGGGTATGTGTCTGGGTGCCTTTTTTTAGTGATGTCACTATGACATTAGCATGGCATATAATTTTGACAGATTTAAAATTGATCCAAACATGTATTGCACTTGGTGTGACTTTTTATTTATGGGGGAGATGCAATAAATTTCGCATTCGCAACCTACCTGCACTTGTTCCCGCAATGTATTAACCACTTTGCGACTGTTAATATATGCAAAAACGCTAGCGGTTAGTTATTATTATTATGGATTTATATAGCGCCAACATCTTCTGTGGCCCTTTACAATTACATAGTCATACATTACATACAGGGTAATACAGGTTATACAAAGTCATACATTAATAACACAGGTAATACATAATATAACTAAACAGAGTGATAAGTTTCTTACAGCAATACCGTGATACAATAGGAGAGAGGACCTGCCCAAGAGCTTACAGTCTACAGGAAATGGGGGGGAGACATAAGGTTGCGGGAACCAGTAGGCTGTAAATAGATTAGCAGTGGAGCGTGAAGGCAGGTCAGATCATATTGGGTAGTCAGATGGGTAATGTCTGACCAGGTATTAAGCTTGTCTGAAGAGGGGGGTTTTAGGGTTACGTTTGAAGGTATTAAGGGACGGTGTGTGATGGACAGGCGGTGGAAGGGAGTTTCCAGAGCAGAGGGGCAGCACAAGCAAAGTCCTGAATACGGGCATGGGAAGAGGTGACAAGGGTGTATGAGAGGAGGAGATAATTTGCGGAGCGGAGATTGAGTCTGGGGCGGGGGTATCGGTGGATCAGCTCTCAGGAGGGGCTATGGATAGTGCTTTAAGCATAGGGTAGCAGCTTGAATGGATCCTTTGCGTGATGGGCAACCAGTGGAGGGACATAGCAGAGAGGAAGGCATTAGAGAAGCGAGAAGGAAATGAATAAGCCTGGCAGCAGAGTGAGGATGGATTGAAGTGGTGCCAGGCGGTTGTTTGGTAAACCACACAGTAGTGTGTTGCAGTAGTCAGCGGGATATGATTAGGGCATGGACTAGAATAGGAAGGTTCGAATTTGGGAGATATTTTTTGAGTTGGAGCGACAGGAGTTGGCAAATGAATTGACATGGGGTTTGAAGAAAAAGGTTGGAATCTAGCATTATTCCCAGGCAGCGGACATGGGAGATGGGGATATAGGTGTTGTGTTAATTTAATAGTAAGACTAGGGAGGGGAACAGTCATGAATGTGGAAAAAGGACAAGTTCAGTCTTGTCCATGTTTGAGTTTACATAAGGGAGGCATAAAGGCAGAGATGGCACTAGGGTAGTCGAGGACCTGGGATGTCAGTGTAAGGAGTCTGGGGCAGAGATGTAAATTTGGGTATCGTCCGCATACAGTAATACTGGAATCCAAATTAACTAATGAGTTGTCCAAGGCAATAGGTGTAGATGGAGAAAAGAAGGGGGCTGAGTACTAAGCCTTGTGGACCCCACAGGGAGGAGGCAAGGGGTGGAGCTAATTCCAGGTGGAAAACACTAAAGGTCCTACCAGAGAGATAGGAGGATAGCCAGAAAGTGCAGTGTCCTGTTAATCAAGGAGGCCAGGATCTGAAGAAGTAGAGGATGATCAACAGTATCAAAACAGGGACAGATCAAAAAGAATGAGCAAAGAGTAGTGACTTTAGATTTAGCACTAAGTAGATCATTGGTCACTTTTATAAGGGGCAGTTTCCGTGGAGTGGTTAGGTGGAAGCCTGACTGGAAGTGGTCAAAGAGAGAGTTAGCAGACAGGTGACTGACCCGTTCAGCATAGACATGTCTATCCAGTAGTTTAGAAGCAAACGGGAGAAGGGAGACAGGCCGGTAGCTGGAAAGAGGGACGGGTCGAGGGAGGGTTTTTAAGTATAGGGGATACCACAGCATGTTTAAATGAAGAGGGAAAAATATTAGTGGTGAGGAGCAAGTTAAAGAGAGAGTTTAGTGCTGGAATGAGAGGAGAGAGGGGGAATACGAGTGAGAGAGTCAAGGGGGCAGGTGGTGAGACTGTCCTGGATAGGAGAATAAAAAGTCCCTGTTCTGTAATAGTGGTGAAGCTTGTTAGGGTACAATTAAAGGGATTAACCATGAAGGGAGGTTAGCCGGTGCAGTGGTAGGAGTTGGAAGCTGTAGGGAGGAGGTAGGTGTACAGGAAAACCATTTCAGATGTTTACGATTTTTGTCTGTGAATATGAGGCAATTTCATCAGCCGATAAACAGGCAGAGGTGTAGGCGTAGGAGGTGGCAAACAGAGCAAGGAGTTAAATACTTTAAAGAGTTGTTTGGGGTTATGGGAAGTGTGGATATGAGTGAAAGAGCAGGAGCGTTACGGGCAGTAGACATTAGGGTGAGGATGGGTCGATCAGTCCCGCTTAGGATAAATAGCCCCTGTGCAAGATGTTACTGAAGCCTAGCACCCAACCCCCCCCCCAAAAAAACAACCCCACCCCCCTGGGCACACACAATACTCCGTTGAATGCTGCTTGCCTTCAAATCAAGTACCCCACCTGCGCTTACTGTCTTTAGTATCTTCAGTGCGTGCTTGTATATATGGTGCGCACATCATTATGTAACAAGAACGTACTAACAGGGAGATGTATAAAAAGTTCTTATCGTTTAAAATGGTGCTAATTTTGCACCAACCAATCAGATGTTAGCTTTCAAATGTAAATAAGATCTGATTGGTTGGGGCAAAATTAGCACCATTTTAAACGATAAGAACGGTTATTAAATAACCCTGTATATGCACAGACAGAACAGCCACAGCATACAGACATCTTAAGTAAAGCTTATATGTGTTGGGGCTTACGGTAGTATGTGGTGACTCCCAAGCTGTCGCCAATCTGCTAATGCAACCTGTGCAACCTGGGGTTGATCATACAGGTTCTGTATGGGGTGTGGCGGTATTTGGGGAGATTTCACCAGCTGCAAGTGGAAGCAGAGGAGAGAAAACGAGAGGTGAGAGTGGGATTTAAATGGGACATTTTGTCTGTAGTAGGTGGAGAGCTGGGTAGAGTTTGACAATGGAAAGGAGTTCAGGTGGGTAAGGAGGGGAGAGGTATAATGGGGGTGCGATGTAAATAGACCTACAACATTGGGTGTGTTGCAGTGAGGTGGCAGAGCTGAGTATGTAGGTAACCAGGCATATAAAGAGCAAGGTTATTGGAACATGATGATGGCGTAAAACACAATGGGAAGGGTTCAATGTCTGATCCAAGCCGAGTCAGTGTCAGGCAATTCGGATTAATTTTTGGTGTTAATTAAGCCCTACACTTGAAGACAGGAAGGGATGCACAGTGGAGAGTAATGAATAGAGTAGTACAAACAGATCATACAGGCAAAAATTGCAAACTTTTGCGCAGCTTAAAGACACAATTGAAAAGGCGTTGGCTTTCATGCAAAATTTAGCTCAAAAACCAGTGCAAAATTTTATTGCATTGCTTGCGCTGCGCAAAGTTGTAAAAAATTGCGATATGGCTAAGGTAGGCAAAACCCTCGCTAACACATTAGTACATTGGATATCGTGAGTTTAGCGCTAATTTACCCATTAGTACGGGATATTACATCTCTCTGTATATATTTTAATATTATTTTAATAATAATAAATACTAATTTTTTAGTAATGTCACTATGACATCAGCATGACATCATAGTTTGCAGTTTGAATTTTGACCTAAAAAAGCAGGTGTAGTTCGTACATCTTATTCAGTTTTTTTAATAGTATTTAAATGTGTCTGCGTGCATTTTTAGTGATGTCACTTTGACATCAGCATGACATCATTTTGCATAGAAAAACATTTTCACCCAAAAAAGCACCTGCACTTGTGTGCAACTTCTTGTTCTAAATCTGAAAGTGTTCAAGTGTGTCTGGGTCCATTTTTGTGTATGTCATTATGACAATATTTTGTACAGAATGTAATTTGACTCTAAAAAGCATTGCAATTGGTGCGATTCTTATTCTATATCTGAATAGTGTTCAAATGTGTCGGGTCCATCATCATAACATCATCATTTTGCACAGATTTGGACCCAAAAAAGCACTGCACTTGGTGAACTTCTTTTCTATATCTTATATAAAAGCACTGCACTTGGTGCAACTTCTTTTCTATATCTTAAGATAGTGTTCAAATCTGTCCGGGTGCATTTCTTAGTGATGCCACTATGTTATCAGAAGGAACATTGACTTCTGGGTAATTTCCATGGGCTACCATGGAAAAGGAAATTATCCAAAAGTCTCTGTTCCTTATTGGCTGTACTGAAAGGGAGTATGTGCCTGGTGCCTTTCTAGTGATGTCACCACGACATCAATATTTTGCAGATTTAGAATTTCAACCCAGTATTGCACTTGGTGCGACTTCTTATTCTGTATCTTTTAATAGTGTTAAAGTGTTTAAGGGCATTTTAAGTATGACATATTTTTGTACAAAGTTGAATTTTGACCCAAAAAAGCAGTGCCTTTTATGGTGCATTTTTTTAGTGTCACTATGACATCAACATGACATCATTTTGGATAGATTTACATTTCACCTAAAAAAGCATTGCACTAGTGCGATTCTTATTCTCTATCTGAAAATGTGTTCAAATGTGTCAGTGCATTTTTAGTGATGGTCACTAGGACATCAGCATGGCATCATAGTTTTGCACTATTTTTCAATTCTGACCAAAAAAAAGCATTGCACTTGTGGGGGCTCCTTATTTCAGATCTTTTAATAGTGTTTAAATTTGTCTGGGTGCATTTTTTAGTGATGTCACTATGACATTGTATGATATCATAATTATGCATAGATAGGGTGAACATGACCGATAAGGAAACATTTGATTGCTCATCATGCATGTAAATTTTATAAAAATATATAAGATTAGCAGAAACCTCTATTATCAATACAATGGCTAAATCTTACAACACAGACTCTCAGCTCACTTTAGGATTTGTGTTTCAGGTTTTTACAGAAGTAATATGGACAGTGGGATAGAAGGAATAACAGAGGGAGGAGGAAAAATACAAAATGGATTCCCTGGATGTTCTTCCAATCAGATTTCTGATCGACCACAAACATTTAGAAATCCATCTTCCAGGGGAAAATAGGGACAAAGGAAAATTTTACTCTGGTCCGTGTTATTTTTCCGATAAACTGCTCGATACTGTTGAGCGGTCGATCGGAAAAGCAGCACTCAAAGGATTGATATTTTGAGCGATTTTATCAAATTTACCGAATTACTCGAAATATTGATCCCATGTATGGGGGAAGGGGGGGGCTTAAAGGGGAACTGTGGTCTCCAAACAGTTGAGTTTAAAGAAAGGCTAGTTTCCTACCTTTAAAACGAGCATAACCACCTCTCCATGCTCCACAGCCCAAGATATAAATAAATGACTGACCAGAAAGTTAATGGGTGGGAGGCTGACATGTGACATTCCTAAGGCTTCTCCTGCACAGTGCCGCCAGCGAGCACCGCTCAGACTCCCTCAGTGGGAGACAGGAAGTCCCTCCTCCTCTCTGCTGTGTGAAGTCCTGACAGAGTAGGTAAGGGAATCTACAGCCCTTCTCTCCCACTATGTGAAAACAGCCTTTTCAGGCAGGTTCTCACTCTGCCTGAAAAGGCTGTTTCCACAGTTTTCTGTAGGGGGTCTGAGTGGCCACGGCACCTGTGAGTGGGTGGGGCTTATGAACCCATGAGCGGGCAGGGCTTGTGCACCCGTGAGTGGGCGGGGCTAAGGCACCCACGGCTGAGTGGGGCGGTAGGCACCCACAAGTGGGCGGGGCCACATGGGGCTTTAAGAGAATAGGCAAGGGGGCCTGCAACTGGAGGGACCATGGGATCCATGAGTGGGAGGGACCAGGGCGGCTGCACAGGGGGGAGGAGACACAGGCAGATTGACTGACATGGTTCAAAGCAGGAAGTGCAGGGGACCTGGTGATGCTGCTGCCATACACACACAAAAATGTAATATCTTCAAAACTATGTAAAATACACAATGAAAATAAATTGTAAAAATTCTCAGGAGAGCATTCCTATCAATTTACCTAGTCATTTTTGGACCACAGTTCCCCTTAAGGTTAATAGATAAATGAGAATTCTAACAAATGGAACAGTCCTGATAAACCGTCTTTTGCTACCAGATGATCTGCAAGAGAATCCATTAATAATGTTGTGCAAGCTATAAATGAGAAGGATTTTAAAGGGCATCTATAGTGGGAAAATGAACTTTTTTTTCTTTCTTTCCATGTGTTCTATAATTCCCTACAACCCCCAGAGTGTCTTAATTTTTTCAGATTCCCTCTGTCCTGAGATACACCAGTTAGAAGAATACGTGATTGCATTCCTACTCCTACTTGGACTGTCATCAAATCCCCTGGACTTGATCCCCCCTCCCTGCTCGTAATAAACATAGAGATAACAGCATTAGCCGGGGGAGAAAGGTAGCTTTGATGTTAGATATAAGGCTGCACTTGACCCCCTTCTTGATAGACTTCACTGTGTTGATGGGTCACCAAGTGAGAGATCGTAAACGTACTGATCTTTCTTCCGTGTCTCCAGGACCGCTTACTTTCTATTGGCCAGTGCGTGGGTGTGTTTTTCAGGATGTTGAACTTAATTTTAACTCCTACTGCACATAAAAAGCTTGTCGGTTAGCCGGAGCTGAGGCATGGGGAGGGTAACAGAGGGGAGGAGAAGGGGGGAATGCTGCACATAGATTGACACCGTGGTTAACAGAGTCAGTGACGATATGGATTAAGGCAGCACAGAGTACATGAATTAAATTGCAAAGGGGCAATGTGTTTTTTCACTATAGATGCCCTTAATATATCTCAGATCCAATTAAAAGCGCATTTGGATCCACATTAAAAGCCAATTAATGTGGTCTAGTTTAAGTCTTTTTACTGCATAAGAAAACTGTAATAACTCTAGGTTAAACCTAATTTTTACCTTTAAAATCATCCTGAAAGTCTCCCCTCAGTTTATACTCGGGTTTGTGCTGATCTGGATGCTGCTGGACAAAATCACATAGCCCTGGAAAAACAAAAGCTGTACCCTGTAACAAGAGGATCCTCAGTTGGGTGGCAATTGTTGTCCTGCTCACTCGATCAGCCCAGACTGCAAGGCAAATGGAATAAACAATCTTAAGGACAAAAAAGCCATAGAACAAAACTGAACCAGAAGTCAGGACATCGATTATAAAACCAAACCGTGTCTTAACTCTCATTTTGATACAGGCGCTGGGAAATTTACCTAAAAACATATGGTTTGTGCTTTATTCTCAGCATTCTAGTATCAGACAGTTTGTCAACGACCATTATGTTCTGCACATGCTCAGTCCTTTGCTATGGCACAAAACTTGTTACAGTTGGTCACACCCATTAATTATCTCTAGCCAATCCTTTTACAGGACAGATAAAGCAAGGAAGCATGTGACTGAGGTCAGGAGGGTGTTCTGACACTGCACATATATACATATACTTCATCCAGTTTTTACAGGCTTTGATTTACTTTGAGAGTTTACTAAAGTGGCATTTTATAGTTTATTGGTGTTTATAGGGGGGTTGTTTTCAGATTCTGGAGTATACAAAATTGGGTTTAGTTCTCCTTTAAGGTGTCAGGCTGCACAGAAAGGTATGTAGGGCCACATCTGTAATGGGGCTGTCTGTGGAACTTTCTATGGGGCTGCCTTTGGGAGTAAGTCAACCCTCGCTTATACTCGAGTCAAGCAGGTTTTCCTAGTATAACTCTAGTATACGGTATATCTTTTCCTCTTCTGTATAAAACTTTTCTTTTTAAAGGATTGGAATTTTTCTTGGTAGAGGAAAGCACAAGATAAAAATACTTCATACTTGTCCATGGTCAATGATTAAATGGTAACTGTTGTCTTCATACAAGCACCCAAGAGTATGCCCATATGCCTTATGCACCACATAATCTTCCCCAAACATATCTGTTTTAAAATAGCCACAAGACTGAAAATAATTTCCTCTCTCCCTAAGGTTAGGAGAAAGGTGTGATGCACAGGCCAAAAAAGCTGATCTGCAAAGAAAGAGAATTGGGGATATATGTGATTTTTGTGATGTGATTTTTAACTTTATTTGTATTTCTTAGCCTAATCCTACTGTATATCTTGCGCCTGACCTCCTCAATGACTTTTTTGAGGGGGGCGTAATACAGGCAACCATCCTCTTACCCTTTGTCAGAGGCTTCCATACCAGAAGCCATCTGTACTTCTACAGATATGGGATTCTGGCTTTTTCTTTTCTCATGTTGGAAATACTTACCTAGCATAGGGACCCAGACCAGGGACATCCTTTTCTGAACTAGTAGGAGCACTGAGTGCTCTAGGATACTAGGGCTTTTCCCAATTTTTGGGGAGGTGAAGAAGTATACAAAATATAGTATCTCCTACCCCCTTTACCTGTGCTCTACTAGCTCTGTATAAACCTGGGGAGGTTAACGACAACCAGTTACCTCTCCCTACTGATAATTTTTTGCTACACATAGATGTTCCCTTATGTCAAACATATTTTTAATTGTGTTGTGTTTTTAATTTAATGCATATCTAGTAAAGTTTATAATTATTTTAATTCACTTTCACTCTGGAACTAACATATTATAGTGGGGTAATAAATTGGAAGGGGATACTTGAATCTTCTCTCTTTTCTCGCTCTTTTCTCCCTAAGGTGTCAATAGGCAAAGGGAACAAGAGCTATTGATTGCAAACCAGTAAAGGTACAATATAAATTATCATCATCAGAAAAACCACCTGACCAGTTATTTTGAGCAAGGGAAAATGCACTAAAATTAGATAGATTAGACATTTGTAATTACCCAATGTCTACCTAGTAGTGTATGGCCAGCATAACTTTTCAGAAGATACATTTTAAATAACTTACGACAGTTTAGAAACACATGCCAGTCACAGAGACAGTCCAGAGTAGAAAGAGAGACTTTACAAGCTTTAACTTGGATCGACAACTAGAGACATCATCCAATACTTGTTTGAAAGGTAGGTCAAAATACGTGCAATATATGGATGTGGATTTTGCAATGAGGAGGCAAAAGGAATGAATACGTACAGATACAGGCTACAATCAAAAACAGCAAAGCTTACTTTAAGGGGGAAAGGTCTCGCATTCTACAGAGGAATCGAACTTAAAAAATAAGAAAAGGTTACCAAGATTTTTTTCAAAAAGGCTTTATTACAAAACATGTAATAATTTATGTAAATGAAACATTTTACATGGTTTTGAAAATGAAGGTTTAAATTATGTACTTAACATCAAAATATAGTTAAACATGTCCACAACAGGTAGATGAATTTCATCCGCTTTAGCGAGCATCAAACACAACCACTGAAATTCAGGGTTAAGGAAAGTAAAAACAAATAAGTAACCTGTGGTATATTTAATGGTACAACCTGTTTTATGAATTTAGTTGTTGTAGCATTGTTACAGGCAATTATACCTAAAAAAACATTTATAAGCTCAGTGATCACAAAAATGTGTACTTTACGCTGGACATACAACCATGTTATGCCCCAATTATAATTGCAGATTCCAAAGATTATCAGCCAAGATTTCGGCATTCACTTCAGACAAAAACCTTTTCAACTTTTCTGCTAGGATTAGTTACCAACAGGCTTGGTTTGCAGAGCTACAGGTATCTGTAGTAGAAACTAGCTATGCCATGTGTCACCCAACAGGTACTATACCTAAAAGCAAGGGAGCACTACCAGTTTCCAAAAAGCCCTTTTTAATGCAGACAAGTGGAAATAAAGGTGCATACACACGTGCGATCGCAGGGGCCAACACGTGATGCACAATGTGTATGTACAGCCGTTTCAGACGATAATTGTGGTGTGTATGGGCACTTTGTCTGCCAGGGCTTGTTGCCCAATCTGCTGGGCAGATCATCAACGAGCCCCAACTGACGGTCGACAAAGTTCCCATACATGCCACAATTATTGCCGAACGGCCAGTGTATGAGGTTTTAAGTGCATCTATAATGAAAAAAACAATTGGCCCATTGCAAAGTTAAATTCATGTACTCTGTGCTGCCTTAATCCTATCTCTGTAAGTGACTTTGTTATAACCATGGTGTCAGATCTGTGTGCAGCACTCCCCCCTTCCCCATCCCCTCTGTTACCTCCTCCATGTCTCAACTCCGGCTAACCAACAAGCTTATCAAGCGCAGAAGGAGTTAAAAGTTCAACATCCTGAAAAAACACACCATGCACAGTGGCCAATAGAAAGAAAGCTGTCCGGCGACACCGATCTCTCAGTGTCCTGATTCTCTTCTTTGTAACCCATCATCAATCAGTAAAGTCTATCAAGAAGAAGGGGTCAAGTTCAGCCTTAACTCGCCATCAAAGCTACCTCTCTCCCCCTGCTAATGCTATTATCTCTATGTTTTTTCAGAGCATGGAGAGGGAGGGACTTAAGCAGGGAAGAGGATCACGTCACGGATTTGATTGACAGTACTAGTAGGAGTACAGGAATGCAATCACATATTCTTCTAACTTGTGAATCTCAGGACAGAGAAGGAATCTGAACAAAGTGATGACACTCTGGGGGTTGGAGGGAATTATAAAACTCATGGAAAGAAAGAAAAAAAAGTTCATTTTCCACTACAGATGCCCTTTAAGCCATCATGGTAGAGAGATGTAACCTGATGGTATGTAATACATTTTAGTCTTTAGCATTCCTTGTGCCCACACAGTTGGTGAATTAACTTAGAGAGCCCCAGGACCTTAAAAAGACTAAAAACAAGACAAAAATAGAAATATTTTTAAAAGGATATCGTTTTGTTCTTTTTTTGTACATAATCCTGTATCCACATCTCTGCATTGATGGGATCCCTGGTTTATTTCATTTTCTGTATGGCATTCTGAAAAATAATGGTGCGTACGGTTATATAATCTATGCTCAACACAAAAAAAACAAAGCAATGCATGATAAAGCAACTACAACAGACTATTATAACACGCATGTCTACAAGAGTAGCATTAGTGTAGGCACAAAAACAAGAATTTAAGGTGGGTCATATCAACATGATTATTTCCGATTCATTAATTTGTCACATGGGCCAGATTGCACAGGACGATAAAGGGCTTGTCCAGTAAAAACCTAGGTTTCGCATATCAATATTATCAAAAATGCCCCTGACCTGGTCCCTCACTGCCGCCCCTGCTCCTGTTTTGAGCTTGTTGTCAGGAAAGTGTGTAGTGACTGGCAAGAATGGGTTAACTACTGGTATTAGTTCTTGCAAAGGACCAATAAAAATGCCATTCCACCCTGGAAACAGTCCCTATTGTTTATATTACGATCAGTGAAGCATGGAACCACATCTCCTTTTCAGACAATGTGGGGCCGAACCGTGTATCTGGAATTCTCTGCAGCTAGAGGTCTGGTTGGATACATTGAGGTCACTTTAAGGGCAACCATATGTATAAAATAAATATATTTGTGTATGGAATATGTGATATGGGAACCAATATTATATGTGAATGGGAAAGTAGGCCCATTAAATGATACCCAACATGGAGACCTTATTCCCTTGCCAAGGCGAGGTTACTAATATCTTGGGAATATGTATTACACATAGGTCATGTTTGTGTATGGAGGAAGGATTGATAATTAATACAGGAGGGGAATATGTGGTCAATATTCCAGTACAATGTATAATCTACATTTATATGGAGTCTGCCTAACTGAGGGGGAATGAATGCTTTTGGCTAGTCGTAAATTGGACATTCCTAGACACTCCCACCCATGCATAGCCCAGGAGGGGGGTGGGTTCATCAAGGGTGTAAAAATGGTTGTAGCCCCTATAACTGTGTTCATACTGAGGGGACATGCTAAATTTGTGTGGACATATCTTTCCGCCCCAGACACAGGACTGTTCTAGTAGTAGTAGGGTCTGGGAATATTGTTATCCTTTTTATTTTATGTAACTGTGTACTTATTGTATGACATTTTATGGAAACACCATTTTCTTTTATTTTTGTATTATATGCACTGTCCACCTTTTGGAATATTAAATTAAAATGTAATAAGTTTGTCTTTGATGCTCAAAAGAACTCAGTTAGCCTCATATGTGGTTGAATGGAATGTTTTACGTGTAAATGCTTAACTCTGACTTGTGAAGGATGTGATGCTAATTAACCAGTTAGTTGTTGGAGTGAATGGTGTGTTAACCATTTAGCTGCCAGGACAGGGTGTGCATAGTCAGTGAGAGTCTTGGGGGCATCTGTAAGGCGATAACTTACAGTGGTGGCAGCTTGTACCGATTGATTGGTCAGATTACGTGCCCAGCGAACTGGTCGTTCGAGACACTGTCTTGGGCAAAAATGGACAGAGGGCTTCTGTGCTGACAGCCACATACTTCCTGGTCGCAGCTGTCAGGCAATAGGGCGTGACGTTAAAGCCATTAACTGACAGCCGAAACCAGAAAGTGGAGCGGCTGTCAACCGCCAGAAAAAGGAGTGAGTGAGGGACCGGGTCAGGTAAGGAACTTCAAGGGTTATCTTGACAAATACTGATGGAAACTTGGGGAGGGGGGGGATTCCTCTGCATTAATAGCTGCAGTTTTTTTTCCATTGGACATTCTCTTTAATGGCAACTCTTCTTGTTTTAGCATTACATTGAAATGTTAAATGCAGTACAATAGAAAGATAAAATGGTTATATGCACCTAGTAATGCTGGGGCAGCTCTCTTTAAATCAAGGGCACTAGGGAAAATTCCAACTAGGTTGATATGGGCAAAACTGACTACATTAACAAATCTGCATAAATAATTTGGCTCTCCCTAGTAATTTGTACATATGGAGGATGCACAACATACGGACAAAACATCCGACTTAATACAATTCAACTACAAGGGAGCGAATGGAGGGACATAAATGCAAATACTGTACAGCATGAGGGTCTGCAGGAATCTACAGCCAGATGGTCCACTGGTGGTTGGCTACTTTTACTATTATTTTACTTACACTATTAATGGCCCCCAGCAATCCTTTACCCACACTGCACTGTGCCAGAACCAGCTGTTAAAAACAGCCAATAGCAAAGCCAGACCGAACCACAATCCCTTTTAAAAATGTGCAGATATCGGTCTAATTTGCATTTAACAGGTATATGTACCGTTCTAACTTGCATACAATTCAACTAAAGAACAAACAACAGAACCAATCGGCTCGTAACCCAGGGCCTGCCTGTAATCACATCAGGCTAAGTACACATAAACACAAAGATGGGGTAAATGAAAAGAAAAACTCACAAGATAGACATGCACGCCGGGGCAGTGGGTGGAAAGTTAGAATATTTATCCTTAAGCCTCTTCTCCTTTAAAGATAGACCCTACTTAGGTGCTTTCAGAAAAATGCATATTACAGGAATTTACAGTTATATGATACCCATCAAAACATGGACTTCCTAAACACTTGATGCAGATTTAAATGCAAATTTCCCTCAGCCAGTTTAAAAGACTGAGGCTTCTAAGGTTGTTATAGTTATAAGATTAACTTTTTAGGGGAAAAATATTGAACTTGCATCATATCTCGTCATGGAACCACAAAACACCCATCACAAAAACTAAAACGAACTAGAAAGAAAAAGTATAAACATTAACTTGGTTTGAAAGGCTGCAAAAAGCCCTAATAATGTGTGTTTGTGCATGTGCTGTGCGTTCATGCATATAAATAATCAGTATTAACAATAGTCTTATTTTTCTCCACACCTCCACAAATGTATATCATGGGTTGCTGCTTGGGGGGGGTGCATCCTCCTTCTGTGCTTCCATTTTGTTTCCTATAGACTGGAGAAAAAATAGTTATATTTCTGCAAAGAAATGGCTTTTAAAGAGACAACTATTGCATCTAAAATTACACCTGTCTGCATCGTCCTCCAGGATCTAGTTTGCTTCATTTGACATCCATATAAAAAGGTTAAGTAGCCCCTAAATACGCTTTTTCTTTTTACTTTTCTATTCCAATGATGCTCCTAAAAAGACTAAAGTCTAATCAGTCAGGGCTCATTGATGATCGCCATGCATACACATTTGTGGCCGGGTTGGTCCCCGCAATCACTGTGTATGCACCTTTATAATTTATAACTTGATCCCTCGCCGGCACACACACAGCCTCCTCTGCCGCAGTCGAGGGCTATGATGTGCATGGCAGCTTCAGTATCATTTGTCAGCCATTGGCCGTAACATCATCACAACAGATTTGACTGCAGACGATAACCGGAAACATAGGTATAGAAGAGTATAATGAAAAAGGAGATGTAAAGGCTGCTTAACCTGTACATGGAATATCAATTTAAGGGTGGGCATGCCCATGCCCTTTTATCATGTTTTTCCACATGTGACATCAATGGTTTCTAGGACAGCTTCACACTGCACTAAAAAATCCAATTAAATTGGATACAGGGAGTATTACAACTTTTATAAAAATAATCAACACTATCCTTTTGGTCTTCATTAACAGTCCATTTGAATTTATTCTAATGGCACCTACAAGCTTTGTAGCATGGTCAAAACACAGTAATGAAAAAAACGCCCATTAACCAAATAGGATGTCCAAAGAAGGTTGTATGTGCAAATGCAATGCATACTGACACTCAAAGGAATAACTACAGCCTATAACACAACTTCCTCACTAGATGCGTTTATTCCTATTTGGGGAAAAAAGCAAAGATCCTGTAATAACGAAGTGCGCTGCAATCAAAAAATGGTGCTAATTTTGCCCAACCAATCAAATGTTGGCTTTCAAATGTTAATAAGACCTGATTGGTTGAGGCAAAGTTAGCACCATTTTAACGATAAGAAACTTTTATTGAATCTCCCCGCAGATTTTTAGTAGAATCTCCAAGCATGCCATGCTTACATTCTAAACAAAAAACAGTAAATTACCAATAAATCGGGACAACTCTTTTATCGTGGTGTAGGTAACTTTTTTTATAAGCACAGATCAAAGGGGGAGAGAGTCCAAGTGTCAGACCCGGACACGTGTTTGTGACTGTCACCTTATCAGAGGGAGAGAAGTGATGAATGACAGTTGTGAAAACATGTCAGGGTCTGACACTCTCCCCTTTTAAAGCTTGTGTTTATAAAAAGTTGGTAGAAGAGATTTCCCAAATTTCTTTGGAGTTTTCAGTTTTTGGATTTATTTGGGGTGGCGATCCTCCCTGGGATATAGACTCTGTAGACGTGTTGACCCCCTTGGAGGCAGAGCCAGGTACAGTACACTTATTCCTGACTTGCATTCTGCAAGGTATGTTGGGAGTTGTAGTTTCCAAAAGATCTGGGATGCCAGGTTTTAACATCATGGGGTAAGTGTGTGGCTGTGCAGAAACCAATACAAGGGATGCTGGGAGTTGTAGTTTCCAAAACATACTGGATGCCAAGGTTTAACATCACAGGTAATGTGTGCGGCTGTACTGAAACCAATCCAAGGAATGCGGAGGGAGTTGTAGGTTGGACACTCCTGGCATACCGCTACCGATACAGCCTGCACCGTGCTTGTAATGTAACTACTAACCACCCTTCAGCATGCAGACATAATGTATGTCATGGCAGCCCTAGGTACAACTTATGAAGACAAAATGTAGACGAGCCACAAGTGTGAACTGCAACAATCTTAATGGTATAAAGCCCTAGGTACAAACCTACTACTAGTCACATTAAGGTGATATGTGAACTAAATTACAAGCTTAGTTAAACCTTGGCATTTCAGGTGTTTGAAAACTACAGCTCCCAGCATGCCTGTGTAGCAGAATACAAACACTGCATGCTGAGAGTTGTAGTTTCCAAACATCTGGAGTTCCAAGGTTCACATTACAGGGTTAAGAAGGATACTTCCTACCAATTATACTAGGCTCTGTGTGTCTGTTATGGGACAATAGCTAAAGGCCTGAAACATGCAGGCACCGGACAGGATATAGTATCCGTACCAATCAGAAGTGAGAGATGGCAGATTGGCAGTGAAGCTATACGAACCCCGTCTACAATGACACCTAACCGAGGCTTGAGTGTCAATATCCAACGCCGGGAGTTACCCACAATCCTGTGCGCTCAGTTTAATCAACGCGTGACCGCCGCACCAGGAAGTAACTAGAAACAGGGCGGGTTGAATGAGGTCACGTGAAATTTCAACCAACGAAAACAGTCGTGCGCTTAAAACCCATTTTTAACTGTGGAGGGGGTCGTATGATGAATGCAGATACAAAACAGCTGTTAAGGAATGTCATAAGGACTGACATGACTTTTGTATGTGGAGTGCACGGGTTACGTTTCCTTATCACGGATTAAAAAAGCCTGTGTGGGAAATAATCACGTGACCTGTGGAACTAATTTGGAACAAGTGCTAGTTTTACCCCCATTTGCATTATAGTTGAGCAACAGCAGTTCGCAGGTGGCTCCCCAGAGAAGGCTCCGGTGAATAGATTGTCTATGTGTTATCGTTACAAAGGCCTAATAGCTCACATTATAACCAACTGGTTAACTGAAACTTAGAACGGTGGGTAGGTAGGGGGGGTGTGGGTAGGTTCCTCCCAATGGGGTTGATGTAGCCCAAGGTATGAGTTAGAGCCACATTGGCATTATATCTTTCCATTTCCTTGCAGGCACTTGCGTATGTATATGGCTGCAGGTCTGCACAAGTTCACCCCACCATCTTATAATGCAACAAAGACACCAAAACCTGAGGGATTGGGAACATGGAGGAACCATTAGAAATATGTTCATACAAGTGCACCAGTGGCAGAATGGTGTTTCCTCTAGTGGTGAATGCACAGAATCTGCTGGAATGTAAGCACGGTGGTTGTGTAGCGCACCAAATGTAACTTGCAAGCCAATAATTTTACATCTGGCCACACAACGTACGTTAGAGGGAACTCTTTTTCTTCACTAAATCGATACTGCAAGGAAATGTGAGCAAACGTAAACTGGTTTAAAATAAATATACGCAAGGACGAAATCTGGTTCAAATTGTTGTTTATTAGGCTTAAGCTACTACAAGTGGTAATTATGGGCCATGTGATTCAATTATTAATCTATTCTAAGTATGGCAATAGTTATATATGTAACAAGGTTCCCAAAACCTTGCTCCTCCAAGATCCATGTGAGCAGCATATAATTGTTTGAAATCTACAGAAAGATTTCCAAAGTCGGAGTGGAATTAACGCCCATTTGGTGTTTGATGTTTTTTCAGAGTGAGAGGTTGGGTTAAATATTAATGGAATGCATGTTTATGGAAACTGTGTTGAATCTTTGTCCTAACTGATTGATCGTACAGGAATTGGTGAGATATTACTGGTCTTTACTAGGAATGATGTACACAAGGGATAAAAACTCTGCATTAAAGGGTAATGTGATCAATCAAATAACAAAGGAATGTAAATGAAAGTCCTCTCTACCTTCCAATAATCCCTTAATGACCATTCTGCCCGCACAGTAAAATTAAACCAAAAAAGTTGTCCAATTGTCAGTTACCTGATCCCTGAACTGCTAACATTTTAAACTTTATCACCTGCAGTACTAACCAAATATTTAAGGATATATTTTGTCCTCATTCTGGCAAAGTAAGCTGGCCCCTCCTCCATGCAGTCAATCGAGGTGTGACAACAGACATCACAAAAAATGAGTAACTGCTGTTTCATCTGCTGCTCCTCTACACATGCTCAAGCTTATAAAATAGCTCATTGAGCAGAGGGGAGAGGCGATACACTTTACCAAAGGTAGGGTTTCAAGCGATAATTGCAGGTCACCAGTTTATTTAAGGCATACCTAACCCCTCACCCAGACCTAAGATTGTATACTTACCTTTGTCCCAGAGAGGAGATCCAGCGCAAAATTGATGGCCCATCTTCTTAAGGTTACACCTCATATGACCGCTTTATAAGCTCTATTAGCTGTCACAGATGTAGAAGAGAGCTTGGTGAGTCCTGCTGGATATATCTCTGGTAATGCTGGGGATGACTTTTCGCATTCCACACCATCGGGGCGGTGGCATGGGAAGTGCTGATCGTTTCAGAGGTGAATACTTAAGGGACCCTAACATCTATCATATATCTGATAATCCACTGATACATATTTATTTTGCTTAAAAAAACCACAGACATTCATGTATTCATGGGATAAGTGACTGTTGTGTACCTGTCTTTTACAATGGTACATAGGACAGAATGTGCGGCCATTGTGCAGGCCTAAATTCAATCTGTTCCAAGGGTAATTGTAGTATATACCGGGAAGTTGTGCGTTGCAGAGTAATGCGAAGAAAACATACGGAAGTAAATAATGTTACAGGACAATTAGTGGCCATAAAAGAGTCACCTTTGGAGAACATTGCCCGTCCCTAATTAAAAAATGTTTAGAAATGCTGCCCCCTAGCATGCAACACATTGCACGGGCAAGCACAGGGTTTCCATGGGAGGGATACACTTGGGTACAGGGTGGGAGTATTGGGGTTAGGACCTGCTCTGTAAATGTCAAAAATGTAGCTTTGGTTCTCCTTTAAATATTGCATGTGCCAGTTTGGTGTGGGCGTGCCCAAGAAATCTAGTAGGATGTTTTAAACAGGGCTGAATACAATGATAGCTGGGATAGTAATTTACTGTACCGCTTATGTAACTTTGTTAGAACCACGGTCTGATTAGCAGGTCTTCTACCCAGAAACCCTCGCCGACATTTCTTCCGGGTAGTGGGGGAAAATGAGGCTCCGCCCACCGAACTCGTCATCAGATCTTCCCTGAGGTAGAGACGGTTGGTGGGTAGGCGGGCAATTAAATGTTAGCGAGGGAATCTCCAGCTTGGGGAACGCGGACCAACCACCGTTGTCATGGCGGAGTCCCAGACCGGTGATCCGATTGAGGGCTATGGGATAGGTGGAACGTTCCCCTTTATGATCCTTTTAATAAAGTTATTCAATGATGTGACATGTTTTCCAACCTTGACTGTTAGCCAGTGCAGGTTATTATTTACCCTATGGATTCAGGATGTGACCTGGGATGCTGGGGATTCTTCAATGGACTGAAGGTGATGATGATATGATATGTGATGGGGGGTAGATTAAAGGGGAACTGATGTTTTTTTTTTTAATAAAAAACCACAAGGAGATGGCACAACCACCGCACAGAGGACCCCTAGATTACCAATGAATATCAGTTAGTGCAGGGTTTCTTTCCCTTTGCAGGCTCCTTTGGAAAAAAAACGAAGTGCACCGATGCGTACACTTAATGCTTGTCCAGCTGTTACTTACCTCTGTTCTTAATAGAACTGCAGGAGCCAGGGGAGAAGGTAAGCTACTTACCTGATCGCTCGCTGAGGCAGTGGAGTGTGATAGGCAATTTTGATCAGGTTGGGTCAGTGAGGGTTAAGTCTAACCAGGTTTTTGTTGCCTGAAGAGGTGGGTTTCAGGTTACCTTTAAGGTATTAAGGGATGGTGAGGTGACTTACAGATGGAGGAATGGAGTTCCAGAGCAGAGGGGCAGCACAAGCAAAGTCCTGAATATGGGTATGGGAGGTGATGGGTAGATGAGAGGATATCATTTGCAGAGTGGAGGTTGCGTCTTGGACATATCTGTGGATCAGCTCTAAGATGTATGGAGGGGCTATTGGATAGGGTTATCAGCTTGAATTGGATACTTTACGTGATAGGCCACCGTGGAGGAACTGACAGCAGAAGAGGCGTTAGAGAAAGTGAATAAGCTGGGCAGCAGAGTTAAGAATTGATAGATGTGGTGCCAGGTGGAATGTGTTGCAGATGTCTAGCCAGGATATGATAGGGACTACGATTTTAGTAACTTCTGTCGAAAGGAAGGGACGGTGTATCCGAGTTGGAGCCGACAGGAGTTGGTAAGCATGTTGGATTGGGGTTAGAAGGAAAGATCTGAATCTAGAGTTATTTCCAGGCAACTGACATGGGAGATGGAGAACATTTGGTATCATGTGCGTACAGGTGATACTGAAATCCAATGATCTAATGAGTTGTCCAAGGCCATAGCTGAAAATGGAAAAAAGAAGAGGACCAAGTACTGAGCCTTGTGGTACCCCACAGGGAGGGTGGAGCCAATTCGAGTGTAAAAACACTAAGGGCACACTACAATGCAAACGCCACAGAATGGCATTGCAATTTCATGTGCGATTTTGTTGGGTTTGCGCATGGGTTTTTCATTAAGTATTGAAAAACGCATGCGATTGCGAATAAAATGCGGAATGCAAATCGCAACACACACGAAAATGCGAGTTTTCGGTGCGTTGCCACGTTTTCAATGATACGAAAAAAGCGCAAACAAAAAAAAGGGAGCAGTGTGGCCTAGCCCTAAAGGTCATACCAGAGAGATAGAAGATAGCCAAGAAAGTGCATGTGTCCTGGACACCTAAGGAGGCCAGGGTCTGAAGAAGAGGGTGATCAACCATATCAAAAGCAGAAGACGTGTCAAGAGAATAAGCAAAGAGTAGTAACCCTAGATTAAACACTAAGTAGATCATTGGTTATCTTTAGTGAGGGCAGTTTCCATGAAGTGGTTAGGGTGGAAGCCTGACTGAAAGTGGACAAAATCTTAACGGTTTTCTTGCTTGCGCTTCGGGGTATGGGTAGGAGAAGGGTTTAAAATAAATAGGTTAAAGGGTACATAGTGGAAATGTATACGCTGCTCCAATCCAAACCTAAAAAAAGTTATTGTATTTCTGCCTTATTCTTACCTTCCTCTGTGGCTAGTGTTTGTACATGTTGATTTACTGCAGAGCTCCCCCTCCCCCTCTATGGTCATCTCCCCATTCAGTAGTCGACTGTAAATTAAGCCTGTGAAACAAGCCGCTCATGCGCATAATCTCCCCTACACATGACCAATCACTCTAACCTTTGTAAACAAACCAAAAAAAACATTGGTATGTAAGCCTGTAGAGAGGAGTTTTTCCGTTGTTTCTGAAGATAGTTCTACATAAGGTGTGGGAGGGGGGGAGTTGGAGAGACCGAGTCCTGCCTTATCACTAACAGCCCGATCTCCTTTTGACAGGCAATAAATTGGTGAAAGCTTGCGGAGGAGGGGGGTATTCTCCTCCCTTCTGTTTTTAACCTAGTATTTGCCAAGCATTTTAGTGAGCAGGAAGGAGTCATTGGGAGTCTTGCTGTAAAAGCCTACACACTATACTGCCATGCTGTTAGGGGAGTGATGACAGCTCAGCAGGAGGGGTGTATGAAATCTTGACTTCTTTTAACTTGTATATCTCAGGACAGAAGAGGAATCTAAAGAAAATAAAGGTACTCTGGGGGTTGGGGGGAATTATAGACACATAGAAAGAAAAAAATCCCACTATAGATGCCCTTCAAAGATCAAGATTTTGCGCTTCTTGATCGTATAGCTCCCAAAAACCTCTGCACACAGGAATAGGTTGCCAAAAAACTTATTAAATCAATTAAAAACAATAAAGCATAAAAAACCTGCAAAAACAGTCCCTTGACATTTGGTAGAGGTTGTTCCTCTGCTATGTGTGTGGCCATTTAAATCATTTTGCTAGGGTATAATTCACTTTGTGGTGGTTTGGGGGGTAGTTCCTACGCATTTTAGGGTTATTTATTAAACCCGATGTTGGCTTTTAATGTTAAATAATATCTGATTGGTTGGGGTAAAATTAGCACCATTTTAAACGATAAGAACTTTATTGAATCTCCTGTTTGTATTTATGCTTACAGCTTCATCATACCCCAGCGCAAGCAAGAAACTTTTTGCACTGTATCGCTAGCTTTCTACTCACTAGCTTAGGCATTTTCTGTGGTTCACCTGGGAAAGATCTATTGTTTTTTTATAACCCTTTGGAATTTAATATTGATGTGCAGTAGTGATATTTTTATTTTTTTTTCAAATGGGAAAAAAGCCACTGTATGATTAAAACTGATCTATTTAACATTTGAAATCACACAGGCAAAATTAGCACCATTTTCAAGGATAAGAACTGTTTGTTGAATCTCCCTGATGAACTTTTATTGAATAACCTGTTTATACAAAGAAATTTTCTTTTTTTATCGGTGCATCCATCAAATGAAAATATGGTAATAAAAATTCGTAATTAACCGCAAAAGGGGAGAATTAATTATTTATTTGGGAATTTATTGATAAAATGTAAATAAATACAAGATTCTAGATGTGTTTAACTGGTGCCAAACTGCATTGCCAGATTCTTAAATTCCCTTTTGTCTTTGTAGATTTACAGAAGAAAGAAACAAGAAATGGAAAGCAAATGCTCTCTTTGGAGAGACTGCATTATACCATGCAATGGATTTAATGTGGTGAAAGAAGAGCGTAGATCAACATGATGTTTCAACGTATCTTTCCCAAGACAGTGGGTACAGTGAATCTTTAAAAGGATTTAGCCCAGACTGCCGTTAAAACCAATACCAATTTATTGGAAACTGGTAACAGAGGCCAATGAGAACTCTGAGAACATAGATCCTACATGATACTGTCTCCAATAAAACATGAACATGTTGGGAACCTTGGTCTGGTACGCGGGAATCAAAGCAGCATACTGGGTTTTTTGAAACTCCCTGTGTGGTTAAAAAAAGCTTTTCACTAGCGTAGGAGGCTTTTGGAATTTCTAAAGCTACCTCGGTGGAAGTAAGATTTTGATGCTTCAGTATGTTCAACAGGACTCACAACAAGCAGTGTACGCCCACATTTAGAACGAGCCTATCCAGCGTTTATAGATTCTCCAAGCATGATGGCGCTACAAAACCACATTGCAACAAGCACTCTTAAAACGAGAATCCGAATCGGAACATCTGTGCAAGAAAGGAGACTGTCTTGTGCCATCAAACAAAGGAGTTCACCTTTAGAAGACTCAAGGGTGATAGTCCCATCTTTACCGAAGTAGAAAATATTTCCCCGGTGCAGCAGCACTCTTTGGCTAGCGCAAGGACAGACGCGACAACATACTATATGAAGAGAATATCTTGGGGTGCCTAAAACACCAACATGTAATTGAAGTGGTTAAAGAGGAGTTCTCAAACCCCCATTAGTAATTCTTATTGCAAAATTTAGCTTGAATTAGGTACACCCAGTCTAGGCACAAGTAAGTGACTTTGGATTCTTCTTCAACACGAAGACAGTGCCTGTCCTAAATTCACTCAGTTAGATATAATCACAGTGACTCTATTCCGATAAGAAGGGTCTTTCCAAGAACTGCTTCAGAAAGGGACCCCAAAGTTCAACTCATAATAAAAATGCCTCCGGAAAACTGGAACGAATGTAGACGGATTATCAACCCTTCGAGAACGTGGCTTAGTCAGGAGGCTTGAGGGGAAGGTCAGTTGCCAACCCATGTATAAGGTCTTCCTTATACAAAGAAATAAAGTAGCAAGTGCATCAGTAGAGGAAGAAAAAGAAATCCTTCTGAGATAGTCGGGAGGGTAGTACTATCTCGATTAAACATTGACGATTTGAATAGAACACAGCACTCGTTGTAGTTCTGAAATTTCCTTGAAAGCCACCCAGCAACGGCCAAACAGGCAAACGTGACAAGATTTCTGGGCGGGTCTCGCAGTATTTGATGTTTGACTCCCACCACCCTTTAGATCACAAGCTGGGTGTCATCAGAACCCTGCAACACAGAGCATAGAACACCCCCACTAGCACAGAGGTGAAGGCTAAAGAAATGAAACATCTCTAAAGGAGCCCTTAAAACTTGTGGATATCCAGACTGGGCCTTTGTCAAAAGAAGTAGAAGGAAAGAAAAGAACATGTATACCAACAGTGAAGGGTAAAAGAAAGACAGGAGAAAGAACATGGTCATCCCATGGTACAATTGGTACATCCAAAAGACCCACTACCGAAACACTAGAAAGGTGACATCATATACGCGTTGCAGTGAAGAGTGCTCTGATTTGTATGGGGGAAACCAACATCAACTGCATCAACGTTGGCCCAGCACAGAAGAGCCAATTCCTTAGGTCAAGACTCAGCTTGTGTACCTGCATCTTAAGGAAAAAGGACATCTTGTAATGTTAACATATTGGCAAAGGAACATGACTGGTTCAAGAGGGGTGTCAAGGAGGCCATTTATGTGAAAATAAGGAAACCAAGCCTGAATAGGGGTGGAGGGGTTCGACACCAACTGTCTGCCATGTACAATGCTGTTTTGACACCTTACCCTGGCTGTTCCTATAACACCTCTTAGACACTATGCAATCATGCCTTGCATTCTGAATTGAGAAAGCCAGTCGGATGACTAGCAAAAGTCTAAAAGAACTAAACTTTAAGTCCAGTTGATCTAACTGAATACAACAGATATACCATGACCTGGATGAATGAAAACTTTCACAAGTCACTATGACATTTTTTTGTGCAGAATTGCATTTTGACACTAAAAAGCATTGCAATTGGTGTCTTGTTCTATATCTTTTCATAGTGTTCAAATGTGTCTGGGTGCATTTTTAGTGATGTCACTATGACATCATCATTTTACACAGATTTGGACCCAAAAAAGTATTTGCACTTGGTGCACCGTCTTATTCTATATATTTTATTAGTGTTCAAGTGTCTAAGTGCGTTTTTTAGTGATGTCGCTAAGACTTCAGCATGACAAAGTTTTGCACAGATTTTAATGTTTACCCGAAAAAGCATTGAACTTAGTGTACCTTCTAATTCTGTATCTTTTAATAGTGTTAAAATGTGGGTGCATTTTTTAGTGATGTCACTATGACATCATGACATCATTTTACACAGATTTGGATTTGGACTGAAAAAAGCATTGCACTTGGTGCAATTTCTTATTCTATATTTTAGATAGTGTTTAAATGTGTCTGGGTGCATTTCTTAGTGATGTCACTATGTTATCAGCATAAGGAACAGAGGCTTCTGTGTAATTTCCTTGTTTCCATGGTAAAATGGAAATTACCCTTAAGTCTCTGTTTCTTATTTGCAAATACTGAAGGGGAGTATGTGTCTGGGTGCCTTTTTAGTGATTTCACTATGACATCAGCATGACATCATATTTTGCACAGATTTGGAATTTGACCCAAAAAAGTATTGCACTTTGT